>CM053581.1:177382972-177414449 GCA_028627135.1 Pseudochirops cupreus | reverse complement strand
TGTTCTCTTCCTTATATACAGCATAGCTCCTCCCCATTCTGCCCCTTCCTGTTAAGGTGTTAACTACTTCTGTGTTAATTAAATAGCTTAAACAAGGTGTTAACTTGAAATAAAGTGCTAAGTGCCTGCTTACTTGCCAATACAAAGAGGCATGGAAGATCTTCAGATTCCATTAACATTACAGAGATATAAACTAGATAATGGATAATTACATGGGTTAGAGTATATAGGAGAAGAGAATGGTTAATAGTGTTAAGTCTTGCAGGATAAGGACTAAGAAATGGACAGAATGCTCGAGGCAATCCCAGTTGCAACAATTCAGAGAGGCTAGACTAGAGTAGAGGCAGAGATAGACTAGAAATGATTGTCCAGTTTTGTCATTACCAGCTTCCCATACATGTACTATACAAATATGGGCTATGAGGAAGTAGAAACCATGAACTTACTAATATAGATGCCTCTGAATATTTCCACATTACAATACAAGGAAAGGGGACCAGTGGTTCCACAGTATACCTTTTAGTCCCCAACAATCTCTTCTCTGAAAGAACTCCCTGATTTCTATAATATGTTCTGTTCATGCCTCATAATTGACACTCCACTACATCTACACTATACCGAATTATAGCCTGTGTCTGTGTTTACCAACCACTTGCACACCAGCATTCTTTCTACTCCCTGGGACCTCTAAGTATTCAGAAGATCCCATACCATCATTTTCCACTTGTCTCAACTGTTCCCACTACTCATACAATACTCAACTGTTGCACATGTAGGTCTTCACATGGCAACATCTGTGCTTACTTACACTATCTAGACCCCTAGACAAAAATTATAAAGCAGTCAAAATTTATCCTTCACAAAGACCTTATTATATTGACATTAGAGCTTATTCCTGTTCTTGTATAAATGTATCTTTTTGCTGGTTGGGGCTTGTTCTCTTTTTCTAATTCTTACTTGGTGACCATCCATGGGTTCTATTGTTATCTCTGTGCAGATGACTTTTGAATCTTCTTATCAAATCTTAGATTCTCCTTGAACTTCAGCTGTACATCTCCAAATATATATTAGACTTTTAAAATTATATCCCATAAATACCTCAGTTGAAATTTCCCACACTGAAATCATTATTTTCCCCCTATCCCTAAATTCACACTTTTTCTGAATTTCTCTCTTTCTGTCTTTCTGTTAAGGCTTCCCACCAGCCTTCCTATTACTCAGGTTTACAATCTCAGTATTGTCCTTGACTCCTTGATCTCTCTCACCTCCCCCCATATATCCCCCTGCCCCCCCCACCATATCCATTCACTTGCCAAGCTTTGTTTTTTCTATTTCCACAGTATCTGACCCTTTCTCCCTATTTACATGACCACTACCCCAATATAGGCTGATATTACCTCTTATTTGGACTATTGTAATTATGTCCTTATTGATGTCTCTGTTTCAAGTCTCTCCCCACTCCCATATATCCTCCATCCAGCTGCCAAAGTGATTTTCCTAATACCCCTTTCTGACTGTATTCACTAAATTCAAATGGCTCTCTAGGATCAAATATAAACTCCTGGTTGACATTTAAAGTTCTTCAGATCATGACCCAAACCTACCTTTTCAGCCTTATTACACTCTCTTTTCTATTCTCAACAACCTGGCCAAAGGGGCTTTCTAATTGTTCTTTATATATGACTCTCTTCCCATCTCTTTGCTTTTGCTCTGGCTGTCCCTTATATCTGAAATAACTCCCTCCTCACCTTTATATCTTAAAAGACCTTGTTTCCTCCAAAATTCCAGCATCATCTTTTACACAAAACCTACCAGCTTCTGGTGTTCTCCTACTACTTAATTACTTCACATTTCTTTTGTATGTTTTCTATATATACGTACACTTCTCCCCTTATAGAATGTAATCTCCTTGGGAGCAGGGATTCTTCAGTTTTTGTCTTGGTATACCCAGCACCTAGTAGAAGCTTAATTAATTCTTCTTGATTGACTGATTGTGAATTAATGATTAAAGATTAAGGGGTAATGGGGCAGCAAAGTTTTCAGGACACAATAAGCAGGTTTGAGAAACTTCTCTTGGAGGGATTATTTTAACTCCTGAAGAGATTTTTTAAAATTTCTAGGTATTGGGAACATACTAGATCCAGAAATGCAAGTATGTGAAGAAAATGAAAAATCACTTATTTCTGTTTGTGTTTTCTTTAGATCTGCAGATTTTCAAGGTCTTAATGATCTGTTAAGGCAACCACAGAGTATATTGGCCCCTCTAAATGATTTCACCAGGTTTCAAAACCCATCTTGATTGTTAATAGTTTTTTTTTCTCCCAATTGATGCAGACAACCTGTAGATCAATCAATTAGTGAGAAAAGTAGAAACAGTGAAATGGTCCTAATTTCTGATGATAGCTCATGTGAAAATGTGGGCACTCTTCACTTCAGGGGATGCTGACTGAGTCAGCCAGCATCCCTTGCAGTGTATGGTATTCATAATCTGAGTAGCCCTTTTCAGGGCTGCTCATCCACCTTTGGTATCCACCTTCACCCAATTCTTCCCTTTGGCTCCAAGAAGCTGTAGCATGTACAGCAGTTACTCTCTGATCAAACCATCTCAGCAGATGGGCTAAACCAGTTTGAGTTTAACTGACAGGCTGCAAACCTGTTGGTGAGTTAGGGGGCTGTCTATTTCAAGTATGTGAAGAATGGGTGCATGATAACACTTTGTTCCAATGGCCATGAAAGTGTCAGAAGCAGATGCTGTGGAGTGCCAAGATTATCCATTGCATCTAGGACCATCACCAGTCATCTTGAATTTTGTCTTACCACTGGACTTTGATGACTCAGGAAAAGAGAATGAGGCTGATGACTTTGTGTAACTACCTCACAAATCCAATGCATGTGCAAGTCAAGACATCATCCTGTGATGTCATTGGTCTTCTTTGAAAAGAAGGACATGCAACAGCCTATAATGGAAATAGTAGTAAATCATGCATGTCATAGGCTTGCTGCATTTTGAGGTTCCCCTGGAAAAGCCAGTTGTTTGGAATCAAATTGGTCAAAGTAGAAAGCTATGAGATGAAGCAGGATTGCACAGTCACAGGCTTTTAGAGGAACTTTAAAGATCAAACACTCTATTTGACTCATAAGAACACTGGGCCCCAGAAAGGGTAAGGGAGTTGTCCCAAGTTATAGTAGTAGAGGGAGGTCATGAACTTTAATCTCCTAATGATCATTTCAGCATCCTTGCTAAATGATAGTCCTTTAAATATTTGAAGATAATTATCCTGTTTCCTGTAAGTCTTCTCTTCTCCATGCTAAATATACCTAGGTCCTTTGGTTCATTCTTATATGGTATAGTCTCTCATCATACTAGTCAGCCTCTTTTGTGGTGTCAATGACTTTTGTGGCACCGAGAAATCAATAGTTCTCTGGATATAGGCTGTTCAAGGCAGAAAGCATAGTGGATTACTGTTCTCCCTCTTCTGGACACAGTCTTATTTTTTTAAAATATAGTTCAATATTGTATTAGCTTTTCTGTTTGCTAGATCACACTGTTGATTCATCCTGAATTTGGTGACCACTAAAATTTATTGATCTTTTTCACAATAATTATCTTTTAGTAATGAGTCTTCTACATGTCCTTGTGAAGTTGTATTTGAACCCAAGTAGGTAGGAATTAATATTTATCTTTATTAAATAACATTTTACAAGGTATATCATCCTACAAGAGGTAGTAAGGTTGCACTGGCTGGGCCTGAATTCAGGAAGACCTGAATTCAAACCTGGTTTCAGGCACTTAATAATCGTGTTACTTAACTTCTGTTTGCTTCAACTTTCTCATCTGTAAAGTGGGAATAATATCATCTACCTCCCAGGGTTATTGTGAGAATCAAATAAGATAATATGTATAAAGCATTTAGCGCAGTGTCTGACACATAGTAAATAAGATACATGTGTATTATATATGCATATATGTATATATGTATATATACACATATGTTAGCTATTATTATACTAGCATGTTGAGATCTTGCTGAATCCTAACTTAATTACCCAACATGTTAGCTTTCTGTCTTACCTTTGTCATCTGCCAAATTGATAAATATGCCATTTCTGCTCTCATCCTTGTCACCAGTAAAAGTGTTGAACAGCACAGGGTCAAGGACAGATCCCTGGGGAATACCACCAGTGATAACCTGCGCAGTCACACCAGTCTCCGTTTAATCCAGAGGTATCAAATTCACAAACTGCAAAACTCTACAATGTGCCCCACCCAGATTAAAATGTGATTGGGAAATATTTAACACAATAAATGAAAATACAGCACAATAGAAATAATGTTAATTTGTATTTTTTATGTCAATATGCAATGCAGAGATCTGTTTCTATTTATTTGATACCACTGAGTTAGACAATTCCATCTTTCTTCCTCTTCTAAATCACTTGCATTTCTCTTCAGTTAATTTGCCCTCTGTATTATAGGCTACTTATCCTTTCTCTGATTGTTTTAAAATCTACTTTCTCCAAATCTTTGGTGCAATAGTCTATCTTCATTCCCTATGCCACCCTCCCCAACCCAAATGGCATGACGTCTCCTTGGGTCTAACCATTCAAAAAGGTTTGAATTCATCTAACTGGGATGTGTCTTTCTATCTTGTCTATCAAAATATAATGATAAAAACTTAAATTCTCTTAAGTGATTAGAAGCTCCTTGGAAGCTCTTGGGACAAAGAATGTAAACACATTTAGAGCCTTAAAAATTTTATCAGGAATTTTGGTAAAATCCAACTCTCCCTTCTATAGCATTCCCCTGATCTAATAAACTATCAATAAAAAAGGAAAATTAATTTAGTCTGATTTGAACTGGTTTCAGCTCCTTAATAACCTTTTAGTTTTCTTCTGTCATCTAGTTCAAACATGATTCTTTTTGATTGAGAAAACAGAACTAGAGCAGCGCAAGTTGAGCTGTTTTTCCTACACATCATCATCAGTTGTCATTATCCTCTCCATCCCCAAGTAGCAGTCCTATTCCTTTGACCTCCTTGCATCCTTTGAAATCCTTTTTGTCGTTCTTAGGATTTATTACCAGCTCCACTATTTTTACAGGATTGTGCCTTGGGCCAGTCTTTTGCATTTGTTGTGTTTTTCTGCCCTTGTTTCCATCTTCTAAATATACTTTTAAAAAAATCTAAGCTACATGATGTGTTCCCTGTGCATTCATATTGATCTCTAGTTCTTCATAGGATCATAGATTTAGAACTGGAAGGGATCTTAGAGGTCACTGAGTTCAACACCTTCATTTTCAGATAAGAAAACTGAGGCTCAGATATATTTGACTTCCCCAAGGTCAAAAGGTAATAAGTATCTGAAGTCAGGTTTGAAACCAGTTATTTCTGACTCCAAGTCTAGTTCATTTATTATGCTTCACCCCTTTCTTCCTCAATGGAATCATTTCCATTTATGTCATCTATCAACTGGTATTTATTAGGAAACTGCTGTGTCAGGCATTATGCTAGGCACTGGGCATACAAAGAAAGGCAAAGAACAAAGTGAAAGCAAACAACAAACCCCAAACCAGTCCTTGCTCTCAAGGAGATTAGTCCAATTGGGGTGACAGCAAGTAAACAACAATATACAAACAAGATACATACTGGATAATTTGGCAGTAGTCTCAGAGAGAAGACAAATTTAAACAGGATTGGGGAAGGCTTGTTACAGGAAAGACTTTATCTGAGGCTTGAAGGAAGGCAGAAGAGTCAAGAGGTAGAGATAAGGAGGAAGAGAGTTCCAGGTATGAGAAACAACCAGTGAAAATGCCTGGAGTCCAGACATGGAGTGTTATGTTTGTGGAACACCAAGGAGCCAGTGTTACTAGACTGCTGAATATTTGCAGGGGAACAAGGTATAGGAAGGACAAGTAGGAAGAGGTTAGATTTTGAAGGGTTTTAAAAGCATTTCCTAATTACCCTGAATTATTTTAGGCTACAGGACTTAATCTTACAGTCCTGCTGCTACTACCAATAAGCATTAGAGTTTTATCCTACTACATTTCCCATGTGGACCATTTCATTCCTTCTTAGGTAATCTAATGGCCCATCACTCTAGGGGACTCACTATATTAATGCCTAACAGAGCAAATGTGGGATTGGCGTAGACCACTGCAGAGAAGGGAGCAGGATTGTGAGATAGGCTTACAGCCACAAAGGGGAAATTAGTTGCTGAAGTAGAAATTATGGTATACCTGAAAAGAAGTGACTATCTGATCTAAGAACAAGTGATAAAGGAGAAGAAAATTAGACATAGACCGGCAAGTCCCATGGATCTGAAGAGAGAATATTTCAAAACATTCAGAGAAAGGGAACATAATGGCCTAAAATAATCCCTATTCTTGACCCTGTTCAATAATAAATATCCCTCCTGTAATCCCAGCTACCAGGGAAGCTGAGGCAGTTGGATCTCTGGATCTAAGGATCTAGTGAGGAGGTATTGGATAGGGGAGAGATTTGAGGTAGGGAAAACAACCAGGAAACTATTGTCCTATTATGATGGGTTTATAGAAAGACATAGGCATGAATTGCCCAGATTGATGATCTATGAAGTGATTCCAATCTGTACTGGAGAGTTCATACCTGTGGGTTCAAAATTCACTAAAACACCAAAGTACCCCATTCAGAATCCTTCTGAGAATGAACTCCTTCAACTTTGCACACAACTCCTTATGTCTCTTTACCATTAGTATCAGAAAATTGTACCTCATTCTTATTTTGAACCTTGTATTCACTCTTGTGGTAGCAAAGAACTAGAAACAAAATAGAAGCCCAGAGATTGAGGAGTAGCTAAACAAATTGTGGTACTTGAATGTAAAGAATATCATAATTACTGTACACAATTTAGAGAAGCATTGGAAGACATCTGAACCAATACAGTCAATTAGTCACCCAGGTTGCATTGATGGAGGCACTGTTGTTGTTGTGTTTGTCCTTCATTTTCAAAGAGGACCAAAGACTTGGGAGTGAATTGGATTTAATTGAGGCAGAGTTGAACAAAATCACAACTCTCACTCTCTCAGAGTCATCTAGAGTAGTAAAATAAGCAAAACCAGCAAACAATATTTAACTGCAATTTTGAAGTACTATTAAAGCTTAAAACGGAACTAAGACTTTTGGGACACCTTGTAGAAGAACGTTAAAGTGAAGGTGAATATTGTAAAATAATAATGACCAAACTTCACCCTAAGGAAGAGTCAAGAGTGGGCAGCTAGGTGGCACAGTGAATAGGGCACTGTCCTGGAGTCAGGAGGACCTGAGTTCAAGTCCAGCCTCAGACACTTAACACTTACTAGCCATGTGATCTTGGGCAAGTCACTTAACCCTGACTGCCTTGCCTTCCCCCCTCCAAAAAAAAAAAGAGTCAAGAGATTGCATTACACGGATGGGACACTATGGATGTGGAATATTGCTCATACTATCAGATGCAGTTTATGTGCTGGTTAGTTTTGCTGAGTGGCTTGTTATTTCCCTTTCTTGTTTAACGTGTGTTATAAGAGGTGACTCACTGGGCAGAAAGTGGGAATATATTCAGAAGTGGAATGAATGTGAAATAATAGCAAATAGCATCAATACTAAAGAAAAAAGTTTTTAAAATTCTACATGGAAATGATGCCCCAATCCTTATTTGTTTTCTTAACAGGAATGAACAACAGCTAGTAATCTTTTTTTTTTTATGCTTTAAGATTTTAAAAATCATCTGCCAGCTGTCAACCCTATCTCCTCAGGTGGAATTATCCCCTTTTAAAAAGTATAGGACTGTGTTATATGAGAAGGGGTCCCTTGTTTCCTTTCTAAACATATGTAAAGGGAAAGGGAGGTACTTGCCCAGATATTTTTAGCTGGGCATTTATTAATACTTTTAGCTTTTTAATTTCTCCTGTGATATTTACGAAACTCCACTAGATGGTGATATTCCACAACTCAACATAATTGATATTGTACATTGCAATTTTCCTTTTAATGAAATAACTGGTGAAATATGTTGTTAGAAATCTTCTAGCCTGGATTAATAATGTTATTGTGTCGAGAGTGAAAAAGTAAATTGTCACTGTCAAGATTTATAGCAGGTCACCAGCAAAAAGGAAACGAGTAAGGTAAACATCTAGCAGTTTGCCTTCTTATTTGCACATATCGGGGAGGCAGGATGCTGGAGGAGCGTGTAAGTGTCTGTGTGTGTGTGTGTGTGTGTGTGTATGTATGTGCATGTGTGTATATGTGTGTATGTATGTGCGTGTGTGTGTATGTATGTGCATGTGTGTATGTGTGTGTATGTATGTACATGTGTATGTGTATGTATGTGTGTGTATGTATGTGCGTGTGTGTATGTATGTGCGTGTGTGTATGTGTGTATGTATGTGTGTGTATGTATGTGCGTGCGTGTGTGTGTGTATGTATGTGCGCGTGTGTGTGTGTATGTGAACTGATACAGGCATCAATCAGTTGATAGCAAAACTTATTTTCTTTTTTTTATCAAGAAAAATGTATTTGAATCTTCAAAAAGGAAAAATAACAGAAATTACTTTTGCTCCCCAGATATCTGAAATTTCCTCCTTTGTTGTTTGTTCTTCCTTTGTAATCATTTAAAGCAAGGTGTCTGAGTAATACTAGGTCACATGTAGGTCATACTAAGGTCAATTAAAATATTTGGAAAAGTTAGTATAGATTTGGAATCTGAGAAAGCTAGTATAGATTTGGAATCTGTAATGTAGCAGTTACAGTGGAATTGGCTCCTAATACGGTCTATGGAGTTTGTCATTTTAGTAACTAAGTATCCTGAAAAGATGTCTAAGGTGAGCCTGTCTTCTACAGAATTCTTCTCTATAGCCAATAGCATTTCAGTGGTTTCCAGAACAAGATGCTTAAAGTTTCCCACTCACGTACTTAATGAATGAAATACGGAGAGTCCAGGAGCCTAAATCTAAAGGAAAGCTTTGCAGCTCTCTTAAATTCAGCAATACTTTATATCAGCATTAAGCACAGCAGTTGGTTCAAACTTAAAATGGTGTGAATCTCAGGCCTGCAGACCTTTGCTGCTTGGATTTAGAGAAAAGGGACTGAGAAATTTATGTATCATCAACTGGCATATAGCTTTCCTTTAAACCATGAAATCCCTCTAACTCATATTTGGAGAGAGAACATTCTGGCCAAGATGTGGATAGTTCTTTTGCCTGTCAAAGCAAGTGCTGTATCCTTCGGACAGAACCTTGATATTGGCATGAACGGCATTTCATTCAAAAAGGATGCGTGGTATGGACTAAATCACATTCATATCATTCTATATGGGATGAGCTTGGGAAGTCACGATTTCAAGCAAAAGTCTTTTGTGGTTTCCTGAGAAAATAAAAAAAAAAGCTTTTTAAATGCAGAGCAGGAGACTCTTGACTGCCTGAAGTAAATAGGACTGAGAGCTTTACAAGACAGGCAGAAGACCTTTTCCTGGCCTCTACCACCTTCAGAAGAGAACAGATGGAGGCTGACAGTGCTGTGGGTGTTAACCACTCAATTAACAGGAAGGACCAGGTAGCCAAGAGTATTTCATCATATTTGGAGTGAGTTATCAAAATATTTCTACTAGGTCTCTTTCATAAAAACAGGCATTTTGTATTTCCCTGAGGAGGAGAAAAAAGAAACCTAGAAAAAAATTGGTAATTTATAAGTTACTCACTAATAAAGAATTATAAATTACTTTAATATGGCCGACTTATCATTGAACTCTGTGTATACAGGAACAATGCTTAAGGGTCTAATAACTATAATGTATGGTCATCCACTGCCTGTATCTCTTTCTAATTTGACTCTATAACTTGGCAGTAGTAAAGGTTTATATGAGTTGTGTTTCCAGTGTGGTCTCCAGCTTATCTCCATTTCTTGATAAAAATGTCAAGGTCAGAAAAATAATTTTTCTTTAAAAGGGTTATGGTTGAGGTACCTTAGGAGAAAACAGGGGGCAGGGAAGAAAAAGAAGTGAGCCATCTGATTAGTAGAAAAGATGAAAGTACCTTTCTGATTTTACAAAAGATCTTTAAAATGAAAAAGAATTAAAATTGTGAATGATGGTGTCCATACATAAAAACAAAGGCATGTCACTGTAATCACCTGGCATTCTACATAGTTCACAGATGGGAGATTCTTAGCCATCTACCTTTTATTTTCCTGGCCACTGCATTTCATTTAGGAAAATTTGTCATGAGAGGAATCCAAGCATGAGAGCTTTAGACATGTATACTCCTATTCTGATTTAATATAGCCCCCTGTGCACTATGGTTCAGCTATGTGTAGACAATTACCAGCTCTGTCACTCGTGCTCTAATTTTTCTTCTTCATTCCAATTTAGCATTTCTGCTGCCTTCAGAACTGTTGATTCTGCTACTTTACACTCAAAATGCAAGCGCTATTTATCTTTCTCATGAATTCTTTCCTTCCACCTCTTTCCCTCACATGTTTCTCTCTTTCCCCCTCTCTTGGCAGTTCTACAATTTCTCTCAGCCCCTCAATACAGAGCACTGGAGACATATTTTACTCTATATTCTTACCTATCCTCTAAAAATTTAATGTTATTTGGTTCCCTCTTTGAGCTTTTTTCTTTGCTGTCAAATTTGATTCCCCAGACCTGGTTATCCCTCACCCAGAATAGTACAAATTGGAAACAGTCTGAACCTAAAATTAGGAGCAAAGATACAACTAGGAATTCAGCTGCCTAGGGCAAAATCCATTGGGAGATGTGGCTAAATTATGACATATACTCTGGTGCATGGTTGGTATTGATTGGATATAGAAGTCATCCAAGCTGGAGAGGATTGATGACTGGAAAACTAGCATATTAGTAGGGGGAAAGAGATGGAATAGAGAAGATTACAAGCCAGATACTGATATAATTGTCAAAGGCTCAGTACTAGTTCTAGCTCTGGTAAGATACCTGGTTTTAAAAGGATTACACTTGAGGCGCATAAGGGGGAAACAGGGAGTAGGGAAGAAAGAGATATGAGCTGTCTGATTAGTAGAAAAGATGAAGGCACTTTTCTTGATCTTATAAAAGACCTTTAAAATTAAAAAAAATGTGAATGCCAATTTCCGTACATAAAAACAAAGCACATTGCTATAATCGCCTGGCACTCTGCATAGTTCACAGATGGATGTGTGACTTATGAAAGCTTGTCCCATGACTTTATACTCATAACTCCTAAAATAAAATTATAGATTTAGAGTTGGAACAGATTTCAGGGCCTACCTAGTCCAACTTTTTCATTTGACAGGTGAGGAAACTGAAGCCAAGAAAAGTTAAGTTATTTGTCTGAGGTTATATAGTAGTAAGCATCAGAGGAGGATTTGGACATAAATCCTTTTGATTCCAGAGCCTTCTTTCCCTATACCACACTACAGAATTCATTCAAAGATTCCTTCTTTCCCCTTTCATCAAGCACTGATACCTACCATCATTTTTCAGAACATCAAAGCTTTGCCTTTCCTCAAATACTCAAATACATGTGGGATCTTATCAATGTGAATATTCCCTTCAAGGATGAAGATCCCAATTCATCTATCCCCACCCATCTTGTAATACTTATAGTGAATGCCCTCCATCAAGTTCACTATAGGAAGTCCACATCATTTGATCTTGACTTGTATGTCATGAAGCCTGTGGATTGTTCATTGATTATCCCTTGCTCTTGGTGCAATATCAGTTCATCTTACTTTTTTGTAAATTTATTTCTTTGATGAATTCTCTATTTTTTTCCTTCATAATTTCTTTAATGCATTATAACCTGCTCATACCCACTGTATCAATCCGTAAACATTTCTTAAGTGCCTACTATGTGCTAGACACTGTGTTAAGTGCAGGAGATACAAAAAGAAGCCAAAAGAAGGCCCTGCCCTAGAGGAGTTTAAAATCTAACGGAGGTGACAGCATGAAAAGAATTGTATATAAAGTAAGCTATATATAGAATTAATAGGGAGCAATTAATAGACAGAAGGCACTGAAATTATGGGGGGTTGGGGAAGGTTTCCTGTAGAAAGTGGTATTTTAGTGGTGATTTAAAAGAAACCATGGAGGGGGTCATATGCATTTCCATTGCCTTCCAAATGATTATCTTTTTTAATTAATTGGGAACAATACTGTTCCAGGATTCACAGCCACTCAACCACATAGGAATCACATTGGCATTAAAACTATGAACCTTTGCTTTTTGAAGTAATTAAAAGAACTTTGCAATTTCACAAA
Organism: Pseudochirops cupreus; assembly: GCA_028627135.1. Taxonomy (NCBI): domain Eukaryota; kingdom Metazoa; phylum Chordata; class Mammalia; order Diprotodontia; family Pseudocheiridae; genus Pseudochirops; species Pseudochirops cupreus. The sequence goes on along the minus strand of CM053581.1, from coordinate 177,402,185 downwards.
TCACTATCTATTTGTAGTGCTTGACCAAGATTTACATATTGATGGACAAATTCTTTTGCCTGAAAAATAGGTATTCTTCATTTACCTGGTTTCTGTCTTATCTGCCTTCTCTTATATATTACTTCTATGTCCCTGTTTCCTCGACTCCTTCATATCTCAGCTGTAGGCTATTGCTCAAATGGCCTCCTGCATCTAGAATTTCTTTTCCTACATAGCTCAGCTCACAAATATATTTCTTCACAAACACTTTCACAGTCAGGCAGAAAAACAGCAAACCAAGAAAACCTCATCTAATGAGCATGTTTCCTCATGAAACATTCCTTCCCCTGACCTGCACCATACTATAGTGGTATGTGAAGATAATTTCAGTTCATTAAAAAAAAATATTAAGCACCTATTCTATGTAAGCAATGTGGGCTGGGGATGCAAAGACAAAAAACAAGGACTTACATTCTGCTGGGGAATTACAACATATACATAAATAAGTATAGTATAAGAAAAATTGAGGAGGGAAAGAGCAATATCAAGTATGTGCATCCATGTGCATATTTGTGTGTATACATATATATGTGTATGTGCATGTATGTGCAGGATCATGGAAGGCTTTGTGGAAGAGGTAGCACTTATGTTGAACTTTGAACTAAAGGGTTCTAAAAGAAGTGTTGATGAGGAAAAAGCACATTCCAGGCATGGGGTACAGTTTCTGTGAATTTCCAGAGACAAGAGATAGACTTCCAGAATATTACAGAGAAACATGAAATCATACAGATGCATTTGATATGGCTTCCTTTATAGGGCAGCTGTTTCCACCCTATTGATTATTTAATCCCAAACAAAAGCATTGGTTTATTTCTTAGAGGAGAAGTATAGATAAAATGCCACATTCTAGTTATCAATACATAATTCTTCAGGTTCATAGCTACCTTTTCTAGTTCTAGGTAGAAAAATAATGCAAGATAACATTACATTTTGTCTCTCCTCCCTCCCACTGCCTAAAAGAGTGCTATATTCATTTATCACTATGTCAAGCTTCTATGATTGTAATAGAATTGAAACTCACTTTACCAGCAACCAGTTAATAGCTTGGTGAATAAGTCTTAGTGAGTTGCTTATGGATCAGAGAGATTAAGTGACTTGCCCATGCTTACACTTCTAGGAAAGTGCCAGTGGCAGGATTTGAACTAAGGTCTTCCTAAATTCAAATTTCAATACTCTAAGGCATACCACATTGCCTCTCAGTCTTAACACTCAGTGGATTGTTATTAAGTATTTGTAGTGAGTGAATGAATGCACAGATAGATGAATAAAATTGGAGGCAAATGGATATTTAGTGAAATAATTGATTAATATTTGCCAAGTATTAAAATATATACTCACAAAATCTTTAGCTATTTGTAGACTAGAAAATAAGTGTCTTGGGAATAAGTAACATGCCATAAAATAATATGTATTACCTCCCCACATGTAGTTGTAACTGCAATGCATGATATACTTTTCAACCCAATACCAGAGCATTAAGCAAAATGTCATGTTCTCTAGATGTTATCAGTCAATAATTATTGATGATGAAAATGAACTAATGAGAGTATCGGACCCAGCTTGAAAAGCATCTATTAATGAACATCTAGATTTATCTACACAGTTTATAATCTCTTGGTTTGTATTTTCTAAATCTAAAGTGCAATGCATAAGAAGACAGCTTATTATTCTTATTATTTTTTAAAGATCCAACTCATGTTTTCCTCCACTTTTTCCAAATGTGCAAGAAACAAAATATACAACCATATCCACAAGGAGGAGCTCTGTACTTTCCTAAAGATGCACGTCTGAAGCTTTGACTGAGCCTTGAATCCATAGAGAGAAGATTTGTCTTGAAGTATAATTAGTTCCCTGGTAGAATTTTATCTGCTGGGTCTTTAGGGAATGGTAGCGTGTAAACACTTATTAAAATGTTATCTTTTGGGGGGGCATAATTCTGTCATGAGTCAAACTAGATAGAAGCAAATAAAAACAGAGGCTCTTTATCCTCTGGGACAATTGGTACTTCAATGGAAGACATATGCCACAGAACGGTTTTCATCCAAGTTAAGAGCCAGCAAGAAGAGAAAAGGACAATTTTTCCCATTTATAAGTATATGTTTTTGCTCAGGCAAACAGAAATAGGGCAATACAGCTCTTGGAAGAGACTATGGGGTAAAAGGAAGTGGATTCTAACAATGACTGACTTACCTGCTCAGTGAATAGAGGAGAAGGACTTCAGGATCAGATTAGAGAGAACAATTAGGAGTAGTCTAGTTTGCGTAGAACATGAAGTTTGTGGAGAATGGAAAGGTAGGTTGGAGCCAGATTGGCCTAATTTTGTCAAATAGGTCAGGTCAAATTGGGCCTGGTGATGCTTTTTAAGGAGTTTGCATTTTTATCCTGGATGCGACAGTGAACTATTGAAGGTTTTTGATAAGATTAGTGAATGAGCTGATCCTGCTAAGAAAAGTAAAGGACAACAAAGAGGTAGGTTTAAAAAAATATATTCATAGTCAGAGTTCTTCTGCTAGGCTGAATGGGATGATTACAGACAACTGAGAACGCAGAGTTGTTCCACTTTCATTTTGCTCCTCCTGAGGAGAATGATATTCATGGTCAAAATAATTAGGGAAATAGTAAGAGAGTATCTAGCTGCCCTGGATGAATTCAAAACACTTAGTCCAGATGAACCACATCCTTGGGTATGGAAAGAATTACTGAATGAAAAGGCTGAGCCATTCATTGTCATTGGTATCTGAAAATGCATGGAAGAGGATAAGAGAGGTACTTCAGAGTTGGAGAGGAGAAAATAGCTCTCATTTTTTTTGTCTGTTTTATGGGAGTGAATAAAAACTACTATTTAGTGACCAGTGAACTTTATTTTAATTTCTTACACATTTCTATTAAGTTTTACAAAAGAGATGTTTAGTTAATATCTGACAAACCAAAAAGATGGGCAGCTGGGTGGCACAGTGGATAGAGCACTGGGCTTGGAATTAGGGAAACTCATGTTCACAAGTTCACATCTGACCTCAGACACTTACTACCTGTGTGAACCTGGGCAAGTCACTTAACTTTGTCTCTGTTTCCTCATCTGTAAAATGAGCTGGAGGAGGAGGTGGCAAAGCACTCCAGTATCTTTACCAAGAAAACACCAACTGGGGTCAAGAAGAGTTGGACATGACTGAATTGACTGGACAATAACAACAAAAGGGAAGCAGTGATAACAAATAGCATATGACTTCATTAAAACTAGGTAAGCCTAACCTAATCTCCTTTGATACTAGATTGGTAAATCAGGGGAATACTACACATATGGTTTATATTAATTTTTAGTGAAGCATTTGACAGAGTTTCATCTCAGTGTAAAAAGATGGAGAGATTTGGGCTAGTTGATAGTAAAATTAGGTGGATTTAATGTGGCTTCATAGACACATTCACAGAGTAGTCATTAATAGTTCAAGATAAAGTTGGAAGCTGGTCAGTAGGAAAGTGGCCCAGGGATCTATATTTGGTCTGGTGCTGTTTAACATTTTTGTCAGACTTGTATAAAGGCATAGATAAAATGCTTATGGAATTTTCAAATGACACAATACTGGAAGACATGAGTCATACAATGAAAGACAGAGTCAGGATCCAAAGAGATCTTGTCAGTCAAGAGGGCCAAATTTAAGATTAAAATAAGATTGAATTTTATAGTGATCTGAACGTGGGTTCAGAAAATCACCTTAAAGAAATATAAGATTGGGGCATGGTATCTAGTCAGCAATCTATCTGAAAAAGAACTGGTCACTTTATAGGACTGAAAGTTTAATATAAGCCAACAGTATATCATGACTATCAAGAAAAACCTAAGGCAATCTTGGATTGCATTGAGAGACATATATTCCAGGATAGGGAAGCAATTATCCCACTGAACTTTGTCCTGATCAGCATACATGTGTATTATTGCCTTCAGTCTTGGGGGTTACAATTAAGGAAGTATGTTGATAAACTAGTCTAGAGAAAGGTAGCCATTGTGGTGAAAGATGTCAATTTCATGCTATATACAGGTCTTTTAAAGGAGTCAGAGACAGTCTGGAGAAGAGAAAACTTATGGGAAGATCTTAGATGCATTTAAGAATTTGAAAGGCTATACTATGGGAGAAAGATTGACTTTTCTTCTTAACTCAAGAGTGAAACCAGGAGAAATGCATGAAAATTATGAAGAGGCATATTTTGGCCTGATGCCAGTAAAAAACTGCCTAACAATTTTGGCAATCCAAAGGTGAAGTGAATTGACTTAAAAGATAATGTGCTTCCTTTCCCTGAAAACTTTTCAGCAAAGTTGGATGATGGATTACTGGCAATGCAATTAAAGAGTATCCTTCTTCGGGAACCTGTGTGACTAGTTGGCTACTGAGGTTACTTTCAACTCTGAGATTTGGTGATTTTTGAATTTTTCTTCTGTATTTTCAGCACCCAGCTCAGGATCTTGCAAATACTAGGCACTTAATAAATGTTAGTTGAATTGGATCAAAAGTGGGGTTAACAATATTCTGTCAACTTCAAAGGTTGTTTTCAGGACTAAAAGAAATGCCTTTAAACTGCTTTGTAAATTTCAAAGCACTGTAGAAAGCAAATATTATCATAGAAAGTATTCTGGCACTTGACCCTTCCTCTGTTTCCCATTTTAAAAGACCCTCTGCTCTTCTTGCAAAACAGAGGAAGACAGAACAAGAGATGGGAGGAAAGGGGAAGTAGGACTTAATTCCCTGTTGTCATTCAGGCCTTTTTCTTCCTCCCCAAAAGCTTCACTTCTTTATTTTCTTCATCTTCTACTTCTCATATAGTTTATTTAAACCATATATGAAATATAGAAAACTGACAAAATCAACAATAATCTTTTTCTTTGAAATATTTAAGCAATGATTTTTTTTTCTTCTGTGACTAAACCTCTCTCAGTATAGAGAAAGCTTCTCATTGCTTTCTTGAACTTTTTGGGGAAAATGACAATCCTGATTTATATGCCTTGCTGCATTTGAATGTAAACTTTGGGAGTCAATATTACAAATGTGTGATCTTCATGGCCTTAAACTTGATCTTGCAAATGATCTCTCCCCCTTGCAAATGCATCTCTAGGAGGTGCCCACATTGTGCATTATGGAACCTCCTTTCCTGTCACTGTCTACTTCCCAGGTATTACAGAGACTACTTGGGAGGTAATTATACTTGACAGAAAGGATTTATGTTTTAGTAAATATCATCTGATACAACTGCAGAAGGTGGTGAGGAGAATGTGGAATACTGGAAATTCCACATGTCCTTTTATCATTGTCTCACACCCAGATATTCCTAGGAGCACAGATTTAGAGCTAGATGGGGTCTGAGAGGCCATCTAGACCAATCCTGTTATTTTACAGACGAGGAGGAAACTAAAACCTGGAGGAGTTAACGAACTTGCCCAGAGTCAGGCAGGTATCAAGTAGATTTGTGTTTTGAACTCAACTCCTCAGACTATAAATTCAGTGTCCTTCCCACTGTGGTATACTGCTTTCCTTGAGGTCCAGGCACATAGCTTGTTAGGAATAGTTAAGACTTGAACTTGAGTTCTCTGATTCCAAATCCAGTACCCTTTTCACTTTATCACCCTCCCTTGGTAAACATCAGATTTGATTATATTTATATGGCAGTTTATGTGGGAAATAGATTTTCCCAATCACATCATTTCTTATCTTAAGTGGTCTTTGAGGACAGGGACTTTTAGGCTTAGTGCTAGTTTCTGAGGCTACACTCTACATACATGTTTGAAATTTGAATGCTTTGTTTGTGGTTGTATCTTCCATACCACACAGAATAATGTTGAGTCCATAGTAATTATTCAGTTTATAATTGTTGAACTGAAAATAACAGGAAAAAAACACCGGTAGACAACAAATAATCATTTGCAAATTTAAATTCTGAATAATAAAAAAGCAAGAAATGTAAGGCAGAGAAAAATGAGAGGAAGCTGGCATGTTGGATAAAAAGCTAGCCTCAGGAATAGGGAACTTATCTCTATATGTTGTATGACTGTGTGTAATTCTTTAACCTCACAGTACCCTTACAGTAGACAACTCTTACGATATAAACTGAGAAGAGTGACTGATCTGCAGTGTCCTGATGGGGGTGGGAGAAGGGTGGGGGTGGGGGTGAGGACTTTCTATACTGATGAAATCACAGGTCTGATCCCCTTTCCTGCCCTCCCACTACCCCTCTAATAACATGCAGGTTTAATAGACAGAATCATTCTGAGGAAATCAATTTTTAAGCTCAAAACTGAATCCTACCTCATGCTTACAATCTGTGTGACATGAAGCAAATTGCTTAATCTTGTTAGATCTCAGCTTCCTCATCTGTAAATAGAGCAGATTGTTCTAGTTAAATGCTGGGGGCCAGCTCTAGATCAATGATTCTATGATACCATTTATATCCTAACATTTGATTCAAAAATTTTAAATTCTCCCCTCTTGGGTGTCTTAGTTTAGTGGGGTCAGGTTTAGCTAAAAGACAAACTCATATTTCCTCTCTGGAGCTAGGCACAGGACATCTGCTCAACTAGGAGAAGCCAGTGAGAAAAGCCAGCATCTTTGGGGCTCCATTCATCTCCTCCAGGGATGGCCATGCCATCTTTCCTCAGAAGAAGAAAAACTGGTTTACTGTTTTGCCTGGCAGGGAAATACAAACTGAACTCCAGCTGCCTTTGTTTGGTTGTGCTGCTTGGGATATTAGTTCATGTAAATAGCTTTAGTGTCAGAATCCCAATTGACTCTCTCTGGTCAGGCTGTTGGCAGTGCTGACATACATAGAAACACAGAGTTTTGCATCTTACAAGAAAAAGAGGATACAGTGTGGAACCCAATCTAATGAGAACAAGGCTATTCAAGTCTGTAATAAATTAACCAGGGCTGACATGGATGTAATAAGACACAGATAGGTCACATCCAAGTTATGCTTGCTAGAGTAGGATTTTTTTTTCTTTCTTTTAACCAGAAGCATAATAGAACTTAGTCTATTTGTTTGTTATTTGAAACTATACACAATCACATGTTACTGTTATTTCCCCTCCCCACACCCCAGGTCTCTTTGGGTCCCTAGGTTTACCTCAATTTCAGTCCTGCTGTTTTTTCTACATAATCACATACCTGGAGCTTGAGCCATGAGTATTGTTTAAGCTGGTAAGCATTCAGAAGATGCTGTAAGCCTCTCTTTGGGGGAGCTTATCTTCAAAAACAAAACCAGAAGCTACTGCAAGGCAAAAGCTGGTAAGGACCATCTGATCTCAGATTAGCTTTTCCTCTTGCTCCCTGTGAGGTGGCAAAATCTTTAACAGCTGACAGCAAAATGTTACAGCATTGATCTTCAGCTCTAACACATAGGCCTAACAGTCAGATCAAGCCAGGATGCCTAATGTAGAATGGAGATTTTTAAGTACTAGTCATTTTGCTGGAATTTATTTTTATTTTGACAGTTTTAAATGTAAGAAAGTAAGACTTTTTTTTAACAACCTTACTTTTGTGAATTAACTCCGTGTTATCTCTGGGTCCAGCTTAATGAGAACCATTGTTTCATTTTGTTTTTTTTGTTTAGTAATTATTTTTATTTTATTAAATATTTCCCAACGTAAAAAAATTAACAATAATTTTTTAAAAATTTTGAGTACTAAATTTCCTCTCTCTCCCTCCTTCCTCTCCCTGCTCTTTGAGAAGGCAAGCAATTTGATTTTGATTATATATGTGAAGTCATATAAAACATTTCCACATTAGTCATGTTGCAAAAGAAAACACAAACAAAATGATACAATATTGTTAAAGTTTAAAAAAATATGCTTCATTCTGCGTGCAGAGTTTTATCAGTTCTCTCTCTGTAGTTGGATAGCATTTTTTCACGGTGGGTCCTTTGGGATTATCTTGGATCATTATCTTGATCAGAGTAGCTAAGCCATTCCAAGCTGATCATTGTACAGTATTTCTGTTACTGTGTACAATGTTCTCCTGGTTCTTCTCCTTTCACTTTTCCTGAGTTCATTTAAGTCTTCCTAGATTTTTTTAAACCCAAACTGCTCATCATTTCTTATAGCACAATAATATTCCATCCCAATGATATACTGTAACTTGTTTAGCCATTCCCTGATTGATGGGCATCCCCAAAATTTCCAATTCTTTGCCACTACAAAAAGAGCTGCTATAATTTTTTTTTTTGTATAAATAGGTCCTTTCCCCTGGATAATAGGTCCTATCCCTCTGTGAGATATAGACCTAGTAGTGGTATTGCTGGGTCAGAGGGTATGTACAGTTTTATAGCTCTTTGGGCATAGTTCCAAATTGTTCTCCAGAATGGTTGAACTAGTTTACAACTCTGCCAACAATGCGTTAATATCCCAATTATTCCACACCCTCTCGGGCATTTGTCATTTTCCTTTTCTGTTATGTTAGCCAGTCTGATAGCTGTGATATGGTGCCTCAGAGTTATTTTAATTTGCTTTTCTCTAAAAAGTACTGATTTGGAGCATTTTTTTTCATGTGACTATTGATAGCTTTGATTTTTTTCTTCTGTTCATATCCTTTGACCACTTATTCATTGGGGAATGGCTCATATATTTATAAACTTGGCTCAGTTCCCTACATATTTGAGAAATGAGGCCTTTATCAGAGAAATTTACTTCAAATTCTCTCCCCCTGCACCTGCCAGTTTCCTGTTTCCCTTCTAATTTTGGCTGCATTAGTTTTGTTTGTGTAAGAACTTTTTAATTTTGTGTAATAAAAATCCATCTTACTTCCTGTAATCTCTTTTATCTCTTGTTTGGTCATTAACCCTTCCCTCTTATCCATAGATTTGGTGGGTACATATTTGTCCATGCTCTCTTCATTTACTTATGATATCACCCTTTATATCTGAATCATTTATTCATTTTGAATTTATCTTGTTATACAGTGTCAGATGTTGGTCTATACCCAGTTTCTTCCAAATGACTTTCCAGTTTTCCCAGAAATATTTGTCAAATATTGAGTTTTTTCTTCAAAAGCTTGGATCTTTGGGTTTATCAAACACAAGATTACTATGGTCATTTACTGCTGTGTATTCTGTACCTAATCTATTACTGTTATCCACCACCCTATTTCTTAGCTGGTACCAGATTGTTTTGATGATTGCTGGTTTGTGATACAGTTTGAAATCCACTAGGTCACTTTCCTTAAATTTTTTTCATTAGTTCTCTTGATATTCTTGACATTTTGTTCTTCCAGATTAATTTTGTTACTATTTTTTCTAGCCATATGAAATATCTATATCTATATCTATCTATCTATCTAATCTATTTTTCTATCTCATCTATCTATCTCATCTATCTATCTCATCTATCTCATCTATCTATCTATCTGTCTCATCTATTTTTCTATGTATCTATCTATCTTAGTGTATAGATGGTGTGATACTGGATAAGTAAATTAGGTAGAATTATCATTTTTATTATCCTGGCCCAGCCTACCTATGAGCAATTCATATTTTCCCAATTGTTAAGATCTTTATTCGTGTGAAAAGTATTTTGTAACTGTGTTCATATAATCCCTGTGTTTGTCTTGGCAGATAGACCCTCAAGTATTTTATAGTGTTTGCAGTCATTTTAAATGGAATTTCTCTTTTCATCTTTTGCTGCTGGATTTTGTTGGTAATATATGGAAATATTAATGGTTTATGTGGTTTTATTTCATATCCTGCAACTTTGCTGCAGTTGTTCATTGTTTCAACTAACTTTTTAGTTGATTCAACCCTGGTCTTTTCATCAGGAATGCTTGAAAATCCCCTATTTCATTAAATATCCATTTTCCCCTTGAAGGATTATATTACTTTGCTTGTTAGATTATTCTTGGTTGTAATCCCAGGTTTTGCCTTCTAGAATATCATATTCTCATTCCTTTGTTTCTTTAATGTGATAGCTGCTAAATCTTGTGTGATCCTGACCATGGCTCCACAGTATTCGAATGGTTTCTTTCTGGCTGCTTGAAGTATTTTCTTTTTGACCTGGGAGTTCTGGAAGTTTTCATTTTGTGATCTTTTTCAGGAGGTTATCAGTCAATTCTTTCAATTTCTATTTTACCTTCTGGTTCTAGGATATTGGGGCAGTTTTCCTTGATAACTTCTTAAAATACAATATGTAAGTTCTTTCTTTGATCATGGCTTGTAATCCAATAATTCTTAAATTGTTCCTCCTTGATCTATTTTGCTGATCACTTGTTTTTCTATTTCACATTTTCTTTTATTTTTTTCATTTTTTGGGTTTGTTTTACGGGAGTTTTTTTTTTTTTAATGTCTCATGGAGTCATTAGCTTCTACTTGCCCAATTCTAATTTTTAAGGAATTATTTTCTTCAGTGAGCTTTTGTATCTCTTTTCCCATTTGGTCAATTCTGCTTTATAAAGAGTTGTTTTCATCAGTTAATTTTTATGTCTCTTCTGCCACTTCAGTTTTTTAAGGTGTTATTTTCTACAGTATTTTTGGGCCTCTTTTGCCAAACTGTTAATTGTCTTTCCAACATTTTTTTTCCTCTACTTTTATTTCTTTACCAATTTTTTTCTCTACCACTCTTACTTGATTTTGGAATTTTTTTTTTTTTAGCTCTTCCAGGAATTCTTGTTGCATTTGTATATAATTCACTTTTTTTTCCTTTGAGGCTTTGATTGTACCTGATTTGACTTTATAGTCTTCTTCAGAGTTTGTATATTGATCTTCCCTGTCATCATAGTGGATTTTTATGATTGAGTTTTTTTCTTTTTGTTTGCTCATGTTTCTACCCTCTTAATTTATTTGGAATTTTATGTGAATGTTTGACTCTGTTCCCAGTGTGTGTCAGGAAAAGACTCTGTCTCAAGCTCTGGGTTTTTTTCCACTGTTGTTTTCAGAGCAAGTTCTAGGGTTTTGGAGTTTTTGGTGCTTCTGTGGCAGTGCGAACTGGAGAGATATGGTCACTGCTCTCTTTGCATCTGGTTCTTATCAGGTAGGGTTCTTAATCCTTTGGAATTGAAATCACAACTGCTCCTCCAGCCCCTCTTCCCTTGGTACTAGAAGTGATACTGCTTTTCAGGGTCCCTGATCCCTTGGATCCTGAAATGATATTGTCCTTCAGGGGTTTCCATTCCCTCTTGACCAGAGGTGCTCCTGTTTGCCCTTGAACTGTTGCCCAGAAATGGTTATAGGGAATAGAGTTGCCAAACAGCATCTGGTCCTATGTCCAGTGCTAGCACAGGGGTCTCTTGTAATCTCATTTTTACCGGTTGCCAGATCCTTCTGGCTTAAGAGCTCCTTAAATCACTGCTGCTTCTGTCACCATCACCTGGTCACATCACTTGTGCTTCATCCAGGTGGACTCTGGGCCAGCTTCCTCCCCCATGTCATAGATTTCCCTTTCTGATCTTCTATGTTGTCTTGGGCTAGCAGGCTATCTCACTCTGATGTTTGTTGACTCTGCCACTCTATAGTTCAATTTGAGATGTTATTTTAAGGTTATTTGAAGGGGAATGTTGGGACAGCTAAGCTGAGTGCTTCTCTAGTCTATCATCTTGACTCTTTCCTCAGAAGTGGCATCTCATTTTATTTTTAAGGGAAATTGTTTAATTTACTTATATGGGTGATGGTGAGGGGGCAGCACTGACTCTGGAATCAGATGACATGTTTTCAAATCATGCTTCTGACACTACCTACTTGTGTGACCTGGACAAGTTACTTGATCTCCCTGGTCTATTTTTCCATCTGCAAAATAAAGGGTTTGGACTAGATGGGTCTCTCAGTTTACTTCTATGTCTAAATGTATGATCCTTGGTCTTATCTGTGATCTAAATTATTTTTTTTCATCTCTGTTTTCTCCTGGACTGGACTGCTTCATCAGTGAAGGTAATTGCTTATGGGCTATGAGGCAAACTATACTTTGCTGGTAGAATGGGTAAAAGGAGAGGTCAGGAGTGCCCCAACCCTTGAAGCAAAATATCTACTGATGCCATGGGAATTTTTCTCAGCCTGTTTCTAAGAGTTATTCCAATCCAAAGATCAAGAATCATTCTTTCTGATTCCAAAACAAATTTATTCTGCATAGGTGTCAGGCTGAGGTACTAAGTAGCATTTTTTTCTTGAGGGTGGAGGGAGGCTGTCAAATACAAAGTTATAAATTGTCTTTCCTCTGTCATTCCCTCACCCCCAGCCTCCCAAACTCCCTCACACACAAATGTTATAATGTTCTATCTCTCTTCTTTTTGAACTGTGAAGAAGTACTATTCCTAATGTCTTTAATAACGACTTAGGCCTCCCCATGAAAGCCAGCTAGTCCAAATCTTGCCAGAATGACTGCTACAGTACAAAAGTGTTAGAAACACTAGCAGTGGGTTGTTACCTATTAAAAGGCAACGTGGAGAATACATTAGCATCTATGATAAAGATGTAGTTAATTCTCCATAATGGAATGGAGCACTAACAAAAGGGCAGATGATAAAAAAATTCTTTGAAATGTATCATGTCTACATATGCAATCACTAATATTTTTAGAATTAAAATTAAATCTTAAATATGTGCTCTGGACATATGATAAAAGAAGAGCAAGAAAATTATGCAAAATCCTCTTCTTGCTCCGCTGTTCACATTTCTTTGCCTCCATGTCATTGCTGAGAGTGAACTACATCACCTCCCAGATTGCTGCAAAGGCCTAGCTGAAAACAAAGTTGGTTTATCTCTCTATATTTGTTGGTTTCCTAGGATAGGGAGACAATTAAATAATCATTTTGGTTTAAAAGAGCTTTTCTTTTTATTCATGTTGGATCAGAGTAAACAAAGATCCAATTTTTTTTGCCAGCAAAGAGGTTAATTAAGCAGAGTAGACAATATTGTCAATAAGCACTTGAAAGACAGATTCACCTTTCTTGGAGCAACAGGGTTGACACAATCTTAAGTGAATGTAATGCCTAGATAATAGGCTTGGGTAAAGCAAAGAAAAAAAGGTTTTAGAGAGATTTTTAAGAAGAAAAATAAAACACTTTTTCTGTTTTGCCTTTTTTTTGGTCATTACTTTTCTTTCTTTTCCTCATAGGATTTGACAACATGAATATGAAAACAAAGATGGACAGCATTTGGAAGGACAAGATCATCTAAATATATCTCTACTGGTTTAGTTTGACCATTTAACCGTAGCTAGTACGCAAGCGGTTATTCAAAAACACAGTTTCCCCAAGCGTGCCAACACACAGTCTAGAAGCCTGAACAGATCTTTAAAGGAAGGGTTTTTTGGCTTTGGGTTTTTTTGCCCTTGGGTATGACTCTTTCATGCTTAACTAAATTAGCTGTTTTCCCTTCTTCTTTTCTTTAGGCAGATTAGGAAAGAGTTTTAAGTTAAACTGTAATTAGGACTTTCTTTTCACAGGGAACTACCCAGACATTTAAGATTGACCCTTTCTTTACACAGAAGTTTTTACCATTAGATTCTTCTCCTCCCCCTCCTTCCAATTGCTACCTTTAATCACCTCCTCCCCTGCCAACTAGTATTTATTTCCAGAGGAGTTAAGATCCAAAAGAAAACTCTAACAGTTCAGCATAAGGGATTAGTGCTCTGGCCTTTGAGTCAGAAAGATTTGGATCCAAGTCCTGTCTTTGGTATATGTACCCCAGGCAACTTTCTAAGAATGTAAATTACAGATGAGTTACTGATTTTGCATTTGCAGAAGGAGGTTTTTCTGCATAGGTAGAATGAATCTTCATATCAGGAATTTCTGTCATCTCTTAAAGTATACTCTATACTGAATTTTCTCTTTACAGATTTTCCACCAGTAGAATATAAACTCCTTGGGGAAAGGGCTTCTTTCACTTTTGTTTTCAGTGTCTAGCTTATTACCTAGCACAAAGTAGGTGTTCAACAAATAGCTGTTGAACAAAGGAAAGGCCTAGACCTCCTCCCTATTCTCTTCCCCACCCCTACCAAAAAAAAAAAGAGTAGGATGTTTTGAATGGCCTAATGGAATGAGGATTAACCTGGTAAATTGGATAGCCACAATGCCACCTCTTTTAAGTTGAAAGTGCATTTATAATGGAAGATGCTATGTTAAGCTATACCAAACTCTTGTAACAGATTTACCCTGCTGCTAACCCAGGAGGGAACACTTTGAATGAGATGACTCAAGTTTGACAGCTAATTTAAAACCAAGGTCTTCACTGTCCCAAGATTTATCAGGGAATTGAAGAGTCAGTATCTTTTATGACTGGTACCTCCTCTTATTTAGGAGGCAATAAATTAAAAATGTGGAAAAGGGTGATGCCATCTTTTGCAGCTGTGTAAGATAATATAAACACCATGGCAGGCCTTTCATTAGAATGCCTCCTTCTTAGCTAATTACTGTCAGTCTTAAATTATTGAGCTAGGAGCCCCTCAATACTACATCATTTATTTTGGGTCATAGTCTGGCAGTACTAAAAGTGTAGTGTTTGGCTAAACCTTCGTGGACTAAGCCATCTATTTGGGCCTCAACAAAAGCCTTCATAAGCAGTGTAATCTGTACTCAGCAAGTGCTTCACCAGAGGCAGATTAATAGATTCTTAAAAAAGATTTGCTTTCCTCAGGTTCTCTTGATGTAGCTTGTCATTTTACATATGAAAAGAAACAGACCCTAAATTATGTTCCATTCAGTTGTAGTGTTGTGTCTGTTAACTGGACTAACTTTGTACTGAGAAAATCACACAGATTTAAAAAAAATAATAAGCCTGACATTTTAAGCCCAGGCAAAACTGAGTGTCATAGCTTTTTACTGTTGCAATAGGAAGGTGAAGCTTTTGGTTGTGTCAGTTTTTACATTTCTCTGATTTGAGAGAATTGGTACACTATCTGTTTTCAATCCAGTTGTACTTCTGAAACATTGAGTACTCAGGTGGTCAAGCCAAATGTGATTTCAAAAATGCAAAATTACTTTAATCTGAGAAAGTATTTTCTGAGTTACAAAAAGGTATAAAGATGCAAACTTTCTAGTAGTTTGGATTTTCTTTTTTAAATGTCCAGCTGTCATTGGTAAACAGCTTACATTAAAAAAAAAAAGTGTATATGAGCCAGACATTTAAAATTTACCATTTGATAGCTGGTATTTTAAAGTCCAGCTTTAGAAAATAACAAAGTGATACCAAAATGAGAAAGCTCAAGTCAGGATTTACTAAACTCAAGGAATATAGATGGTGCAACTTTAATCTATACAAGCTGATCATGACTAATATTCTTTATCTGGATCTCTGAAAGTAAGGAAATTGGTAATAGTGTGTGATAGTTGCTATTTTTACCTTATTCATCAGAATTGATTCAGAAATGAAGATTTTTGTTGTCAAAATCATGGTGGTCATGAGGCACAATATAAATTTTAACTCTGGACTCCTAATGGAATCTTGATAGATACCTACTGCCATCTGTTATTCTTTTTAAAATGTTTTATTGAAGACTTTTGTCTTTGCATCAGTTATATCCCATCCCTCTCTAGAGTGAACCTTCATTGTGACAAAGAAAAAAAATAAGCAAAATATGTGATAAAATAAGTAATACTGAATACAATAGTCTTAATAGTCCCTGCCTCTGTGCCTTTGAGGGAGGAGGCAGTAGAGCTTGATGGGTATAGTGGTTATAATGTTAGACTCTGAATCTAGAGGACTTTGTTCAAATACTTCCTTATACATTTTTAGGCTGTGTCATGTTGGAAAAATAATTTAATCTCTTTCATACTCAGTTTCTTCCTCTATAAAACAGCATGTTGACTTCTATAGTTCCTTCCAGGTCTGATCCTGTGTTTATGATTTGTTGCTCTGGATCTTACTTGCTTTTTACGGTTATTTAGACTTCAAATTACTTTTTAGTGATGTTTTAATCTATATCGTTATAGTAGCATTCACTATCCTCTTGGTTCTGCTGCCCTTTTTTGGTTGAAAAAAGATATTTTCGGATTCAAAGGAATTCTATGGAGAGAGAAAACTTAGGCTGCTGGTAGGAGATGCTATAGCTCTTGCTCTATCTTCATTCTCTTTTCAACTTTTCCTCATGTAGAATAGATCCAGATGAGTAATCAAGATGAATAATTAGTCCACAGAGGTAGCCTTATGCAAACACTGACTTTTGAGTCAGGAATCAGGTGTTGGTCTGACTAGCCACATGGCACTGGGTAAGTCCTCTGAGAACCCCACATTTCTCATGATAATGCAGTAACAGCATTGTTTTGAAGAAAGCAATTTGCAAACCTTAAAGTGCTATGAAAATACAAGGTAGCATTCAATTTAAGTCAGCCACCATTTATTAAGAATCTACTATAATGTGCCAGGTTAGGTAATATTAAAAAAACAAAACCAACCTCTGAAACTTGCATTTGTATTATTTCCCTAGTAATTAGCACAGGGTCTGCCACGTAGCAGCACTTAATAATTGCTAATTGTTTCTACTTGGAAGAGGCAGAATACAACATAGGCATGGATAGTTAAATGCAAGATAATCTGAGGAAGGAAACAGCAATAAAATCTGGGTGGATCAGGCCAGGCTTCCCAGAGGAGCTGAAGCCTGAGTTGAACCTTGAAGAAAGTTAGAGGAGGAAGAAGTGGTTTCTGGTCATTTCCAAGCCATGCTGTCTGCTTTCTGGCCCTCTTCATCCTTAGTTTTCTCTTCCCCTTCCCTGCTCACGAATCAGAGCTCAGACTCTACCCCTGGGATCCTAGACTCTGATAGATTTTTATTTTTCCTGGATGGAGGCTACCATACCACTTCTGGGTCATTTTAAAATCATACTTCCATGTATGTTGTTCCTCTCCCTATTTTCTGGCTCTTCTTTATCTGGAGTCTTCTCCCATTAAAATGAAAGATCCTTAAAGTTAGGGGCTGTTTTACTTGCTTATATTTGTATTCCTATCAATTAGCAGAGTTCCTGGTATCGCTTAATAATTTTTAAAAATTCATTCATTCATTCATTCATTCATTAGTACATTCATGTATTTATTCCTGGCATGAGGGATCGCTTATGCAAAGACTTGGAGGCAGGAGATTTAATGTCACATTTTGCGTCATACAGTTGGTCAGTTTGGATGGAATATAGAATATATGAATAGTAGTAATATAAAATAAATCAGGAAAAGTACCCTGAAGCCAGATTGTGGAAGACTCTGAATGCCAGATTGTGGTATTCTTTAGGATGTAATCATCCTAAAAGCAATGGAAAATCACTGAAGATTTTTGAGTAGAGGAGCAACATGGGTAGAACTATATTTTAGGATTATTAATTTGAAAGCTGTGTTGGAATATTGATTATGGAGTAATGAGAAAATAGGTAATTTTTAGAAGCTGAGTACACTTAGTCTAATTAGTTATAGAAGTGCTGTGGAGCCTTGGAGGCCCCTGATAACTCTTTGTAAATATCCCCTCTTGAATTGGAATAACCAGCAATAACAAATCAATATTTTGACTTGGATTGCTCTTTGGGGCTTTCTCAGATCCTCCTATACTTCCTAATGTTGAGATTGGCAGATGACAAATCCTCATTATTTTCACTGAGATGAGAGTGGTTGGAGAATCAATTCTGTCCTCCATGTATCTCCTGTATGTAAGAAATGTTCCTCAGTAGGTCAACTTTCCATTGTCAAATGAAGTAGAAGACTCTAGATTCAAAGATATAATCCTCAAGGAGTCTTCTGGGCTTTGATGGAGGAAGTAACTTAATGGGGATCAGATACTCCTTCTTCCAAACTGACTACTTTCTCTAGCACAACTTTTAAGGAAGAGGGAACATTGCATGACTCTCTAGTGAATGCAGTAGAGCTGAGATAGAACTTTGCATCTTAGTGTAGTTTGACCATTCTTAAAGAAGACTACCAGGGAGATGATGACATGATTTGCAATTGAATTTTATTTGAGTGAGGGAGGGCTATGCAAAGTCATCAGCCTCACTCTCCTCTAGAGCCATCTGGGTCCAGTGGTCAGGTATCAAGCAGGATGACTGGAGATGGCTCACTTGGATAGAGTGGAACAAGCAATGACTCTGGGATCATAGGACCTATCTGATTCTGTGGGATTTTTGGCAAATCACTTAACCTCCCTCGGCCTCAATTTCCTTGAATACAAAATGAGAGGATAGGACTAAATATCTTCTGAAGTTCCTTCCAATTCTAGATCTATAACTGAGTACATGACCTAGTTTGATCAAAAGTAATTGGCAGGAGTTTAGCTCTTTTCTTTCTTCCATTGTCTCTCTCACAGCTGTGATGTTATTGTGCACCTAACTACATTCCTTCTTTACCTTGAATCCTTTCCAGTAAGTCATGTGGTGAACTGACTCCCTAGGCATGCAGGGAGGATAGACTAGGTGTGTTCCCTTAGGGGAATGGGAAGGACCAAGTCATGCTTATGGCTGGCTGTGCCATTGGTTCCTGTTCCTCATTTGCCAAAGAGTGGCACATCAGATAGAGGGTTGGAGGCATCACCATTTCTAATTGGGTTGAGGTATGTGGAGGTTGTTCTTCAAGTGAGTGGGACAGCTATCAGAAATCTCTTCCTTTTTCTTCTCCTGAGAGGAAGGGAGAAGTCCATATGCTCTTATGAGTAGGGAAACTGCAGGGATTACTATCTATTCTAATTATCTTTACAGTGATAGTTGTGAATACTATTTTCAAGATGATTTTCATCATTTTCACTTGATTGGTATGTTCATTACTGAGCTAAATTTGCCCTTTAGTATATATGCTGATTATCCCCATTACATAGTACTTTCTAGAACAGAAGTATGTAGTTGGATTCAGGTTTACAGGCATGCTATGCTGAAGGCTGAAGGATCACAACAGATTTGGAGGTGAAAAGGCTCAAACCTGGTAGAAGTTGAGGATCTTCTTTTGTTTCTTTTTTCTTTCTTTTTTTTTTTTAGGAAAAAAGACTATTTCTGACTTCAGGCTACCAAGTTTTACAAAGTTTACATGGTAGTAATGACACCTCTGTTTTATATAATATTGCCTTACATATATTTCTTGAGTGATTCCAGTCATACCAACTTGCCATATATCCTTCTGGTAATGAAGAATACACTAGACCCTTTCAACTTGGATTAGACTAAGGAAGTATATTATTTGTTGACATTCTACAAATATGCCTCCTGTCTTTGAGTGCTTCACTATGACTAGGTAAATAAAGTCCTATACTATGTAG
>CM053581.1:177356104-177382472 GCA_028627135.1 Pseudochirops cupreus | reverse complement strand
GTTAGTTAGGTACATAAACCAAATGAAATGTATAAAAGGTTCTCCAACCCCGAACTTGAGCCTGCTCCTCCTTTCATTGGCATGGAGTAGCCCCAGCTGGTAAATTAAAGCTCCTTAAAACTTTTTAATTCAGACTCTGTGGTCACTTTGTTAAGACGCGTCAAGTCATGTCATTTCACCTTTCCCTGCTTTGTTCCTTTTTTTCCCCAAAGAAGGAATCTAGGGTTTGGTTGCTATTCTTACTTTGCTTCCTATGCTTATTCATGGTCACCATGGTCACCAGGCTTTTTTTTTTAAGTTCTGTGGAACTCTGCTTCCAGAGGGAATATCTCTGTCCCAAATCGCTGGGGTTTTCCCAGCTGCTGGGGCTTTTAGGAGGCTGCTGGGTCTCTCCTCAGTTCCGGCTCACTGAAAAAAAAAAAAAAACCTCAGGACCCCTACCCAAGACCGCGATCCAGATCCAGGCCGCTCAACGCAAGAGCACTTGGCCTCTGAACGATTGCTTGGCCCCTCTGCTGTCTGCAGGCCGGGAGCTCTGAAGCAGCAATGTGGAGGCAGGTGCAGAACCTCCACTTTCTGCTTCTTAACCCTGGAGGAGGCTTGGCCGGACCTGCTTTTCTTCCCTGGTTTTTAGCCAAGTTCCACTAACCTGAGTCCTTTTTCCTTATGGCTGGATAATTCTGGATCCTGCCACAGCTGTTGCAGATCCACTGTACTGAAGCTCTAGCCGGCGGGGCTCAGCTCGTCCAGCCTCGCCTGGGGCAAAAGCCACCCATTTCAGGCTGGGCTGGTTTCTGCTCTCAGAGTTGAAATGGTTGCTTTGAGCCAAGCTGCCTTCAGCAGGGAATAGATCTGTGTGCGTTTTAGAGCCCTAGAATTTGTTTAGTCATATTTTTGAGGTATTTGATGTAGCTGTGTCAGATCTGTGATTTCTTGCTGCTCCTATGCCGCCATCTTGGCTCCACCCCCCTTTTCAAGCATTCTTAATGAAAAAAACAGAACTGAACAGAAAATTTGACACTCAAATACAAGAAGCAAGAGAAGCATGAGAAGGTAAAGAGGAAAAAGAAATCATAAGGAACTTATTAAAATTGAGCTATTTACATACCTACATGGAACAACATAATTGTAACTTATAAGCCTTTTCTCAGTATAAAATAGTTGAAGGGAATAGATGTGTATATGTATACATATACATATATATATATATGTATGTATAGAAGGGCGTATGCATATATAAATATATATGTGAGTGTGGGCATATGTGTGTTCATGTATACATAGACAGAGGGCACAGGATGAGTTGAATATGAAGGGATGGTATCTAAAAATAAAATTAAGAGGTGATAGAGGAATTGGGAGAAGGGAAAAGGGAGAGATAGATGAGGGTAAATTATCTCATATAAAAGAGGCAAGAGAAAACTGTTACAATGGAGAGGAAGAGCAGGAAGGTGGAAGGGAATGGGACAACCTTACTCTAATTGAATTTGACTTAAGGAGAGAATAAAATACATGCTCAATTGAGTATCTTACCCTACAGGAAAATAGGGGGGTAGGGGATAAGAGGGGGATGATAGAAGGGAGAAGAGATTAGGCACAGGCATAGCACATGGAGGCAGATGCAGCACATGGAGGTGGATGCAGCCCATGGAGGCAGATGCAGCACAAGGAGGCAGACACAACCAGAGCAAGCCCAGGCAAGCTGATTCACCAAACATGGGGGTAATTCCCAGGCCTATCATCCTCAAGACTGGGAATCTACTGGACTTGGGTAAAGGACAAACACAGGGCCCCCGGCAGCTACTCCCGGGGCTATCAAGCCACAGCCTGAAAGTTTAAAAATCACCTACCTGAACTTCCAGGGATCAAGATGGCAGAATGCACCCCAAGTGCTCTAATTCCTGTCCCCTGACCCTGAAAACCCAGAGAATATTGTCCTAGAGTAAAATCCTAAAATAGTGGAACCAACTGAAGGCTTGGGAGTCTTAAAGGAAGGGCGTGGCTAAGGCTATGCCTCAAAATAGGGAAAAAACAGATTGCAACAATAAAGACTTTAGTATCCTATTATTGTGACCATGAGGAACCAAATTCAGAAGGAGACAGCATTGATGGTACACCAAGAGCTGAAGCCTCAAAAGGGAATATGAATTGGTCTCAAGCCCAGAAAGCATTCTTAGAAGAGTTCAAGAAGGATTTTTAAAACCAAATTAGAGAGGTAGAAGATAAATTAACCAATTCTTTTAAAATTACAATTGCCAAAATAGAAAAACATTTCACTGAAGAAAGCAGAGCCTTAAAAAGTAAAATGTGTGAAATAGAAAAAGAGGTTCAAAATCTAACCAGAGAAAATAAATCCCTAAAAATTAAATCTGAACATATGGAAAAGGAGCTTCAAAAATTAGCTGAGGAAAACAATTCTCTAAAAATTAGAATCAGTCAAATTGAAGCCAATGACACTATAAGGCATCAAGATTCAATCAAACAAAACCTCAAGAATGAAAAATTAGGAAAAGATGCAAAATATCTCAATGGAAAAATAACTGACCCTGAGAACAGATCCAGGAGAGATAATCTAAGAATTATTGGTCTACCTAAAAGTCATGATGAAAAAAAGAGCCTGGAAAACATCTTCCAAGAAATCATCAAGAAAAACTTCCCTGAGATCCTAGAACAGAGAGTAAAATAGTTATTGAAAGAATCCACCAAACACCTCCTGAAAGAGATCTCAAATTGAAAACTCTGAGATATTTGGTAGCCAAATTCCAGAACTATCAAGTAAAGGAGAAAATGCTAAAAGCAGCCAGAAATAAACAATTCAAATATCACAGAACTACAGTCAGGATCACATGGGACCTAACAGCTTCTACACTGAAGGACTGGAGGAACCAGAATATGATATTTTGAAAGGCAAAAGAGCTTGAGCTACAACCAAAGATCAGCTATCCAGCAAAACTGAGCACAATCTTTGAGGCAAGGAGATGGTCATTCAATGAAATAAGGGACTCCCAGACCTTCCTGATGAAAAAGCCAGAGCTCAAAGGAAAATTCAGTCTCCAAATACAAGACTCAAGAGAGACCTAGAAAGGTAAACAGGGAAAAACACACACACACACACACACACACACACACACACACACACGCAACTTATTATTTAATAAGAGCAAACTGTTTACATCCTTATATATTGATACCTGTCAATATTGAGAATCATATACTTATTGTGACATTTAAAGGGGATATAGATAAACAGAGGGTGTGGATATAAATTAACTAAAGTCATGATTTTTAAAAAACCTTAGTAAGGGGTACAAAGGGACCATAATAGGAGAAGAGGAAAGGAGGAAGGAAAAAAGGTAAATTATGCCACACAAAGAGGCATAAAAACATATTATAGTAGAAGGAAAGAAGGGAAGGAGATGAACATTATATGAGCTTCATCCTCATTGGTTTTGGTGTAAGGAGGGAATAACATAATCAGTTAAGTATAGGACTCTATATGAAGAGACATAAAACATCATAATAGAGGAAAAGAGGGGAGGGAGAGAACTATATGAGATTTGTTCTTGTCAATCTTAGTTCAAGGAGGAAATAACACACTATATTAAGTATAAAAATCAATTGTGCCCTACAGATGGTAGGAGGGGGAAGGGATAAGAAAAGGGGTGGGGGTCTGGTTAGAAGGAAAGGAAGAAGGAGTAAGCAGGAGGGTAAGAGTAGTAAGGGAGGGGGGTTGACAGGGAGGTACTGAAGAAGGTAGTGATCAAAAAAGAAAAGGGGAAGGGAGAAGGGAGAAATGAAAGCACAAACAGTGGAGGGAACAGGATGGAGGGAAAGACACAAATAGTTATCATAACTGTGAATGTGAATGGAATGAATTCTCCCATAAAACGGAGGCAGATAGCAGAGTGGATTAAAAACCATAATCCTACAATATGCTATTTACAAGAAACACATTTGAAATGGGACAATCTTAATAAAATAGATGAATATTTACAAAAATATAAGTTGTC
Source organism: Pseudochirops cupreus (assembly GCA_028627135.1). Lineage (NCBI taxonomy): Eukaryota > Metazoa > Chordata > Mammalia > Diprotodontia > Pseudocheiridae > Pseudochirops > Pseudochirops cupreus. The sequence goes on along the minus strand of CM053581.1, from coordinate 177,378,462 downwards.
TAGATTACTTGAAGAGGAAATAAAATACTTAAATGCCCCCAATTCAGAAAAAGAAATTGAACAAGCCATCAATGAACTCCCTAGGAAAAAAATCTCCAGGGCCAGATGGATTTACTGGAGAATTCTATCAAACATTTAAGAACAATTAATTCCAATACTCTGCAAATTATTGGGGAAAATTGGAGAAGAAGGAGTCCTAGCAAATTCTTTTTATGACACAAATATGGTACTGATGCCTAAATTGGGAAGAGACAAAAAGGAGAAAGAAAATTATAGACCAATCTCCCTCATGAATATAGATGCAAAAAATTTAAGTAAAATATTAGCAAAAAGACTACAACTTATCATAAGAATAATACACTTTGATCAGGTTCAATTTATTCCAGGAATGCAAGGATGGTTCAATATTAGGAAAACTATTAGTATAATCAATCATATCAACAATAAAACTAGTAGAAACCACATGATTGCCTCAATAGATGCAGAAAAGGCTTTCAACAAAAATATAACACCCATTCCTATTAAATACATGAGAGAATATAGGAATAAATGGAGTCTTACTTAAAATAATAATTAGCATCTAACTAAAACCATCATCAAGTATTATATGTAATGGGGATAAGCTAGAAGCATTTCCAGTAAGTTCAGGGATGAAACAATGATGTCCATTGTCACCCTCTTATTTAATTTGGTACTAGAAATGTTAGTAGTAACAAGAGAAGAAAAAGAAATTGAAGGAATCAGATCAGGCAAAGAAGAGACTAAGACTCTTTGCAGATGATACGATTATATACTTACAGAATCCTAGAGAATCAAGTAAAAAACTACTTGATATAATAAATTTGCAAAGTTGCAAGATATAAAATAAACCCATATAAATCCTCAGCATTCCTATATATTCCTAATGAAATCCAACAACAAGAAATAGAAAGAGAAATTCCATTTAAAGTTACTGTAGACATTATAAAATATTTGGCAATCTAGCTGCCAAAACACACCCAGGAGCTATATGAATACAATTACAAAACTCTTTTCATACAAATAAAGTCAGATCTGAATAATTGGAAAAACATCAATTGCTCACGGTTAGGTCAAGCTAACATAATAAAAATGACAATTTTATTTAAATTAATTTACATGTTTAGTGCCATACCAATCAATCTACCAAAAATTTATTTTATAGAGCTAGAAAAAGATAGTCACAAAATTCTTCTGGAAGAACAAAAGGTCCAGAATATCAAGGGAATTAATGAAAAGAAATGTTAAGGAAGGTGACCTAACCATACCAGATTTTAAATCTGTATTATAAAGCAGCAGTCATAAAAAAATACTTGATAATGGCTGAAGAATAGAGTAGTGGATCAGTGGAATAGATTAAGTACACAAGATGCAGCAGACAATGACTATAGTAATCCACTGTTTGATGTACCCAAAGACCCCAGCTTCTGGGATAAGAACTCACTATTTGACAAAAACTGCTGGAAAAACTAGAAAATAATATGGAAGAAACTGGGCATAGAAAAATATCTTACACAGTATACCAAAATAAAGTCTGAATGGGTGCATGATCTAGTTCTAAAGGCTGATACTGTAAGCAATCTAAGAGAGCAAGGAATAGTTTACCTGTCAGATTTATGGAGAAGGGAAGATTTTATGACCAAACAAGAGTTAGAGAGCATTATGAAATGCAAAATGGATAATTTTGATTCCATTAAATTGAAAAGTTTTTGTACAAAATAAGTTAATGTAACCAAGTTTAGGAGGGAAGTGGGAAATTGGGAAAGAATTTTTACAACCAGTGTTTCTGTTAAAGGCCTAATTTCTAAAATATACAGAAAATTGAGTCAAATCTATAAGAATATAAGTCATTCCCCAATAGATAAATGGTCAAAGGATATGGTCAGACAGTTCAGAGAAAGAAATTAGAGATTTCTATAGGCAAATAAAAAAATATTCTAAATCACTATTAATTAGAAAAACGAAAACCAAAACAACCCTGAGGTACCACATCTCACCAGTCAGATGGGCTAAGATGACAAAACAGGAAAATGATAAATGCTGGAGAAGATGTGGGAAAATTGGAACACGAATGCACTGTTGCTGGAGTTGTGAACTGATCCAACCATTCTGGAGAGCAATCTGGAACTATGCCCAAAAGGCTATAAAAAAGTTCATACCCTTTAACCCAGCAATACCACTTCTAGAGCTGTATCCCAAAGAAATCACAGAAATGGGAAAAGGACCCATATGTACAAAAATATTTATAGCAACTCTCTTTGTGGTGGCAAAAAACTGGAAATCAAGGGGATGCCCATCAACTGAGGAATGGCTAAACATGCTGTGGTACATGAATGTAATGGAATACTATTGTGCTGTAAGAAATGAGGAGCAGACGGACTTCATCATAACTTGGAGAGACTTGAATAAAATGATGCTGAGTGAGGAGAGCAGAACCAGGAGGACTTTGTACACAATTACAGACACACTGCATGTGTGACAATTAACTTGGATAGACTGGGCTCCTCTGAGCAATACAAGGTTAGAAGACAGCTTCCAAAGACTCGTGACGGACAGGGATGTCCACGCTCAGAGGAAGAACAGCAGGATCTGAATGCAGACTGAAGAGAACTATTTGCTTCCTTGTTTGTGTTTTGTTTTGTTTTATCCCTTCTTTCTCGTTGTTCTCCCCATTGGTTATAATCCTTTACAACATGATTAATGTTCAGTGTGAAAGTATTTGTAGAACCTGTATTTGATTACATGTCACTATGGGGGAGAAGGGGGAGGAGAGGGAGGGAGAGAAAATTTGAAACTCTAGAGATTGTGGAACTGAATGTTGTAAACTAAAAGTAAATAAAGAATTTTTTTTAAAGCTGTGCATATCCTTTGACCAAGCAATACCACTACTAGACCACCACATTCAGGGTCATCTCCAGTCATCTTGATTGATATCCTGCCATGATTAAATATCTAGATGGCTCTGGAGGGGGAGGCCAGTGACCTTGCACAGCCTTCCCTCACTTAAATCTAATTCACTTTTATGTCTTGGCATCACTTCTCTGATGTAGTGGTCCTCTTCAAGAACAAAGGATAACCAACAACAACCACTACTAGGTGTGTATCCCAAACAGACTAAAAAAAAAAATAATAAAGCAAAGGACGTGTATGTACAAAAATATTTATAGCAGTTCTTTTTGTGGTGGCAAATAATTGGAAATTGAGGGGATGCCCACCAACTGGGCAATAGCTGAACAAGTTTTAATGTTTGACTGTGACAAAATACTATTGTGCTATAAGAAATGATGAGCAGAATGCTCTCAGAAAAACCTGGAAAGACTTACATGAAGTGATGCAAAGTGAAATGAACAGAACCAGAACATTATGCCTAGTAACAGTAATTCTATATGATGACCAGTTGTGAATAACTTAGCTATTCTCAGCAATAAAGATGGAACCCAAATAAAGTTGCCCCCAGTCCCAATATCCTAACTTCATTACAGGTCCAGCCTCACTGAACAGCAGGCCCACTGTACCCTACCTAGCCTCCACCCCTGGCCAATGTCCTAACTTATTCATATATGCTTCACTGCTCACTGGAAGAACAGGTATGTCCCTGAACTCTTGGTTCCCACAGGCCATATGATGGGAACCTAGCTACTGCCTCTACTTGGTCACTGCCCCCAGACCCATTCCCACAGAAACAGGTGTGCTCTTGTATTCAATCACAATCATATCATCCATCTAGCCCAAGACAGGACCACAATATCTATCTATCTTGATCAAACAGGACCACAACAGCTAGCCAGTTGGAGGGCAGAATGACCAGAATGTTTGACCACCCAACCATAGATGGGGACCCCTCCTCCATTACCTAATCCCTTAACAAACTGCTCCTGCCTTTTTAATATTAATTGTATTTCTCTAGTCTATGTAAATTTCTATTATGTAATTGCATCTTTACCCTTTAAAAATCCATCTTGCTTTCTCTAAAGTTGCTGGTTCCTCTTGGAACTTAGCCCACTTCATGAGAGGTGTCAATCTCAATAAATGCCTATACATGGATTAGAGGTGGTCAGACTCTGAATTCTTTGAGATAGTTCCACCACAACACATCATGAAACTGCAACAGTTTTTGGCATCCCTAGGTGTAAACCGCAACAATACTATCATCCAAGACAATTCCAAAGGACATCCCAATTTTTCCTCTACTTCTCTTACTTGATTTTCAAAATCCTTTTTGAGGTCTTCCATGGCCTGCGACCAATTCATAATTTTTTTGGAGGTTTTTGATGTAGTAGCTTTGACTTTGTTGTCTTCTTCTGGTTGTATGTTTTGTTTTTCTTTGTCAGCAAAGCAAGATTTTATAGTCTGCCTTTTTTTTTTACCATCTTCCCAGCCAAATACTCTATTTTCTAACTCCCTGTCAGGGCAGGACTCTGCTTCCAGTGTGTGTTGGGGGGGGGGAGGGGGTGAGTATACTCTCCCAGGATTCTGGGGTTTTGTATCAGCCGCTAGATCCCCTACCATCTGTGGGCCCAGAGCACGGGAAGCAGCCGCTGCTGTCACTGCTGTTACTGTCGCTGCTGCTGCTGCTGCTGTCACCACCACCTCAGCTACTTCCACTGTCCCAGGGCTGGGACCAGACAATGCATTCATCTTTCACCCAGGTCCCACAGAGCTCCCCCACTGACCTTTCATGCTATTCTTGGCGTTTATGGGTTGAGAAGACTGGAAATCACCATAGCTGCCAGTGACTTAGTCCCCTGAGGCCTGCTCTGGCCTCATCTCCTCAGACCAGGGCAGCCCAAGCCAGACTGTCCTCCACTCCCAGCGCAGGGCAATACACCCTTCCTGTGGGTCTTCCAGGCTGTTGAGCTGAATGTTTCACTTTGTCATTTTGTGGGATCTGCGGCTCTAGAATTTGTTTAGAGTCATTATTACAGGTATTTGGAGGGGTTTGGGGGCAAGCTCAAGCAAGTCCCTACTTTTACTCCTCCATCTTGGCTCTGCCTCTTCAAAGGACTTAGGATGAAAAATGTCCTCTATCTCCAGACAAAGAACTGATGGAGTTTGGATGCAGATAGAAGCATTTTTTTTACTTGATTATTCTTGATTTTTAGTTTGTGTGTTCTTTCACGATACAACTGCTATGAAATATGTTTAGCATGAAGGCACATGTAGAATCTATATCAATGTGTTTGCCTTCTCATAGATGGGCCAGGGGAGGGAAGTAAGGGAGAGAATTTGGATCTCAACATTTAAAAAAAAACGAAGTTGAAAATTGTTCTTCCAGGTAGTTGGAAGAAATTAAACTATTCAATAAAAAAAGAATATAAGCTACAGAATAGTTGTAGATATAAACTGGTTTTGGGAGTTTCCTCACTGAGAGTTCTCAATACCAGTGAAATCAAAGTTAGACCTAGACTTAAAACTAGATCAGTAGATCCATGAGAAATAGACAGACAGACAGAGGACCCTACCTATAGCCGGCATTTATTGGACATTGGGGGGAGGGAGGATACTGATGACAAATCACCTCCTTTACCATTAAGACTAAAGATTACACGTCTGTAGCACAGAAGGCCATAATAATCTCATCTCCAGATGTTGCTTTAAATTTTACAAAGAGCTTTACATAAATTATCTTATTCAATCCTCACAATAACTACTATTGCCATTTTACAAATGAGTCAACTGAGGGGTTCTTGCCAAAGTTCACACAGCTAGTGGGTGTCTAAGATGGGATTTGAACCAAGTCTTCCCAACTTTGAATCCAGTACTCCCTAGCTACTATGCCAAGGAAGTGGTTGGACGATGAACATACTGAAGGAGACTTAAAAATATTGGGAGGAGGGAGGAAGAAGAAATAAAGACAGCTTTTCAATCTATTCCCAACTGTGTAATTTTCCTTTCTTTCCTTTGCAACGTTCTGTTTAAGCCAAAACAGAAAGGTTTGTGTTTAGCAACTCAATAAAATAATAGAATGGGTGTCATACTCATGTTGAATTTTAAATTGTTAAGAAAAACAGCACTATGTATTCTCATTGTAATCTAAGCTTCAACAGTCCTCACATATTTACAAGCATGTTGATTTCCTTTGGAATGAAGATGGTATCCTAAATGTAAAATACTATTTGTTAGGTTAATAACTATTGGAATGTGTGGGGTTTTGTCACTGTACAGGTTCATTAAAAGCAGAGAAACTGCTGTGATGATCTATGAAAGCTCAAGGACATGTAATATTAGCTTTCACACTCCCAGTTCTCATCTAGCCCTCTCAATCATTGCTCAGTGTAGTTCTGTTGGGATTTTTATGTGATTTTAAATGAAGTGCACAAGTTTTCATGATTATTAGAGATGGAAAATGGATCCAAACAGAAGTAAGAGCTATTAAGACCTTTTTAATTCAAATCCAAAATTGCTAGACTGAATTTGTAAAACCTCAAGTTAATGCAATAATAAAAGTTAATTTGGTGTTTATTTCAAAGTTACAAAATTTTGAAGATAATTGAATTATATTTCTCAGCTATATTTGGGTGGAGATGAGAAATTTTTGACATAGTATTAAGGGTGTAGGGATTAGACCTGTGATTTCATTGGTATCAGAACAATAGTTCACAGAGTGTAGTCCAGGGAGTCATGGGGGTCTCCAAAACACCCTGAGGTATCACTATCTATATTTATAGATATAACGCACATAAACAAAAGCTCCTTGAAGATTTCAACAATCTTTAAGAAAATAACGGGATCCTGAGGCCAAAAATCTTAGAACCACTGACAGAGAACTCTAGGATGAGGAAATTCCCTCTACCAGGGCAGATCAGCTCTTTCTCTTCAATCTGTAGACATAAAGAGTTACCTAGGGCAATGAAAGTTTAAGTGATTTGCCCAGGAGCAGTGAAAGAAGAGACCTTCAAGGGCCACTCTGCCTTTATAAAGTGTTAAGTGATAAATACATTACATAATGATAAGGCAGCTAAATGGCACAGTAGATAAAGTGCTGGGCTCAGAGTTAGGAAGACCTGAGTTCAAATCTAGCCTCAGAAACTGCCTATCTGTGTGACCTTGGGCAGATCTCTTAACCTCTGTTTGCCTTAATCCACTGGAGAAATAAATGGCAAATCACACCAGTATCTTTGTCAAGAAAACCCTATGGACAGAATCACAAAGAGTAAGATAAGACTGAACAAAAACAAGGCAGTATGGTCGGGATAGGGTGGTAGAGACGGATAAATGAATGTTCCTGCATAGAAAAAAATGCTAGATTCCTAAAGTTCTATGTAATTTTTCCCCAGATCCATAATTTCCCCAATGGTGAACATCTTTTGAAAAAATTTCTTCCAATAATGCAGATCAGCCGCTGTCCTCAAACATGCATTGTCTAGAAGAGTTGCCTAAAGGGACTGGGAAGTTAAGTTTCTTGCCCTGGGCAACAGAGACAGTATATATCAGAAGTGGGATTTGAATAGGAATCTTTTTTTATTTGTTTTATTTTTAATTTACAAAATAAAACAAGCATTTCCATGAAATAGTATAATTTTAGAAAGATGATTGCACATGAACCTGCAAATCTACTATGTACAACTTTCAATTCCTTTTAAATATACGATAAAGTTAGCATGTAAATTTCTTTTTTCTTCTCCGTCTCCCCCAAGATCGCTACCATTAGACACAAATGTGTGTACACATCCATACGTGTATGGACGCATGGATAGGTAGATGTAAAATCATTCTATATTTTTATTTATCAGTTCTTTCTCTGGATGCAGAGAGAAAATTCTTTCATATGTTCTTTGTAGTTAATTTAGTTATTTATAGTAATCAAAATGACTTATTTGCTCAAAGTTGTTCTTAAAACAATATTGCTATTACTGATAGTCAGGGACAAATAAATTATGACCTGAATCATTGAAAGAATTACACATAACAGCCATTGGGGTGAAAAACATGAAGAGACAATTTTCTCGTCTGTTGTGCTCTGTCAGAATTTCAGTCCTTTAAAGGACCACTTGGGGCATGGCCAACTACCACCCAGTGAATGGCACAGCCCCTTCCAGTTGAATAAAGGCAAAACATGTTCACATATTATAAAAGGATAATCAACTGTGGACACATTTTGGGGTTTAATATCGCATTCTCTTCCCTATCCTTCCAATGACTATATCAACTGGGGTGAGGAAGGAAGTCTGTTGGTTAGAGACAAGTTATCATGGTTATATATCAATAGCTAGAGCTGGAAAGGACCTTAGAGGGTATCTAATCCACCCCTACTTTGGGAAAATATAGGCTCAGAGTAGTTAAATGACTTGATTCAGGTTACACAAATAGGAAGTAACAGAGCCTGGAATCCAACCAAGCCCATTTGTTTCTGAATCCTGGAGTCTTTCCATTGTACCATTCATCAAAGACCTATGATTCCATGAATGTTGGAATTTCCTCCACAGGTACAATTTGCAACCTGTCTACAACTCATAATTTTATATTATTTCCCTATCTCAGGGAGACTGCCTTACTCATGACTACATAGCTTGTAAGTGTCAGAGGCAGTATTTTAACCCAGGTGTTTCTGTCTGCAGGTCTAATAATCTATACTTTAAACTGGCTTTCTGACAACTGTTACTAATCCTATTTTGAAGATAAGGAAACTGAGTTGCATCAGAAAGCAAAATGGATAGAAGTTTCAAAGAGGCAAATTTCAGCCTGATTAAGTGATGTAAAGAAAAATTTCCTGACAAGTATAGCTGTCCCAAAATTTAATGAGTTACCTTAAAAGGTAATGGTTTTCCTCTCTATAAAAGTCTTCAATCAAAGGATAGGTAAACATTTTTTCTCTAAATTTTTTTTTAATTAACAAATATATCTTCTTTCCTTCTCACCTCTTCCCACCTGTTGGAAAATAAAGAAAAGCAAACACCTATAACAAATATGCAAATAAACCAAATTCCTGAATTGGCCTTGTCCAAAGTAAATTGGGCTGTGTGTCTGTGTGTGTGTGCGTGTGTGTGTGTGTGTGTGTGTGTGTGTGTGTGTGTGAACAGAGTTGAAAGACGGGGTGTTTTGTTCATGGAAGAGCAAAGAGACAAGTGTCACTATATCTAAGACTACACGTCAGAAAGCAAGGTATAAGAAGATGGGAAAAGTAGGAGGGACTAAGTTATAAAGGGTTTTGAATGCCAAACAGGATTTTGTACTTGATCCACTGGGGATAACTGAGTGGGGGAAGAGGGAAGTGACATGGTTGGACCCCTACTTTAAGAAAATTATTTTGGTGACTGAATGGAGAATGCATTAGAGTGGGCAGTGACTTGAGAAAGATAGACCCACTAACAGGCTATTGTGATAGTCCAGGTGTGAGGTGATGAGACCTTGAACCAGAATGGAGCAGTGTCAGAAGAAAGAAGGTAGCATATGCAGGAGACGATGTAAAGGCAAAATTGACAGGCCTTGGAAACAAATTGGATATGAGGGGTGAGAGACAGTGAGGAGTCAAGAATGACACTTCTGTCGCAAGCCTTGGCAATTGGAAGGATGAAGTTGTTCTCTACAACAAGAGAAAGTAGGAGAGGGGAAGGTTTCAGAGAAAAGATAATGAAATTAGTCTTGGACATGTTGAGTTTAAGGTGTCAATGAAGAAACTAAGTCTCATAGTAATAAAGTGATTTGCACAAGGTCATATAGGTTGTATGATCAACCTAGGACTCAAATGCAAAGCTTTAGCTAAAACTGGGTCTCATGTTACTAAATAGCATTAGATTTGATCACATGTAGTTTTATAAATAAACATAATTTTATTCTTTTTCCTTAGCTAACCTGTAAATATTTGTGTCAAATCATAGATTGTTTTCATTTAACCTTGACCCCACATTCAGGTTCTAAGTCTTGTATTAACCAAGTCACTGTTTTTGGTGCCACATTGGATGGGAGTACTACTACTTAACATAGAAGAAATCCTTCAGATTCTGGATGCACTGAGACTCTTGCTATCATTGTAATGTAACAGGATGGTATAAATTCTGAGGCATTCTACATTAAGTCAGAAAACATGTATAAAGTACTTACTATGTGCTCATCATTGTGTGAAACCCTAAGGATAAAAAGAAAAATTAAACAGTTCCTAACCTCAAGAAGCTTATACTCTATTGAGGGAGACAACATGCATATATATGTATGAGTATATGTAAAACATAAAAAAACAATACGAGATAATTTGTTCAGGGAAGTAAGACCAGTAGCTAGCCCTAGATAGTATCATTTTCTATGGGTTTTTTATTAATTATTGTTCAAGTCAAGTATACTTAAGATTGGGGGAATAACAGGATAATTGACTTTCTAGATACTTTACACATGTGCTTCTTTATCTTGGCTTTGAGACACAAGGGTCTTGAGGGGATTTGACATATTTATAAATTCCTTGAGGATAGGTATTATTTCATTATTTTTGTATGCCACATGGCTAGCACTGTGCCTGGCACATAGTGAGCAATAAAGGCATGTTTGTTGGATAGAATTGTGTTCAATAAAGTACATTCCATTCCTGGGGTAAGGGAAAGGGGAGACTAAAATATGTTTTAAAGTAACAAAGAGAGTTTTTCCTCCATGCTCTTTCATTAGATGTAGTAGATGCTTTGAGTTTTTTGTTCCTTAGGTCAAGTTCTGAAATTCCTTAAAAGTAGCTGAACCTTCATTGCTTAGTTTCTTTGGCTTATATCATGCTTATTTTAAGTAAATATTCAGTGGAAACCCATGAGGTCTTCTCTATCCTTAGAGTTTACATGCCATTCTCATTCTAAGTAACCAAACAATACAAATGCAGAAATCTGCATGCTCTAGCAATTTTTTTAATCCTATAAAAAAGAATTCAAAAGATATAGCAGTTGCTAAGCAACTATCATACATGACCCCACCATTCAAAAAATTAAAGGGAACATGATGTTGCCACCAACTCAAGACCCCTGGGAAAATAAGTAAAAGTGTACCTGAGACCCATAAAAGTTACTCTGAACCTCCCCCCACCACAACACACAGAATGGATTTGAGAATGTTTGATCACATTTGCTTTACTGACAAAAAAAATGATACAGCCAAGTTTTAGTTTATCTAATGTTTATTAGAAACAGTATTAAACATCAGTACAAACAACTATATTTAGATCAAACAATTGCATCACATAAAGTATAACATATTTTTGGCAACTCTCTCTAGATTTCTAGCAGGATTCTTGGTCTAGTCATTCTCAATCATATTTCTTCATATGATTATGGTAAATGTATAGTGGTTTTACTTCCTTCACTTTCTATTAGTTCAAAAGGGGTTTTCCAGATTTCTTTGTATTCTGCATACTTGTTAGCAAGCAAAGTTTATTTTCTTTATTTCCAGCTTTTAAAATCTACTTATTCTTATTATCTTCTGGTCACTGTTCCAGGTGCTATGTCAAAAAGACATACATCACACCTGGACCTAGCTATACATGGTTTTGCTCCTTGGCAAAACTGTGAAATAGAAGATTGTCTTCAATGACTCCTACTTCTGCTTTCTGCAGTCCGTCCCCACCTTCAATGCCTTCCCTACTTATGGATGTTTAATGTTTCTCAACCCATCATCTTCACCTTAAGAAAGTGAATCAGAATGGTCACTAGGATGTTGGTGGGAATTAGTTTAACATACTTCCCCCTAATTTCCATGAGTTTTGAATTTTAGAAGAGGATGCTAGAGAGAAATCAAAAAAAAATAATTCTGTAATGGTATTATTTCAAATACTGACATCCCTGGGCAAGAGAAATTTCTAGGCTTCAAGGCTTTCCTATCCCTTCAAATTATTCTAATAGGTCAAGGTTTATCCATAAGGCATAGGTTTTCATGTACACATAGATAACAAATCCTGCAGTAACATATTTAAATATGAAAGGAGGGCAGTCACTTCTTTAAAAATCTATTATCTACCTATTTGTTCAACTAACCATAAAAGGTGTGATTATAAACTGACTATAAAAAGTTGGAATAGAGTTTTAACATCTTGAAAAAACAAAAAAAAAGAAAAGAAAAGAAAAGAAATGATCAGTGCCAAAAAGAACAGAGAAATAAGATTGAGTTGATATGACTTGATTCATATGAAATAGGAAACTTTGGGCAGCAAAAAGTTAACACAAAGGTAGGAAGAGAAAATGGAGTGCAAAGACAAACTTCTACTACTTTAAAATGTTGCCTGCAGCTGTACTTGTTATATGAATTATTTATTTAAAGGCAGCTAGGTGAAGTGGCACCATGATGGCAGATTAGAGGCAACCCAGCTGAACTGTCTCAACATTTCACTCCCTACAACTCTAAAATAATGCCAAAAATCAAATGTCAGAGTGGCAGAGCCAACAAAAGATCAGGATAAGACACATTTCCAGTCTAAGAAAACTGAGGAGGTTCACAGGAGAAATTTGTGACACCAGAGTTGAAACCTGTCTGGAGCCCACATACACAGCAACAGCAACAGCAACAGCAGCAGTTTTGGAAGCTTTCAGCCCAGAGACAGTAAGAGGATCAGACAACTGTTCAGAAAGAGATTGTGTAGGATCCATTGCTGGTACAAAGGACAACCGGCCCTGATTGGCAACTCAATTGCCCATACACAGTTCTGGGTCATAGTTCCAGGTCAGAGAGGAGCACTAGAAGTCAGTCAAAAAGAAGAAGAGGGCCTGGTCATGGTTTCAATGCAAATAAAAAATTAGCTTGTGCCTGCAGTAGACCAGGAGATCCTATTTAGGTAAAGACCAAAGTTCTAACCAGCAGAGCAATGACCATATCATTCCGCAGATCATATGACCATGGAAGTACCAAATCTTATAGACGCCCAGAACTAGCTCTGAAAAAAGCAGCAAAAAAAAAAGCCTGAAACAATGCTCTATACTCAAGATGAGCAGAACTCAATTTTTCACATAAAGCTCAACAGACTGGGAAAATGAAGAAACAATAAAACATAAGAATTTTACCAAAAAAATCTACTGTAGTGTCAAGAAAGACCAAGACAAAAACTAAGAGGAAGACAACAATGTGAAAAGAGCTACAAACAAAACCTCAAAGAAAAATGCTAATTGGACCCTAGCCCAATAAAGTTAAACTATTTTTATTCCTATTTGTGAATATGATACATGTAACTGCTAAGAACTTAATCATTATTAGGGCATTTAAAAGTTTACATAGATAGAGAGCTTGCTTGTGAGTTGATTATGTTGGAATTATCTCCAAAAGAAATGAAGGGATAGGGGCAACTAGGTGGCACAGTGAATAGAGCACCAGCCCTGGTGTCAGGAAGACCTGAGTACAAATCCAGCCTCAGACACTGAACACAAAAAAACTAGCCATGTGACCTTGGGCAAGTCACTTAACCCCAATTGCCCTATGTTCCCCCCCTAAAAAACAAAAAGAAGAAGAAGAAGAAGAAGAAGAAGAAGAAGAAGAAGAAGAAGAAGAAGAAGAAAAGAAGAAGAAGAAGAAGAAGAAGAAGTAGAAGAAATGAAAGGATGAGAAATATGGATGCACTGGGAGAAGAGGGAAGGGAGAGGCAAAATGTGGAAAATTTTCTCAAAGAATAGTCATGTAAGGAAGAACTTTTTTACAGTACAGGGGAAAATAAGAGTGGTTGGATAATCCTTGAACCTCACTCTCATCAGGAAGATAATTCCTTCATTCAAAAGTAAAGAATGAATATAAACACTCAGTTGTATATAGAAATATACCTTACCATTAGGGAAATAGGAGGGGAAAGGGATTAGAGAATGTTGAGGGAGAATAACAAAAGCGAAGACATTAAGGGAGGCACTGATTAGAAGAACAGGAGAATTTTGAGGAGGAACAGGATAAAAAGAGTAGAAACAGAAGAAAATGGGATAGCGGCAAATACACAGTAACCATAACTGTGAATGTTAAGGGGATGAACTCACCCATAAAACGGAAGCACATAGAATGAGAAACCAGGATTCAATAAAAGTTTTTTACAAGAGTCATACTTGAAACAGAAAGAAACATAGTTAAAATAAAGAACTAGAGCAGACTCTAATATGCTTCAGCTGATGTAAAAAAGTCAGGGGTAACAATCATGATCTCAGACAAAGAAAAAGCAAAAAAAAAAAGACCTAATTAAAAGAAATAATCAAGGAAATTACATTTTGCTAAAAGGTACCAAAAGCAATGAAGTAATATTTTTCAAAATTACAAGTTTCTCTGACAAAGTCCTTATTTCTCAATTATTTACTGATTACAGAACTGAGTCAAATTTGTAAAAATAAGAGCCATTCCCCAACTGATAAATGGTCAAAGGACATAAACAAGTAGTTTCAGAAAAATTATTCAAAACTATTTGTAGTCATATAAAAATATTCTAACTCATAATTAATCAGAGAAAGGCAAATTTCAAAAATAATTCTGAGGTACCACCTCACACCTATTTCTGATGTTGTTAAAGAAGATAAAAGAAAAATAGGTACACTAATCAGCTAGTAGAGTAGTAAACCAGTCCAACCATTCTGGAGAACAATGTAAAACTAGACCCAATGGGCTATAAAACTGTGTATACCCTTTGGCCCAGCAATAAAACTAAAAAGTCTGTATTGCAAAGAGATAAAAAGAAAAGAATTTATATGTACAAAAATTTTTATGGAAGTTCTTTTTGTAGTGGTAAAGAATTGGAAATATAGGGGATGCTCATCTATTGGGGTACAAGTTGTGGCATATGATTGTGATGGAGTACAATTGTCCCATGGGAAATGATGAGGGGGATGGTTTCAGAAAAACATGGTAAGACCTGTATGAACCAATGCAAAGTGAAACGAGGAGAACCTGAAAGTGATTGTGCATAGTAACAGCAATGTTGTAATGATAATCAACCGTGAAAGACTTGGCTACTCTGATCAATATAATGATCCAAGACAATTCCAAAGTTTTCATGATGGAAAAAAATGCTATCCAGCTCTATAGAGAGAACTGATGGACTCTGAGTACAAACTGAAGCACAGTTCTCTCATTTTATTTTTCTTGCTTTTTTAAAAAATATAGCTAATATGTATGTTGTTTTGCATAATTTTACAAGTAAAATTGATATTATATTGCTTGCTTTCTCTGTGGATGAGGGAGAGGTTGGAATGGAGGGAGAGTATTTGGAACTCAAAATTTTAAAAAATAAAAAATGTTAAAAATAAACATTTTTAAATAGTCTTTTTTAAAAAGAAGAGGAAAAAATAATAAAGGCAGTTAGGTGGTACAGTGGTTACTGTTGTACCTGAAGTCAAGACAGCTTGGATTCAAATCCAGTCTTGGATGTTTACAGGCTATATGACCCTGGACAAGTCACTTAAGTTCTGTGCAC
Source organism: Pseudochirops cupreus (assembly GCA_028627135.1). Classification (NCBI taxonomy): domain Eukaryota; kingdom Metazoa; phylum Chordata; class Mammalia; order Diprotodontia; family Pseudocheiridae; genus Pseudochirops; species Pseudochirops cupreus. The sequence goes on along the minus strand of CM053581.1, from coordinate 177,363,113 downwards.
TTCAATTTACTCATCTGTAAAACCAGCTAGGTGGTTCAATGGATAGGGTACTGGTTTGGAGTCAGAAAGATCTTAGTTCAAATCTAGCCTCAGACACTAGCTGTGTAATGTTCAGCAAGTCACTTAAATCTGCTTACCTCAGTTTCCTCGTCTGTACAATGAACTGGAAAATGAAACGGCAAACCACTCCAGTGTCTTCACTAAGCAAAACCCCGATGGGGTCATAAAGAGTCAGACATGACTAAAATTACTGAACAACAATGAAAGACAATTTAAACAATTGGAAAAAACCAACTGAACTACCACAGGGGAGAGAGGGTTAAAAAAGTTGATAGGTCTAGGGGATACAGTACTGGGTCTGGAGTCAGGAAGATCTGAGTTCAAATTTGACCTCAGACACTTAATAGCTATATAACCCTGAGCAATCACTTAACCCTGTTTGCTTCAGTTTTCTCATCTGTAAAGTGATATGGGAAAGGTTTAGGCAAACATTTCCAGTATCTTTGTGAAGAAAACCCCAAAAGGGTCACAAACAGTCACAAATATGACTGAAATGACTAAACAACAAAACAGAAACAATAGTAGCATCTAACTACCGGCATTCTTGTGAGGAAAAACTGAAATACCATTTATAAAACATTTTGTTAACCTCAGAAAGTTATATAAATGCTCTTATTAAATCTATGTAGTTAAATCTTTATCAGTATAAACAACTATGTTTAATTAATAACTTTTCATTTAAATGAAATATCTCGTATCTGAGGTGTCTAGGTGGTACAGTGAATACAACACCTGCCCTGGAGTCAGGAGGACCCAAGTTCAAATCTCACCTCAGACACTTAACATAAAACTAGCCCTGTGACTGAGGGCAAGTTACTTAACCCCAATTGCCCTACTTTCCCCTCTCTAAAAAAAAAAAAAAAGAAAGAAAGAAATATCTAGTATCAACTCCATTGTTTTGATTCTGCTTTTTTAATTGGGTATGGAATCATTAAGTTATTTTACAATTTCTTGTATTCCTCATGCTTATTGATTTTAAATGCTTTCTAGTAATCTCTTATATTAATTTACTACAATTTATTTAATCACACCCCTGTAGTTGGATATTTAAGTTGCTTAATACGTTGCCTGACACTTAAATACTTTATATTCTAGGGTTTTGTTTTGTTTTTTTGTGGGGGGGGGGTTGGAGGAGTTACATATAAATAAAATAATGAAAGTCTTGAAGCAGATAATTTTGGTTGTTACTGTTGATAATACAACTAGTCTATATTCCTAAATTTGTCAAGTCTGCATTTCATTCTTTTAACTGTTTTTTTCCCCTTTGTTAGAATGCAGGATTCTATCTTTATCCTTCTTGAATTCATCTTGGTTTCAGCACCATGTTTCAATTTGCTAAAATAATCTGAGGGTTTTTAGTTGACAACAAGCTTCATTAGAGTCAACAGCATGAAGACCTTACTTTTTAAAAGGCTAACACTATCAAAATCTGCATTAATAGAAACATAATGTTAAGATTAAGTCATTATCCCACTGTACTCTGGACCAATCTAGAGTACCGTATCCTAGTCTGATGTTCCATATTAGAAGGGACATTGACAAACTAAAATATACCCAGAAATAGACACCAAGGATAGTGAGGCAGTTAGAAACAAAACTGTACTGGGAATATGTGAAGCATCTGGATCTGAAGTGAAAATTAAGAGAAGACAGGGTAACTAGCTATGTTGAAGCAGGATTAGATTTATTTGATGTAGCTTCAGCTTTCTCTGTCTAAAGGAATACAAAAAAAAGTAAAGTCAAACAATTAGGGCTGCCTATCTCCACAAAAATTTCCTAGTCCGGTGTTTCACTGTGACATGAAAGTGACCATGGGTTATTAGAGGATAAGAAAAAAAAAGAAAAAGTCTAGCAGGTTTTCCTAAGTTGTTAAGGCTAAGTACAGGATGGCCCCAAAGCCTTATGCTTTTAACTTATTAAAGATTACAACTTAAAGCTTAGAACTAAGATTTTAAGCTACTAAAGCTTAAAATTTTGCTAATATTTGCGGGCCACCTTGTATAGCCCTGGGAGGCAGAGAAGAAAGTACCCTAGCTTCAGAATCTGAGAACTCAGGTTTAAATCTCATCCAGATGTTTACTGGTTATGTTACCTGGAACAAATCTTTGAACCTCTGTGGCCTTCACTTTCTTCCTTTGTAAAACCTGAAGCACTGAAGTTCTCCAGTCTCTAAAGTCTAAAGCCTGTAATGCCTCTACCAGTTCTAGATCTGTGATCATGTGATTCATTGTATATCTCCTGTACAGGGACCAGCACAGCTAAAGTCTCATTATCAGAAGGTACCTGCTGGATGATGACTTATGTGGCCATAGTACCCCATAAAAGAAATAAGACTATGAAATTGTCATCAGCCTTATGCAACCTCTTTTGACTCCCACATTGACAGCAAGAGAAAATGGGATAGAGAGAGATCAGAATCATATAGTTTGTCTACTGCCTATAATCATTAGTTTAACTGTTGGTATTTTATATATGAGTTCTTCAATCAAAGATCAATGAGCTGATCATGCAAATTAAGGAGATAAATTCATATGAATATTGTTGGTCTCACAACAAATGAAATCTGAAGAGATGAAGAGCTAAGCTGAAGGCCAGTTCATAGGTTCATTTCAGAGAGGTGAATAAAGGAACAAAAGGAGGTGGCTCCATCTTGTTCCCAAGGCTCAAAAGAAACAGTAGGAAAGTTAGTCATCTTGCCTTCAAGTACTCATAATAAGAATAAACAAAAAGAACACTATGAAGACAATTGCAGCTTATGTTCCAACATCTACCCCAAAGGGTGAAAAAAATGGAGAAAATTGAAAAGGCTTTTGTATAGATCCTCCAAATTCAGCACACATCTTGACATTTGGTGACTTCAGGGAGAAATGCTAGGATAGGGAAGAAGAGCAAGACATACGTCGTTGAGAAGCAACAGCATGCTGTAGTTGATAAAGTGTTGGACAGGTAATTAGAAAGACCTAAGTTGAAATCCCATTTGAGATACCAGTGTGTAACACTAAGTTACAACTCCTCTTTGCTTTAATTTCCTTATCCATAAAATAGAGATAATAATGGAACATCCTTCACAGAGTTGTTTCAAGGGTTGATCATGCATTTAGAGTTGGAAGAAACCTTAGAAGACATGTAATCTATCTCTCTTGTTTTACAAGTAAGGAAACTGAGGAGCAGAAGAGTGAAGTGACTTGCCTAAGGTCATATAGGTAGTAAGTGACAAAGGCAAGATTTGAAATGCAAGTCTAGTATTCTTTCCAATGCACCATACTATAAATGAGATGATATATGTCAAGCACTTTGTAATCCATAAAGCACAAGAGAATGTTATAAATTATTTTTGTCTGTAAATGGAGTTTGGTACCCCAAAATCAAAGAACATGAAGATTTCATATTACTCAAAAATTTCATGTCTATGTATCATGAATTCATTTCTTGAAGAAGTGAATCAGAAGGTACTGGATATGCTAGTGCTCAATTTTTTAAAAATCAGCTGTCTATATGCAATCATAACATTAACAAGTTACCACCAAAACACAAGAAAGGATGAAGACAAGGAGGCACTATATTTAATTGTAACATTTAAAACCTGTCCTATTTAAACTAGTTGTTGACTCTGAAAATGTGGAATGGAAGAACACACAAATATTGATTCTGATTATCACCATTTCTTAGAGAAGGTAAACCAACATAAAACAATTGTCATAAGTGAAGGCCAAAAGCACAAAGATTCTCCCTTAGCTATAAAATATTTGATCTCATTGTCAAGAGGAAAGACATGAAAGCTGATGGCAAAAGTGGTTTAGAGTCAGGCTCACTGGGGAAAAAACCATTAAGGGAAGGATGGCAGAACTTTACTAGTAGTATGAACTCACAAAATAGAGAAAAACAGCAGAGGGGAAATGGGTCTATAGAAAGAGTGGTATGAGATGGAAGTAATTCAGACCATTTTGACAGGACCTAGAAGTATAACAAGTGTACGTGATATGAAACAAATTTATAAGCGGCGTTTTTATTGCATGATGATTCATGAAAATAGTACCACCTATTGGACTACAGTACAGACTGTGCTATATGCAGGAGTGAAACGGCACATAAAGTGAAGTCAATAACACCAACCCAAACTGACCTAATTCTAATTCTCTCTCTCGGTGTGTCTCTCCGTCTCTCTGTCTGTCTCTCTCTTTCACACACACACACACACACACACACACACACACACACACACACACATACACACACACTCACACACACACACACACATACACATACACACACTGTGTTGGAAGCAATATAATTTTAAAGGAACTAGGTGATCAATTTTCAAGATGTCTCAAAGAGAAAAAATTCCAAAGGCGACCCAATAGACTTCAGAAATTATTGATAGTGCTACTTTCTCATTTCTATAAAACTTTTATGAGAATAATCTATGCACACATTCAAGGTAACCTTAATGGAAAATATGAGAATGAAACAGGCAAGTTTTTGTAAGTAACTTTCTGCAGCCTGTCATATGCTCATAGTCACACAAGTGACTGAGAAATGTAGAAAATACAATATCCTGATGAGCTTATAGTTTTTATTACAGAAAAGCATTTGACTTGTTAAATAAAAATGCATCCTTCAAGACTCTTTTTTAACAAGGTGTACCCTCGCAAGTGTAAAGATATGCACATTACTATGCTATGCTAATATTGATATCTATATACCTAGATGTTTATCTAAATAAATTTAGAGAAATAATACTTGATAGATGATACCATAGGGATAATTATTTTGAATTATCAATATATTCTATAAAATAGAAAAAATGCATCCTCACCAAAGGTAATAATGACCAAAGTCAAAAAGGATTTTCTGAATAAAGTGCAAATGGAAGAGAAATTAGTCAAAGAATGTAGGTTTCTTTGCAGGTGTTTAATATAGTGCCTAATAGTTTCATATAATTCCTCTTTTAAAACATTTTGTTCATACTATAACATGCAACTGAATCTTGGATGCACTGCAAATGACAATTAATAGGCCAAGACTTCACTAGAAGTTTTAAAATGGTTAGACTTGGACAATTTTTCATTGATCCCAATCCGCTCCCTGACATAAAAACAAATATATTCAATACCAATATTAGTCTAGTGATGTTTTATGGTTATAAATCTTGGAATGGCACAATCATTATTGTATCAAAATTGCAGTTGATCCAAAAGGCAGTAGAAAAATATGTGGTGGGCTACAGAACCCACAAAGTGACAGAGAGAAACAAATCTCCCATTGAAGGTAACCCAGCAGGCAGACAGGAAGGGTTCATCACAGGTCTGGGAGCCAAGCCCAGCCCTGCATAAGCCCACAGTTTTAGCCCCAGCTCAGCCCCAACCAGCAGCTGCAGTAGACTACAGGAGAGTGGATTACCAGCAGCAGTGGCAGTTTCCAGAATTATCAAGTGATAAATGCCAAAGAAAAACTGAGAAGTCAGTGTACAACTTTGTGGGAACTGGGGAGGATGGAGGTGCATGTCCAGCCCCTGCCTTCGGAGCTAGAAGAGGCTGAGGTGCTGCAGCCCTGCAGCCGTTTCCACATGACTGCTTCAGAGCTCCTGGCCTACAGATCATACAGGGGCCAAGCAACCATTCAGAAGGTAATTGCTCTTCTTTAATCTTCCAGGATCTGGATAACAGTCTTGGGTGGTGCTCCTGAGGAGTGTGACCAGTGTGGCAGGTGTGAAAATCCCAGTGATTTGGGACAAAGCTCTCCCCTCGGGAAGCAGAGTTCTACTGTGACAAAGAGCTCAAAAGTAAAGTAATTGAGTGGCAACATGAGAAAGCAAAGGAAGCAAAGCAAGCACAGCAATCCAACTTTAGATTCCTTTTTGGGAGACAAAAAGGATCAAAGCATGTAACAGGAGGAAAACAACACAGTCAGAATTTCTGCACCAAAAACTTCCAAGAAAAATATGAATTGGTGACAGGCCATGGAGGAGCTCAAGAAGGATTTTGAATATCAAGTAAGAAAAGTGGAGGAAAAATTGGGAAGAGAAATGAGAATGATGCAAGAAAATCATGAAAAGAGAGTCAACAACCTGACTGAAGAAAATAACACCTTAAAAAATAGATTAACTCAAATGGCAAAAGAGGTCCAAAAAGCGAGGAGAAGTAAGCCAAATTTACCAGATGGAAAATGAATTTCAAAAGCTCACTGAAGAGAATAATTCCTTCAGAATTATATTGGAGCGAATGGAAGTGAATAACTTTATGAGAAATCAAGATACTTTTAAACAGATCCAAACAAATGGAAAAATAGAAGGCAATGTGAAATATCTCATTGGAAAAACCACTGACCCAGAAAATAGATCCAAGAGAGATAATTTAAAAATTATTGGACTACCTGAAAGCCATGATAAAAAAAAAAGAACCTAGAAATCCTTCAAGAAATTCTCAAGGAAAACTGCGCTGATATTCTAGAACCAGAAGACAAAATAGACATTGAAAGAATTCACTGATCACCTCTTGAGAAAGATCCCAAAAGAAAACTCCTAGGAACATTATAGCCAGGTTCCAGAGTTCCCAGATCAATGAGAAAATATTATTAGCAGCCAAGAACAAACAATTTGAATATTGTGGAAACACAATCAGGATAACACAGGATTTAGCAGCTTCTGCATTAAAGGATCAAAGGGCTTGGAATATGATATTCCAGAGGTGAAAGGAGCTAGGATTAAAACCAAGAATCACCTACCCAGCAAAACTGAGTATAATGTTTCAGGGGGAAATATAGTAATTAAATGAAATAGAAGACTTTCAAGCATTCTTGATGAAAAAACCAGAGTTGAATAGAAAATTTCACACTCAAATACAAGAAGCAAGAAAAGCATGAGAAAGTAAACAGGGAAAAGAAATCATAAGGAACTTATCAAAGTTGAACTATTTACATGCCTACATGGAAAAACAATAATTGTAACTTA
>CM053581.1:177336573-177355604 GCA_028627135.1 Pseudochirops cupreus | reverse complement strand
AAAAAATTTAGAAAGCACCTTAAAAGATTCATTTTATGATATAAATTTAATCCTGATACTTAAATTAAGGAATGATAAAGCACAGGAGAGTATAATATCATTGGTGAATGTTGATTTAAAAAATTAAACCTTTTGGAGGAAACTATAGCAATTCATCCAAGACATCATTCATGATGACAAAGTTGAATTTATACCAGTCTGGGATGCAAAAATAGTTCAGTATTAGAAAAAAAATCAACATGATTAATCACATTGAAAACAAAATTTCCTGCCCACAGGATTATCACAATAGATGTTTAAAAAATATCTTAGATAAAGTATAACACTAATTTATACTTTAATAACCCAATCATATAAAATATAGGCATAGAGACACTTTTTAAATATAAAAATTATCTACCTAAAACCAAAACCAAGTATCACAGTTAATGAAGATACCCAAAATGCTTTCTATGTGAATATAAGAATGAAATAAGGATCCTCAATTGCCCCGCTATTACACACACACACACACACACACACACACACACACATATACATGTGAAATTTCAGCAATAGCAATAAAACAAAAGAAAGGAATAAAAAATTTAAAGATAGGTAAATAGGAGATAAAAAAAATCACTGATGACATGATGATTTACTTAGAAAATCCCAAAGAAGTTTCTAATTGAGACTTTAATAGCTTTAGCAAAATTACATGCCACAAAACAATCCCTCAAAAATCATTTCTATATAATGATAACAAAATCCAAGAAGGGATCATTGAAAGGGAAATCCCATTGCAAATAATTGTAAAATGCATAAAATATCTTGGGATCAATCTAACAAAGCATAGAAAATTGACTTGTAGAGATTAAGTTATAAAATGGTCCTTAAATAGAGACTAATTTAAATAGCAAGAGAAGGATTCAGTGCTTATGACTGGATCATACCAATATAATAAAATGACAATATTGCCAATGTTAAAATATAGTTTGAATGCCATACTAATCAAATTATCACAGGAGTACTCTGTAGATCTCAATACAATAATAATAATAATTACAATAATAAATACTTTTGGAAAAATAAAAAAATTAAAGTATCAAGTGAAGTAATAGGAAAAATAGGGATGGGCATAATAGCACTTCTAGAACTCAAATTAGATCTACAGTAATAGTCATACAAATTATTTGGTATTGGATTAAAAAAACAGACAGAAAATCACTGAAACAGTCTAGGCAATGGAGAATCTGAAACAGTAAAATAACCTATTTTTTGATAAAGCAAAAAACATATATTACTTGTGAACTCATGTGTTAAAAATTTCTGGGAAATCTATAAATTCTTCTAGCAGAAATAAGGTTTAAGCCAATCTGATGCACCTTATTTCATAATACATTCTAAATGGACATGGGATCTTAATATTAAAGATCATATTATTAAAAATTAGAGAGAAATATGTAACTTTCATAGCTATGTGTAGGAATGTATTCTTAACCAAACAAAGAATAGAGACAAATGATAGCTTAAGGAGTTTTGACTACATGAAACAACCCCCCCCCCAAAAAAAAACAACCAACTTTCCTCAGAAAGAAAGTGCTTTGAATAAGAAGGAGAAAAAAATTTAATCAGGGAATAAAAGTTTTGCCAAATTTGGTTTGGTATCCAAAATATGTATATTATTTATATATATGTGTGTGTATATATGTATCTATCTATCTATCTATCTATCTATATATACATATATACACACACATAATATACAGTATATAGATATATACATACATGTTTGTATATGTTTAGTACACACATATATACACATATGTGCATGCATATATATGTAAAATATGTACTATATATAATATACACATATACATATGCATGTACACACACACATATATATGTGAAAGCCATTCCACAAAGATAAGTAGTCAAAGGCTATAAATAGTTCTCAAAAGAGTTCAACAGCTAGATTCACTGGTGCAGTGAATAGAGCACCAGTCCTAGAGTCAGGAAGACCTGAGTTCAAATTTCACCTCAGACCCTCGATACACTTGCTAACTGTGTGACCTTGGGCAAGTCACTTAACCCCAATTGCCTTCCTTCCCCCCTCCCCTCCAAAAGAATTAAAAGCTGCAACAAGAAAAGAGAGACTGATCCAAATCACTAATAATATGAGAAATTGAAATAAAAACACCTCAAGGTTATACCTCACATCTTGTCAATCAACAAAGATCACAAAAGTTGGGAATAGTCAATTTTGGAGGTGTTGTGGGAAGGTAGTCATTGTTGGGCCTAACCTTTCATGAGTAGGACTGTTTTGGAAAGCAATTCGGAATTATGCAAATGAAATGACCTGATCATCTAAAACTGAATGAAGTGTTAGAAAATTTAGAACTAAAAGAGAATTTAGAACTAAACGAATGACATCTGAAGGTAAACACTAAAGAATATACATTTTCTCAGTATTCTATTTAATTTTTTTACAAAAATAAGTCTATTTATCATGGCAAAGAGAAATGTTAAATAAATATAAAATATAGAAATACTAAAAACATGTTACAGGTTATAACGAAACAAAAATATAAATTAATTTAAAGAACACAAGCAAAATGCATATATAAATAGTGACAATATTGAAATCCTAAATTATAAAGGAGTCAAAGAATAAATGATAGAAAAAAACAGTAGCTATTTAAAAAGTGATAATAATGTAATAATATAACGAATTTTCTGGGATGCAGTTAAAATAGGACACAGAGGAACAATTGTCACCCCAAAAGTTATATTGGAAAAATAGAAAAAGAGGATTAATGAACTAAATATACATTTAAGAAATGTCGAAATAAACACAAATAAGCAAATCTCCAAAAAGATGAAAAATAGGTAAACTCGAAACCAAAAGACAATAAATGAAACCCAAATCTGACGCTTTGAAATAAACTTACAAAGTTGGCGAATCTTTAACTAACCTAAATGAAAAGGTGGAAAACCCAATTAACAAAATAGAAAAATGAACTAGGTAAAATCTCAACAAACTTAAATAGAATGATCAGATCGAGGATTAATGATTCATATTTATAACCCAACAAAACTGAGTATTAAAAAGAAATAGAAGGTTATCTACATATGGAGGTGTTTAAGCAGCTGTTCGGTTCAGTGGATAGATTGGTAGCCCTCAGAAAATTACTAATCGTATAACCCTGAGCAAGTCACTTAACCCGTATTTAACTCAGTTTCTTCAACCGTAAGATCAAAATAATTATACTACCTACCTTGCTGGTTTATTATGAGGATCAAATGAGATAATATTTGGAAATCTCTTAGTATAGTGCCTGCCATATAGAAGATGTTATATAAATATTTATTTCCTTCTCTTTTCCCCAAATATAAGAAAAAGTATAAAATATCCCAATGGACAAAATACCAGATAGAGATGTTAAATTATACATTCTCAGGAAAGGAAATTGACCTTCTGTGAGAAAACTAGAAAAGGAAAGGTTCCTGGTCCAAATGGATTTACAAGAGAATTCTATCACATTTTCTATGAACAATCAATACTTGTATTACATTTCTCCTCAAGCTGCACTACTGTTCTCCTCACTTTCCAGTCACTTAACCCTGTTTGCCTCAGTTTCCTCATCTGTAAGATGATCTGGGAAAAGAAATGACAAAGCACTCAAGTATCTTTGCCCAGAAAACCACAAAAGGGGTTATAAAGACTTGGACACAACCAAAAAATGACAAACAACCAAAACCCAACATTGTTTGGAGTTTGTTTAGCGTCCCTGAAAGTCTAGATATTACACTGATGATTAGATTAAACTATAGATATGATTGTGAAGTTTTCATTTAGTGTCTTTCTATTTTTTGGTGTGTGTGTGTGTGTGTGTGTGTGTGTGTGTGCGCGTGTGTGTGTGTGTGTGACTCCACTCCCTCTTAGCACCAGTTCCATGCTATGGTGCTTAAATGACACTGTTATGCCCTGGGCTATTGGTCAAGAGAAAGTCCACATGCTTGAAATCACAGGTCCTTGAAGCATCATTATTGTTGTTGTAGTTGTCTCAATAATAATTAGGTGTTTATATAAGGAACGGGAAATGGATGAAGACTGGACATAGAGACAGATTATAACCATTTCTAAAATAATTCTCTTGTTGTTGTAGTTGTCTCAATAATAATTAGGTGTTTATATAAGGAATGGGAAATGGATGAAGACTGGACATAGAGACAGATTATAACCATTTCTAAAATAATTCTAGTAGAGATAAATCAATCCCCACAATAGGGAGATAACCATATTCTAAAATTTACCTCAATCACTCCAAAACATGTATTTGTTAAGAGCTAATAGTAGCTAGCATTTATAGTGTTTTGAGATTTACAAAGTGCTCTATATATGTTAACTCATTTAATCCTCACAATCACCTCATTAATTTGGTATTATTATTCTCCATTTTACAAATGAGGAAACTGAATCACAGGTTAAATCATGGGTTAAATGACTTGCCTGGGCTCACTCAATTAGTAAGTATCTGAGGTAAGATTGAAACTTTGTGACAGCTAGTTACTATAATACTGGCAAGACACTCTGCTAGGTGCTGGAGATAAAAAGAATGAATCAGTTCCTACTTGTGAGGACCTCACCTTCTAATGAGGGAAGCAAATATGCAGAATAAATATTAGTGAATAATGAGCAATATATGCAAAATAGTTAAATACAAAGTAGTTTAGGAGGTAGGGCATTAGCAGATAGCCAAGGATTCTTTTCTCAAATAAATACAATATACATTCATTTCAGAGCAACCAAAGTGATATCAGATTATAGCATAAGGTCATTTGTAGAATCTCATGGAGAAAGATGATGGAAAATTAAGAGCGTAGAATCACAGGAATATAGCAGCCATGTATACCAATCCATAGTCAATAAATAATTCTCATTACATCCTGCCCAATATAGCCATTTATTCTCTGCTTGAAGTCCACCAATGGTAGGGAAAGCAAATGAACTTATTACCTTTCAAGACTACTAAGGCTTTCAGATTGCTCTAATTATTAGTAACTTATTCAGGTCACCCCAAATTTGGTTATTTGAAACTTTCACGCAGTCCTCCTGGTTCCTTCTTCTGAGGCCAAATAGAACAAGTATAGTCTCTCTTCCAGGGCCCTCACACTCTGGAATATTTCTCCACTCCTCTGACTCCTTTATCCCATTGGTGAGGTTCTCCCTCTATTTTGGAGAGCAACCCAGGCCACCATCCTTCCTTCCCCTCTCAATTTTGCTTTTGACTCTACAATTCACTGCCATTTCTACCTACCCCCCATTTCTTTTCCCTCCTTTCAATTTCACTGTTGAAGAGAACTCCAACTATGAAAACTCTGTCCATTAAGGTAAATCAGCATCTAGATGATGACTTACAGTCCGAGTTGCTTCAGAGCACTGAATTTAAGTGAACTCACTCAAGGTCACATAGCTAGTACTTGTCAGAGGAAGGAACAGACACCAGATTTTCCTGACTCCAAAGCCTAGCCTCTATATCACATTGTCCCTCATAGCCTAACACAAAGCAGGTACTTAATAAATGTTTGCTTAATGGAACTGAACACTCAGTCCAAGGATCTTTCTGATAGAATAAGCATCTTGAATTGCACTTTTACTGGGCCATAGAATAATCATTCCTGGCATTTATTTATTTATTTTTTGAGCTGGACCTTTGTTTAGTGAACTCCTGGTGAAGAAACTCCATGTGGCAATCCAGATCTTATTGACTCTATGTTCTAAGATTCCAGGTCTTATTAACTCTATGTCCAGTTCTCTGTTCCTCACACCAAACTGATTCTCTGGTTCTGGCAGAGGTATCATAAGAAGTCTTGTCAGGGAACATGAGTTAGTACCATCTTACTACACTCCTTGGGTTTTTCTTCAGGGTAATTCAATAATATGAATTTTGGGGGCAAAGTAGAAATTGGAACAATGTGTCAACAGGAATAGATGACCTGATTAGAGAGAGCTGCCCTAGTATGATTTCCCTGACCCCTTAGTCAGAGTGAGCAACACAAGCCTAAGTTAGAATGTGAGCTATTTGACACACATTCTGTGCCACTTTCAACTATGTTTAGCTGAAAGTGTCATTTTTGATGAATAGTGCCCATTGTATACTTGGAAAAGTAGTCATACTTGGGGAAATAGAAATTGGTGAGCATAAGGAAAAGGGAGAAAAAGGATATTGAAAAGAAACTCTAATTACATCTAAACTGTGTTGGGATGAAGAGTACCTGCATTATCAGATGCTCTGCCATCCATCATTGCCATTCAGACTTTTTTGTTCCTGGAAAAGTTGAAATGCACAACAAAGATGTCAAAAACACAAAGTTACATAGCCCTATGATGGATTTGGAGAAATGGAAAAAAAAACCAACTAGGCTGTGTGTCTTTAATGTGAAGTTTTCTCCATTAGAACCAACTTGAGGATAGTGATTTAGGATCTTTTTGTTTGACTTTTATAAATGTTTCTCTTAAATGTGTAGCTGGAATTTGGGAAGAAGGAAAAAGGCTTTTTAAAAAATTTAAAATTTTTGACCTGATGATTGAGTATTGCCTTGTGGGAATCTAAAAGCCTTCATTTGATCCAGGGAAGTGATCAGATCAAGAGGCAAAGTGTATAGTGAACAGGCATTTCATCTGGACCAAGAAGACTTCAGTTCCATTCTCACCATTGGTGTATATTACCTAAATGACCTTGGGCAAGTTACTTCAACTCCTAGTCTGTTTCCTCAATTGTAAAATGAGGGAGCTGGATTATTATAGATGGTTTCTGAAGTCTACTCTATATCTATGATCAATTCGTTGTTCAGTTGTTTCAGTCATATCTGATTCTTTGTGACCCCATTTGGGGTTTCCTTTACAAAGATAATGAAGTGGTTTACCATTTCCTTCTCTAGCTCATTTCACAAATGAAGAACTTAGGCAAATAGCATTAAGTGACTTGCCTGGGATCACACAGGTAGCAAGTATCTGAGGCAGGATTTGAACTCAGGAAGATGAGTCTTTTTGATTCCAAGTCCAGTGCTCTATCCATTGCACCACCAAGTTGCCCTATGATCCACTTATTAGTTGCGTATTATGTCCCAGGCACTGTACTAAAATAACAATACAACAGTGAAAGCATCCTTGCTCTAAATGTCCCAACATACAAATGAGGGATATAGCATGTTCATAAAAATACATAGATCTATATCTATATCCATCTATCTATAACTATAGATACATCTATATTCCAAATAAATAGTGATTTTGAGAGAGGCACTGACAACTGAGAAAATCAGAAAAATCATCTTGAGAGAAATGGAACTGTTCCCATAGGAAAATCTGAATGCTTGTTATAGAACACTACCACAAGGTAATCTGTGGGACCATGTGCTGGCTTCTATAAATCTTGGTACATCTAGTCTCAATGTTAATTGGGAGCATTTTTTGGTGAAGTTATACCTGCTGCTGGGATGAGGAAGCCATTGTCTTCAGGTCTAGGTGAAGAGAGGTCTTGGAAAAATGAGCCTTTGTTAGATCTCCTGAGGGTTTCTGTGTCACTAGTTGACAGAATAAGACATATGGGTGGAGCCAGTTTGGTTGGGACTAAATTGATTTCCATAGGTGAGAAGAACTTTCAGTCCCCTCTCTTTGGAATTGACTCATAGGGGATACTGCTCATCTCTGGAGATGACATGCCTCAGAAATTAAAAGCCCCTTCTGGTGACTTCAGATGCTTTCAGACTCCTTTGATCTAAACCTTGAATTTAGTGATATTGCAGACCTCTGAAGAAGTCCTTTGAGTCATGGAGATGAAGGACACAGTGATGATGTATATACAACCTCAGTTATGCCCCTTCATCTTTTAACTTACTGTATTAAATTATTTTCAGCCAGAAAATAATGTGGTGTAGTATGTCTTTTGAGAGTAAAAACCAGATTGTTACAGTTTCAGTGAAAGTTCTGCTGTATTCAAATATATGTTGGAATGTTAGCCCTCTGCAATGACCTGTATATACTTAGCTCTAAGGTGACTTATGCTTTGTGGCCAGCCTCAGACACACAATGAGTTTTTCTAAATTATTCATTTTTGGGTAGCCAAAGTAGTGCTGAGGACTGAGTGTTTTTGAATGTGACAGTACTTTTCAGGGAATCAGGCTAAGTCAATTCCTGGGTCCCCCAGGCCAGATTCTAATAGACATTGACTATAATTTCAAGCCACCTTGAACTGATGAACACAACGAACACCTGTAGTTAGTTTTTTACATTCTAACCATAGAATACTGATTATTGGAGGGATAATTTGGTCTACCATACTAATGGAATTAAGGGAAAAACAATTTCTCTTTCAAAGCAGAGGTTGTCCCAAAAGTCTTAGTGCAGTTTAAAGCTATTAAAGTTTATTTAAGCAAGGAAATCTTATAGAAGCATCAAATACCTTTGACCTCTTCTTGGTACAAAGATCTTTGAAGAGACAGATGGTGTACTAGGTAGAGTGCCCAACTTAAAGTCGAGAAAATCTGTATTCAAATCCTACCTCTGGTATTGACTTGCTCTGTGGCCCTGGATAAGTCATTTAGTACCTTTGAGCCTCAGTTTCTTATTTTGTAAATTGGTGGTGGGATTTACACTCTCTAAGGTCTCTTTCTGCTATAATACTGTGACCCTGATAATGAATTGATGATTTTTTTAGCAAATCATTATAATTTCTAGAAAAAGTAATCACATATACCAAAACATTCATTTAAAGTTTCTTATTTAACAAATGCTATGACTACTTATGACTGAGATGAATTGCATCTGTTCCTAACATAATCATATTCTGGTTTTGTTAGTGGAGAATGAACAACTGGAAGGTTTATTGCTAAATCATAATACCAACAGCAATGCTGACAATAGGTCACTTTTAGATTGTGCTTAATAGTTTACAAATCTATTTCTTCTCCACAGTTCTGTGAGGTAAGCTGAATAGCTATAGCACATTTTTTTTCATTTTTTTATATCAGCCTTCATATTTTGTTTTCCCATGTCCATAAGTCAAATAAAATAAGTAATATACCTTCTCTCAACCAATGTCATTTGAGTCATGGGAAAATTGTATCCCCACATAAACTCTTGTGGAGGCATTCATTATTCCAATTTCCACTTCAGGTTCTGATGGAGCTTTTCCAAAGAGTATAACAAAACCAGAATTTAAGAGAATAGAACCCAATTGTGTATACATCTCCCTTCAAAGCAAAGAAAGACAGATCTTGTTTCTATCTTAAAGGACCCTAGCATTTATAACAGAGATCAGGAATCTTCTGTAAGGGATTTCCTAGTCTCTTCATGCAGATAACTCTTGCTAACTCACACTAATGGAGGGGAGGAATAATATTCACTCATTTACTCAACAATTATTTAATAAACATCTTTCATTAAAGTAGTCTTCTGATATCTCACAAAAGCATCAAGGTGACGTTGGGTTCTTGCAAACTGAGTCAGAGGAGTATAATATCAAACAAGTTCTATAAACTCAAAGGGCACTGAGGATGGGCCTGGGAACTGTGCTAAACTCAGAGAGAATCATCTCCAGATCAGCTATAAAGTGATGAATATTTTGGTCATGGAACCTATTAATGACTTTCTACTGAATTGCGAAGGAGCTGTAATCTGTGTTGGTGGAAAGTTTTACCACAATGATAAAGTCTGAGTAGTTTGGGCAAGGTACTATACGAGATTCTGGACCTAACAATCAATCAACAATCATTTAGTAAGTGTATATTATGGCTTAGTCACTGCTTCTTCCTCTTTCAGCTTGACTCTTGACTCTGGACTTTCTCTCCCAAGCTAACAGCCTTCTCATACTGGAAGGTCACTCTAAATCTGTGATCCTTTCCCTGATTAGCTGCGTCCTTCCAGAAACTCCATCTCAAGGAAAGTATCCAGGTTACTTATGTCTTCATTTTTCTTGAGGCTCCACTCCAGCCTCTCCATCTCTCTCTTGTCTTTAGTTTCTTTCTTCCTTCATTAGCTCCTTGAAGACAGGGGTAGATTTTCTTTCTGTCTGTCTCTATTTGTATTCCCAATGCTTAATGAAGTTTCTGGCACATAGTTAATAAATGCTTGCTGACTGTTGACTACATAGTAATTAACATATGGCTCAAAATATTAGCTTGCAAAGCCTTAAAATACCTTACTAATAGATAATATTTATATAATGCCTACTATGTTAGCCATTATTGCAAAACACTTTACAAATATTACCTCAGGGGATTTCCAGTGGTGTTTCCAAGATGGCAGAATAGAGAAAGCACTCAGCTGAGCTCTTCCAACATTCCCCTCCAAAAAAACTTTAAAATAACACCTCAAATTAAATTCTGGAGTTGCAGAGCCATCCAAAGGTCAGGGTAAGACATCTTTTTAGTCCAAGGCAACATAAAAGAACAGAGAGATCTGTGACATGGGGAAGGAGGCTGGTTTGGAACCCATGTGGATGGGGCCCACCCCAGTGGTGGGACTAGGTAGTAGTTAAAGAAGCAGCAGCAGCAGCTTCAGGTGCTCTCAAGCCAGAGATGTCAAAGGACCTGGAAACTGTTCAGAAAGAGATTATAGGGGAACTCTGTACTAGCACTGAATGCAGGACATGATGCTGTTGGGAAATTCCATTGCCTATACTCACTTTAGGGTTCTAGTTCAAGAATGGAGAGGAGCACTTTAAGACAAAAGGGAATGGAAACCCTGAGGGGCAATGTTACTTTCAGCCTTAAGGAATGAGGGACCTGAAGAATAGTATCATTTCTGGTCCTGAGGGATCAGGGGCTATTCCTAAGTAAGAATCAGACTGCAGATCAAGAAAGCAGTGACCATCGCTATTGCCAGATCACAAGTACCAAATCTCCAGAACTAGCTCTGAAAATAGTATGAAAAAAGCCTAAAGTTTGAGACAGTTTCACTCCCTGCCCTATGCTGGAAACAGAGCCCAACATTAACATAAAGGTCCAAATCAAATAATAGGGTAAAAAAAATGAGCAAACAAACAAACCAAAAGAAGCTGACAATAAAAAAGCTACCATGGTGACAGGGAAAATCAAGAAACAAACTCAGAAGACAGTGAAGTCAAAACAATGACAAAGTTTCAAAGAAAAAAAAATGTGAATTGGCCACAAGTCTAATAAGAATTCCAGGAAGATATTAACAAATTGTTTCTAAAATCAAATAAGAGTGAAAGTGGAAAAATTAGGTAAAGAAATGAAAATAAAGGGAGAAAATTATGAAATCATGATAATTAACACCTTGGTAAAAGAGGCACAAAAATACTGAAGAAAATAATACCTTAAAAATAGAATTGTCTAAATGGCAAAAGAGGTGCAAAATTGACTGATGAAAGTAACTTTTCAAAAAGCAGAAAATAACTCCTTCAAAAGGTACAAAAACTCATTGAAGAAAATAATCCCAGGATCAGCTAGGTGGCACAGTGAATAGAGCACCAGCCCTGGAGTCAAGACGACCTTAGTTTAAGTCCAACCTCAGACACTTACCACTTACTAGCCATGTGACCTTAGGCAAGTCACTTAACCCCAACTGCTTTTACAAAAAGAAAAAAAAAAGAGAATTCCTTAAAAATTAGAATTGGGCAAGTATAAGCTAGTAATTCCATGAGATGTTAAGAAACAGTAAAACAAAGTCAAAAGAATGAAAAAAATAGAAGAAAATGTGAAAAATCTCAGAAGAAAAATAACTGACCTGGAAAATAGATTGAGAGGAGATAATTAAAGAATGATTGGATTACCCCAAAGCTATGATCAAATAAAAAGCCTAGATATCATATTTCAAGAAACTATCAAGAAAAACTGGCCTGCTATCCCTAGAACCAAAGGGTAAAATAGAAATTTAAAGAATCTTCTGATCACTTCTTATAAGAGATCCCATAATGAAAACTGCTAGGAATATTATAGCCTAATTCCAGAGCTCCCGGGTCAAAGAGAAAACACTTCAAGCAGCCAGAAAGAAACCACTCAAAAACAATGGAGTCACAGTGAGGATCACACAAGATTTAGCAGCTTTCACATAAAAGAAATCTAGGACTTGGAATATGATATTCTGGAAAGCAATGGGTTAGAATAACCTACCCAGCAATACTAAGTATAATCTTTTGAGGGAAAAAATGAGTATTCAATGATATAGGTGACTTTCAAGAATTCCTGATGAAAAGATCAGAGCTGAATAGACATTTAAATATAAGACTCAAGAGAAACACAAAAAAGTAAACACGAAAAAGAAATCGTAAGAAACTCAATAAGGTTAAACCATTTACCTTTCTATACAGGAAATAATACACGTTTTTCTAAGAACTTTATCATTGTTGTTAGGGCAGTTAAAATATTTGTCAAATGTTAAGTTCTTATACCCAAAGCTTGGCTCTTTGAGTTTCCTAAACACCGGATTACTATGGTCACTTATTACTGTGTGTTGTATACCTAGTGTATTCTGCAGTTCACTGCTTTATTTCTTAGTCAGTGCCAGATTTTTTGGTGATTACTACATTGTAATATAATTTGAAATCTGTAACTACTACACTGCCTCCCTTCACATTTTTTCCCATTAATTTCCTAAATATTCTTAACCTTTTGTTCTTTCAGATGAATTGTTATTTTTTTCTAGATCTATGAAATAATTCTTTGGCAGTTTAATTGGTATGGTACTGAATAAGGAAATTAAGTTCTATGGGATTGATGTAACCTCTGGATTCTGGGGAAATAAATAGCAGCTTCCTGTTGACAAATATGTCAGGTAAGAGGTTGCCCTAGGGGCTGCTGCTGGTACTTGAATGAGTAATGGAGACCCTGAGAGAGGAAGTTTTCTTGAGTGTTTATCTTACTTCAAACTCAAAGGTTCAAGGAGTAGAAAAAAAAAACCTTTCAGAGTCATTCTGTAAATAGAAATATGGCTATCTTGATTTATTTTAGAATTACAGAATGAAATTGAAGACCAAAATAGGGGAATGATTTGCCTGAAGTCACACAAGGAGCAAATAGCAGCGCTAGAATTTGAACACAGGTCCTCTGGCTCGAAATCTAATGTTCTGTCGCTATCTTTATTTATTTATTTATTTTTAAAGATCTCTCTTACTTATTAGTTACTGGATCAGAGAAACTTTTGACAAATACTGTTTCTATAATTACCACTGACATTTAGGAATGTAATATTAGGCCTGTTTTCTCATTAACGATCAATTAATCAATACGTATTTGTTAAATACCTACTCTATACAAAATTCCAAGATAGGATCTGGGTAGGAAATCGCAGAAAGGAAAGTGACTACTCTCTGGTTTATATGAGTAGGGTGCAGTTTGAAGGAGGGGAAAATGGAAGAATAAGTAATGTTGAGCCTACTGATTTTGTAAAACTTAAAGTGCTACATGGGATGGTAGATCTTAAAGAGGAAAGGACCTCAGGGATCATTTTCTCCAACTTTTTCATTTACTTATGAAGTAACTGAGATTCAGGAAGGTTAAACAAGTTCACACAAATAGTAAATGTCAGAGGTAAGTTTCCAATGGAGGTTCTTCAGAGGCATGCTCTTTACAGGTTGTCTTCACACAAATATGAGCTATTTTGCTTACTTATTATTAGCTTCCCTGCCTGAGTCCAGAGAAGGGTTTGCTGTGTATACACAAGCCCAAATTCAACCCAAAACCCAAAAGGAGAAGAATCTAAGATAAGAAGAAGCACACAAACCATAGTCTAAGTCACCCTTAGAACTTAGCACACTGTCTGGCATGAAGTAAACACTTAATGGAGGCTTATCACCTACCTGCCTGTCTTCCCTCCACGAGAGACAGTCCCTTTAAGGGGAGATTTAATTTGAGACAGAGACAGAGACAGAGACAGAGACACAGAGATAGAGAGAGAAAGAAGGAAAAGTAAGGAGGGAAAGAAGGAGGAAGAAAGAAAGAAGAAAAGAGTGAAAATGAAAGGGAAGGAGGAAGAAAGAAAAAAGAAAGAAAGGACAGAAGGAAGGATTAATATTTTAATTTTTTATTTAATTTTCTTTAACCTGAAGAGAATTTCAGAATGGACATGCCATTCCTTTTTCTTTGACTGAATCAAAAGAAATTGTTGAGTGGAAGGTAAACTCAGAAAAATATTTCAAGGGTCATTTCCTGATAGTTTTTCATTTTTTCTTTTTAAAATCTTACCTATGATTGGATAATGATACCTCTGTTTTATGGTAGGCATTTTTACTCGCCTCCTTTCCTTTCCTGCCACTTGTATACTGTTCATACAGAGGTTTGCCAGTAGTCAGCCACTAGTCTGTCCTTTCTATAGATTTCCTTCTTTTTGTCGTTGATCCCTTTGAAAACCTGGGTCAGTACTTTTCTCTGCTAAAACTCCACATGAATAAAAATAATGTTGCTTTTCTGTCTTTGTGTGAGGTTAATATCAGAATGAAGCAAAAGCATCTTTTGTGACCAGGTTGATTTTCTGTTTGAAAAATTGTTGTCTTGGGGTAAGGGTAGAAACAAGGGAGTATAATGTTGAACAATAGAGCCATCAGGCCTTCAGAGAAACTTCCCTGAGTATTTGTGTAATGATAAGCATCTAAGAGCTCCAGTTGCCTCCTTTATTTTTTTAAAATTTGCTGTCATTTGTCAATTCTCAGATTTACAGCAATTTCCAAATTCTTTTACCTGTAATCACTCACATTTAGCTACCTGTTGCCTAACTTGAATTGTGAGGAAAGTTGTTAATTTGACTTAATTACTTCCTTTATGTTTTTAAGCTTTGCTTTTATGGTTTAGTTTAGAATGTGATTGTTTGTTCCCTGGTAACCCTTGAGTTTCTGGTGACACTCTGTATCATTACCCAGGAGGTTTCAACTACTGACAACAGCCACCAGGCTCCATAATGTCAGTGCCAAGTACAATTATGGTATGAAAATTGTAGACCGTTGCTAAGAGCAAAAAACAAATAATTTTTAAAAGAAATGCTGAGGACCTTGAATCTCAAATGAAACATACTTTTGCAAAATAATAAAAGAGGAACAAAACTCTGTTTCTGCACAGTGAACTTAGGAAAGATAAGTGAGAACAGATAAAATTAAGACAAATATGGCTCAGGGATAATATCCCCAAAGGTTCTTCTAATTAGAACTTAATCTTTTAGAACAGTTCTTTCCCCTCTACCCCCACCCCACCCACATGAGGCAGAGAGCTATATTCCATTTGGAATGATTTTGGTCTATAGTTTATTTTTGATTCCCAAGCTTCCTTCTCAAGGGACAAACCTACCAAAATTAGCTTGGGAACTTCTTAGGAGACTTCTTAAGTTTCAATGACTTTCCTTGGTTTTAGTCTTTGTCAACACAATGTCAGAACATCTGAATGATATTTGAAAAATGCAATCATCTGGGTAGGTTTTTTTTTTACATACAAATCCCTGATATTTCTCACTGTATTGATATAATATTAAAGTGACTTCCATCTGTTTTTCAGTACCAGATTGTCCTTGTGAGAAATACTGATAGTTTGGTTTCCACAGATTCTATAGAAACTATGAATGTTTTGGAATTGGATACTGAGAGAAAAAGGCAGAACATACTATCCAGTCATATAAAGAAATCTACAAAGGGGAGACAGAGACTAGACTAAGCTGGTTCAAAGCAGTTGGGATTCAAACTGACACACTTGGTATAGGTATAAGAGTTATGTCCCATTGTCTGACCAGGGGCTACTCTGGAGGGAAGAGAAGAACCATTCTTTCACTTTTATAGGAATGTATGTATGAGGTATGTATGTCCGTGTTATGGGAATCTGAAGATCTTCCCTGCCCCTAGGCCCTTTGATAGACTTAAGTGACTCTGAGAACCTTGCCTGATTTGAAAATATACTCTGCCCCCTAATAGGCTGAATGTGGTCACATGGAGCCTGTGGTGGGAGGCTTGTTTTTCAGGAATGCCCACGCCTTATTACTCTGTGATTGGGCAGTGGGTTAAGAGGGTTGTGACATTCTCTGATCCAGGAGAAGGCTATATATATCTTGATGTGATGTTTTGCTTTGGGGCTCACTTTGGAAAGAGTTGTGTGATTTGGCCAGAGGAGACTCTGGGAAGCTGTTGAGCCCCTCCGGCTTTGAAAACCCCGATGTTGATACTTCCCTCTTTGGTAACTAACTAGATATGGAAGTAATGGTCAGACATATGGAAGCCTGTCTGCTGATCTGTTTCTTTGTCTGCTTGTAACTTCTGTTTGTGTTCTCTGAAGTTCAGGTTGCTGACTTTTTCTCCTGAATTAGGTAAATGATGTATGTTTGATTGATTAAAGTAAGATTGTTAACCCATTTTGAGTTGCTTTCCTTTAGAAAAGCAGATCTGAGAACCTGTGCTAGCAGCCATCCTGGGTATGCTAGGGTGCTTGCTGATACAGTCGACATATGTGTCTAAATGTCATTCACACAAATGAATGAAAAAGCATTTCTTATCAGCTATCATAGGTTGTCCAAATGTCATTCATTCCAATGAATGACAAAGCATTTATTAAGCTCTTACTTATGGGCAGAGCACTGGGCTAAGCAATGGAAATACACATAGAAAAGCAGAAACAATCCTTGCTTTCAAGGAGCTCCTGTTCTAGGCGGGTCAGATGAGGCATACAAAAGGTTTCAGCTGAAAGTCACATGGAAAAGACCCATGGTCCTTAAGCCAAGCAGATGGAAATGCATCTTCTTAAATGTCATTTCTACCATAAAGCCATATCTGTTTCTAATATTCAACTACCTCCCATTTTGGATTCAGGGTGCCTTGCTGCATTAGGGGTAATAATACTCGTTCTACTTACTTAGAGAGTTGTTTTAAGGAAAATGCTTTTGAAACCTTATACCATAGTATAAATGTAAATTGTTATCAATGGTGACAGGAAAAACTTTGTTACTTATTAAAGGAATTTCATACATCAGTGAGTAAGGGAGACTCTAAAAACACTTAATAACTATGGATGGCTCAGAATACATATCTGACTCTTCTTCAGTTCATTCACCTTCTGTTATCCTAAGCTTTTTTGATACTCCCTGATCCAGTGATAAGAGTCAGGGATATTTGATTGATCAGTACCATTATAATAAATTAGCATCTGTATATGCTTAGCTATATTGATAAAGGGAGGAATAGAATGCAAGGAAGAAAGGAAGACAGTGAAACATAAGAATGTTAGAGGAAAGCCATTTACTATGGGAGCTGAGAGAAAGAACCTCGGTAATACCTATTTAAGTATTTAAGAAACCTTGAAGAAGAGAAGACTAACAGGCCTCAGGGCCTGCACTAGGGGTGAAAAGCAGTTCATTCACATCTTAAAGTCATTCAATTCATATTCAATCTGCAGTGTGACCTAATAACAATTATTTCCTCCCATCTGCTAAATGTATGCAGATATCCATGGATTAGCCACAGGGGAGTGGGATAAATGAGGAAGATAAATAATTATAACAGCAGTTTACATTATTAAAATATAACAAGTATGCATCGTTAGTAGGCTCCTTTCTGTCCTTAGATTATCCATAGTTAATGGCAGATTTATGATCAGTCTAGTCCTGTTAGATACAGAAGATATTTTATTCTACATCAGAAGAAAAAAGTTACTCTGTTGTATAGTGTATAGACTGCTGGATTTGGAGTCAGGAAGATGTGGGTTAACCTCCTGCTTTGATTCAATTCAGTTCAACAAGCATTCATTATACACCTACTAGGAATAGGACCAACAAAATCTGTGAGTAGCTCCCATTCTGGCTTGCACTCTTGCTCTAGCTCCCATCCTCACCCCCAGCCCCGCTCCCACTCTGCCCAAAAGAAGGTATATTTTGTTGGCAGATAGCTGCCTCATTAACTTGGGGTTTACTGTCTAAATTTCTTTCTCAAAGATCAAGCCTTAAATCCAAATCATTCAGGAGCTCATAAATTGGACAATAGGTCCCTGCCCTCCTAGCACATAGTGAATGTCAATAGTAAATAGTAACTAGTAACAGTTTCCATTTTGACCAGCAACCTTGAGGGTCTTCCCTTCTAGTTTGATTTTTTTAAAAATTAAAGTGGCCATCCCTTGACTCACTTCTTAAAGAGGCCTATTCACTGAATGGGAATTTACCTCACTCAAAAGCGAGAACCTGAAAAGAATTTAGAATGAAAGGGTGGGGTCTCCCATTGCATCCTGGGCCATCTCCAGTTGTCCTAATGAATACTTGGCCTCTGGACCCAGATGGCTCTGGAGGAGAAAGTGAGGCTGGTGACCTTGAACAGCCCTCTTTCACTCAAATCAAAGTCAACTGCAAGTCATGTCACCATTCCCCAATGTAATGGTCCTCTTTGAGAATGAAAGACAGACACAACTATGACCAGTCAGTATGCTAGGTTCTGGAGTTACAAAAACAAAATTTAAATTAAATAGTTCCTGTCCTAAAGGAGTTAGAAGGCGGTGAGCGGTGAAGAGTGAGGTAGAAGAAATATGGAAGCTATGCAAGCTGGGTGAGGGGAATGAGAAGTCTCCTGGAGGAGGTGATACTTGAGCTAAGCTGTGTGGGACAGTAAAGACCCTTGCCCAAATTAAACTCAGAAGCTTCTTAAACTAGAAAGTAGAAAGGAGTTTATTATGATCTCGTGAGAAAATCTGACAGAGGGCAAGAAGGGAGAAGTATCCTACAGAAGGCAAAGGCATGATTATAAAGCCTTAATGTGGGAATTCCACACCCTCTCAACTGACCCACCTTATCATTGGTTGGTAAGGCAAGCTCACAATCTTCTCATTAATGCCAACCAATCAGCGCAAAACAATCTCAATCCATTACCATAATTATTACTAATGAGGCTCTAATTTCATTAGATAACATACATAATACATGAGATCCACTAAGCAAGTGTAGTAACAACTCCAGAATACTGAACCCCCTTCAGTCCAACCTAGATGTGTCCTTATCTGGGCCTGAGTGTCCCAAGGCCTCTGTCTGCTTTCTGCTTGGTCAGATCCACCTGCTGCAGGCAGCTCCTTTTATTCTA
>CM053581.1:177314630-177336073 GCA_028627135.1 Pseudochirops cupreus | reverse complement strand
CTAAGTTTAAAAATTCATGCTGAATTCTTTAGTATTCTATCTCCATTTTGTTAATATTTCAAGGTATATATTCACCTATTTTTGCAATTTTCTTTACATTTTGATATTTTGTATCACTATAATATATATCAATATAACTGCATTATTTCTAATATCTGTTCTTTGACTTATTTATTATTTAGAAGGATATGTTTTAGCCTTCATTTACATCTGTTTTTGTTCCTAGTTCTTTGACTGATTACTATGTCATTGCATTATGGTTTATAAGATATGTGAAAACTTCTACCCCTCCGAATGGATAAGACTTACACAGAATGGTAAGGTGTGAATGGCTTGGAATCTGCAATGGTAGAAGAAATGCAAACACTTACTGTATGTAATGACACTGGGATTTGAAGATCTGCCATGCCCCTTGAACTTGCTGACATAGCAGAAAGGGGTGGAACAAGAGAACCCTGAAACCAAGCTAGTCTCCGTGCTGTGCTGACTTGAAGCAGTGGCAAAGGCAGCAGCTGCGGTTGCAGCAGGACCTCTTTTTACTTTGAGCTGGCCAGAATCTCTACTAAGGACTCCTGATGAGGACTGCCAAGGATGGGAACTGTGGGGGGCCGGAGCTGCTGGGAGCAAGCTGCCTGGACACTGAGCAGCTGCTATGAGTGAGGAGAGGAGGATCTTTGCCTGAGGTAGCCGGTCCTGTTTTGAAGACTTGAGAATGTGGGTGTTTACTACTTTAACTACATGTGCTAACTTTATAACTAATGTGTTGTCTTTGACTTTCTGGTTTTGGGACTCAGTTTTCTGGTATCTAAATGAATGCTCTAGCTATATTTCTTATTTAGAGAGCCTGTTACATTTTGTAATTAATAACCATATCAGCATACTTATAGTTATTGTAGGCATTGTGAATGCTGCATTGCTGATACACTGTAACATTAGTAAGGCCTGATTTAAAATCCTACCTCTCTCACTCTGTGAGTCCCGAAACATCACTTAACCTCTCTGAGCTTCAGTTCCATCAATAGTAAAATAGGTTTTTAAAATATCTTTAGTACTTCCCTCATGTGATTGTGGTGGGGCTTAAATATAAAACCCTCTGCAAATCTCATAATATTATGTAAAAGTTAATTACCTAAATGCTCAAAAACATTTAAGTAACTGATATTTATACACTCAGTGGATCTGTGACTATCTTGTGTATGTGGCTCCTCCAATAAGGAAAATCCCACTTCATGGCTGCCTATTCATCGTATGTGATTCTAGTTATTTATGTCTTCCCATAAATTCTCCAAAGGTAGTTTGGTACGTCATTTGTTTTTTCTTTTTAATTTTCCTTTACTTCTATGTTTTGTTATTAAATTACAAATATTTAGATTTCTCCCACTTTCTGAGAGGTCACTTATAACAAAGTAAAATATTAAAGTAAAACTGATAATATAGTGATCTCATTTGAAAGTGCATTCAATATTTCACAAATGTGGCCTCACCTTATTTCTCTACTTTTGTAAAGAAGAGAAATCCATCTTCTTTCTCCTGCCCTTCACCTCATTGGGAAAAAAAGGAAGGGGAAAACAAATTTCTTGAAACAAGTATTATATGACAGTTTTTGAAAATGTCAGTGGAACATACAGGCTATCTATCAGTTGTGCTTGTAACTATATTGTAGCCAACCAACCAATCATCATCATCATCATCATCATCATCATTATCTTCTTCTTCTCCTTTTAATAATACATTTATTTAATGGTATCCTTTGACTCATATTTGTGGTTCCTTATTTTTTATGTGATTCATGAAAATCATGATTCATGATGTTCTTATTATTGATAATATTGTTATCGATTATTAGCTCACTGATTAGTCCAAGTATAAGAGGTAATACAAAAGCCTTGATCCCAACAGGAAGCTTTCCTGATTGACTAGCGAAAGCCTGAAATGATAGAAAGGACTAATGAACTCAAACTAGAGTACCCACATGGAAGAATTTGTAAAACCATGCGTGTGTTCTTTTGGGAAATATCACTGAGGAATCCGATGAGTAGAGTTGTCCTGAAGAACTTGAAGTGGACGGTGGACAGAGGACAGTAAATTTAGGTGCTGTCCTCTCTATGGTTACTCTTGTATCTACTCTCAATTGTTCTCAAGCTCATTGTTGACATTTCTCTCATGGTTTACTTTTCTTGTCCCATGTTGCTAATCACAGGAAAATGTACTCTTGTGGCATGGAGTCTGTGGTATCAAGGATGAGAAGGCAAACAGAGGATTAGTGCTAAATTCAGGCAGCAATATATGGGAGCAGGAATCAATGCAGTTGTGGCAAATCTTTTTACATAGGGAATGAAGCCAACTCAGAGATCAAGAAGATCGGCCAGCTTAGTACCTTGAGTTGTCTTTCCAGATCATAAGAACAAGGATTTCCCAGAACAGCTCAGAGAAGTTACTGAATTCCCGGGAAACAGACATAGTCAGCAAGCTCATAGGGTTATAATCCTTCAAAGGCAAATACTACATCCCCCTCCTTTTTTTTGGAGGGGAAAGGCAAGGCAATTGGGAATAAGTGACTTGCCCAAGGTCACACAGCTAGTGAAGTGTCAAGTGTCTGAGACTAGATTTGAACCAGGGCCTTCTGACTTCAGGGCCAGTGCTCTATTCATTGTGCCACCTAGTTGCCCTTACTACCCCCCTTAAAAAAATCTACCCTTTAAGAAAAGGCATCCTGGATTTAGAGCTAAAATGACTATGTACCTTGAAGATTTTCCAGTTCATTCTTCTCATTTTACAGTTCAGGAAACTTAGACCCAGAATGGGTAAGCAATGATCCATATCCCAGAGGCCATGAGTGATAGACTCAGGATTGAACTGAAGGCCTTTTACTCCAAATCTAACACAATTCATTCCAGGAACAAATATCAAAATCACTTCCTTAGTATGTCTCTCTTGGTTACTTAACATTATCCAAGCAAATAAACCCTGTAAATGATGATGAAATTCAGAATAAGGTTGAACTTTTCTCTTTGGAGCCCACCATGAACTTTTTGGATTAAGGCAAATACTCAGAAGGAAAGAGGAAAAAGTGATTTTTCTCTTTGTGCTTGGAAACTCCTATTTCTTAATGGGTGAGAACAAGATAATTGATCTCACAGAGAAGACTGGTCCCATGTGGCTCTGAGTAAAGGAACCTAGGTTAGATGAGAAGACTACTGTTAGTGAATGATTTTCTGTAAAATAAATGATAGGGTATTTTCAAGTCTGAACATTTTGACATAGTAAGCTCTCATTGATTTGAGCTTGATCAGTTCAGAATTTGTAAATTTGGAACCAATGTATGAAAGATAAAAAGGGCTGGTAGAGTTACTGAAGAGTAAAAAAGAAAAGGAATCTTTAGCTTACTTAAGAGTGATGTTCAATGAATTCTTTGCAGGTACAGGAATATGACTTCAAATATAAAATATGCTATTTATCTGTGAATCTTACCTTTTCACAGAAACCTGTAAGATTCTCTATAAATCAAAGTGTTGCCACCTCTCCCTCTATTCCTCAAAACAGCATCATTAGTCCAATCTGATAAACTAATGGACAGTGGAAAGAGTGCTGAATTCAGAGGCAGAGGCTTTGCATTCGAATCCCATCTTTGTCACTAACTATTTACTTATGTAAGGTCTTGTACAAGTCACATAACCTCTATGAGTCTCAGACTTTTAATCTGTAAAATGAATCAAGTATCCACCATTATCTTTTCATCTCTAAATCTGTGTCCCTATCTATTTGAAAATAATGTTTCTCTAATCATATTCTAAGACCCAATTTTCACCTACTCAGTTTGACCTTCCCCACTAATTAGGACTCATTATGAAAGATTATATGGTAAAATTAGTTTAATATAAATGACTCCTTATTTATTGGAAGCTCACATTCACTGAATTTAATGTAATTTATATTAGTATCCACGAAAAGGATAGGTACAATTTGTATGACCCACAAAAAATAATTGATAGGTTTTTTGCAATATTAATGGGCCCTGAATATCAATGTAATACTACTTACTGTGCCTGCACAAATTAAAGTTGCCTGAGGTTGTCCTGGCAATGATATGTCTTAATTAGCACAATACTATATAAGTTGGCTCAGCTATCTAGCCTTCGTAATAAACTTATCACCCATCAGTTCTTGGAGGCCCAACCTCATGTGTTGTCTTAAGCAGCGGGTTGAGATTAGTACTTCTGCCAATCATTAAGAAAACATGCCAATTTGACTGTCAGCCCAGAATTGTAGTGAATTCCAGAAGTCTTAAAACCAATGCTATTATGCACTTCATGATATGCACCACAGTGGGATAGGATAGAAGGTGTGAATGATATAATGAAAAACATCACCTTTTTTCTAAGGTGCAGCAAGGGGGCACAAAGGATAGAGCACTAAACATGATAGATTAGGATAGACCTGAGTTCAAATATGCCTTCAAATACTTAGTAGTAGTGTGACTTTGGGCATACTATTTAACTTCTGTCTGCCTCAGTTTCCTTATCCATAAAGTAAAGCTAATAATAGCACCTAGTCCTAGGGTTGTTTTGAAGATAAAATGAGATATTGTTTCTAAAGTACTTTTTAGGCCTCTGGACACTATACAAATAATGTAATATAAATAATATAATTGAATACAACTGGCATAGTAATGCAAATAATAGTGGAAACGCTCTCCCGCACTGTGAGGTGACTAGTATGAGATAGTTAATTTTCCTTTTTGTCTCTGAAAAAGCATGGAAGAAAGGAATTTCTTTAATTTTACATGCCCCACATTTCTTTGTACAAGCCACATACACCTCTTCTGTCTGTTGCTGACCGAGAGATCTTTGATGCTCTCTGTTGCTTCAGAAGTAACAGAGTAACAGACTCTGCTTTAGAGAGTCTGCATGCCAGCTCTCTATTTTGGAGCTGTCCAGCTTAGTATCTGGAGAGCTGCTGCTGTCAAAGCATATCCTTGTTCCCTTGCTAAGTGTTTGCATACATGTTGGTGAGTAAAAATGATTTATTTATTTAATTTTAAAATAATTGCTTCATTGACTCAATCTTACCAAATCCTGCACTTGTACTTGGGGCCAACATGTACCTGGCCCAAAGCAAGGTCTTCAAATAAAAGCTGGATGCATATTTGTGGAATATCATAGATCTGAGCAGGAAGAGACTTTAGAGGTCTTGTAGTCCATCTCTCCTGTAATCCTATTTTACAAAAAGGGAACTGATGCTGAGATGAGTAAAGTGACTTGCTCAAGGTCACACAGGTGTAAAGTAGCAGACTTGGGAATCAATTCTAACTTCTTTGAATTTAGAAATTTAGCTTTCTTTTCATTAGTCCATGCTACTTCTGCATTGTAGAAGAGATTCTTTTTTAGGTATTGTTTGGACCAGGCAATGACTTCTGGCTCTGAAAATTTGTGATTCTGTGATATGGTGACAATATTAAGAAAGATCAATAGACAAATCATCATTACCCTGTACAAGGTGCCATTCTTGGTAAAGATCAACCCCATTAGCTCAGTTGCACCTTCTGTTTTCTTTCTATTTTGTCCATGGAGCAGGGTCTCTTTTATTTTCCTCTTAACATTTTCCCCTACTTCTTAACTCATAACCAGATAAAACAGAGAATGACTTGGTCAGTCTCTGTGAATGAAGTTCGTGTCTCTCTGCAGTGGCCATTGAGTCTTCACCTGTCCTTCTTTAAAAGGGGCAACTAGGGAGAAGGTGCCACACTTTGAGGTACCTATACCATGTCTCAAATTTGGTTTGAGGCCTTGTATTCCAGCTTATGTACATATACTGGGGACAATTCCAGGGCCATAGCACTGGTGTATTTGTGTGTGTATGTAAACATTCTATCCTTCCTTTCCTCCACATAACTTTGCCTAGGTCAGCAAATGTTTGTACAACGTTACTCTTTCCTTCACTCCCCTCTGCCATCCCTGAGAATGAGGAGGAAGGGGCTGATACTTTGAAGCACAGTTCAGTAGGTGCCATACCTTCCATGAGTCTTTTCCTGATCTCTACTTCTTTTCTTATCATATCTCTTTCTTTGTATGTAGAGTGTAAATGATAGATAGAAATTATGTGTATATCCACATTAGTTTATCTGAATATGGCTTGGGGAAGCTTTTGATGAATATCTCAGGAATCTTTCACTTCTCTCTCTAAGAGACACTTTACTTCCTGGAGGGCATGAGAGGGAGTGCCCAACTACAACTATATCTAAATATTGCTAGTATAGGGAAAATAATTTTTAAGTTCAAACTACTTTCCTATCCCTTAAAGGAAGAATACCACAAACTTATATCTGAAGACTTAGCTCCTTCTCAACAAATTCTAATTACACAAAAGACCATGACAAATAATGAATAACAAATAAAACTACTTATCCAAGTGGCTAACAAATAGAAATCAGAGAAGTTATATGGACTAGAGTATACCAGACAATACAAAGAGTGAATGATCCTTCCTACTGGGAACAAGATATCCCAGATCAACCAAGTGAGAGATCTTTAATTTTACCCAAGTAAAAATTTCCTGAAGTAAGCTAGACATTTGGTATGTATTGAAGAGGTAGCTTTTCTACATGTCCACCACTTCTCAATGTCTTTCCTCTCTCTCTTCATTTCCCTCTCTGTCTCTATCTTCCTCTCCTTTCCACCACTCCCTCTTTCCCCAAAGAGGGTCTGCTCTGGAGCCATGTGTGTCTTCTCTTGAAGCAAGAAGAAAATCTTTCTTCTCCCAAGCTCTTTTGCCAACTCTACCTTCACATAGTATATATCATTGAGTCATTGTCCTTTTCAACAATCCAGAATGATATTTCAGATTCAGGAAGCAGCAAATAGCACTGAGAGTTTTGGTTTTGTTGAGAGCTGGTTGCATTACTTGTATATATTTACATCTCCCCCATTCCCACCCCAAGACTGACAACTCCTTGAAGGCAGTGATTGTTTTATTTTTGTCTTTGTATCCTCCATTGCTTAGTGTGGTACTTTGCATAGTGTAGGTGCTCAGTAATTATTTGTGGTATTGAATGTTTTTGGAATAATATCCAATAAAGCTATCTGAATATCAAAGTTAACTGATAGCATGTGACAGTGAAATACGGTTATTTAGAGAGAAAAACCTGAAAATTCCCTACCATGGTTGTATAGCCACTGTCTTAGTAGACAGCTATAAATCCCCCCTGAGAAGGTGCTTTTCATCTTCAAGATCCTATTAGAGGCTCTTGCCAAGGCAATTGCAAGGTAAGGCCTAATGGTGTATATATAAAACATGCAGAGTAGTAAATTTTGTATATTTTCACCAGAAATAAGAATCCCAATAGTATGCTTCTGCAGCCCACGTTGTTGATTTATGTCGACTGTGTTACCCAGGGCACCAAATAGATTTTGTTGTTAGTGTAAAATACTGCAGAGCTCTTGGATTTCTTATTTCAAGCATTAATAAGCCATATAGCAAAAGGGCACAGACAATCTTATTATGCTTTTCTTCATTTATAGGATTTTGTGTTTCAAATAGGGTAAGTGCTAAAGACAATGAGTTATCAGGCCCAATCATAATAATGTATATACGTCTCTATTTGGTCAAGAGTGAGCAATGTACGAAGACAGAAGATTTCATCTTTTTGTTTAGTTTCACATTTCACTTTTCAGTCACTTTTGTGATTGGCAGGCAATTTCTAAAATAGTTTTGCATACATTTTGATTTAAACCACATTTTTTATTGTAGCTACTATGAAAGCAATACATTTCATTATAGCCCAACTTTGGAGGGGTGTGTGTGTGTGTGTGTGTGTGTGTGTGTGTGTGTATGGGCATGTGCGCATGCTCATGCTTATGTATTTGTGCAATGAGAGGCAGTGTCATGTTTGTTTTCTTCTATTACTCTAGTAGATATAAGCATAACTGACTCTCAATATACCAGGTGGGTCCTAAGCCTGTTAAACGTTTCAGCTTGCCATAAAACTAAGAAGATTCCCAGGGTAAAAATGTGCAATCTGCTTAGAGAAGTCCAAGCCAAGAAAAGCAAACGTTGGCTGCCAACCCTGGACTTGATTCTCAAGCATGTACCCAATGAAATATTAGCATAGAATTTTAAGGAGCAACAGCATGGGGGGAAGCAAGAAGTGCTTAGGGCTGGGATTCAGATTAGGCCAGCAGGGGTTAGTGGACTGTGATATTTGATGGTGGACACGAATTCAGTGGAGAATACAACACTCAATCAATCAAAAATATTTACAAAATATTATGTGCCAGGCACCGAGGGGAACAATATGTATCCTTTGTATCATAATACATATTACATGAAAGGGATACAAGGTATCCTGGAAACGAGGGATAGGAAGGCACTAGGAGCTAAGGGCACGAGGAAAAGCTTCATTTTTAAAGCGGTATTTAAGTTAAGCATTGAAGTGAGCAAGTTGTGAATTCCAGGAATGAAGGATAGTCAATGCAAAGGAGCGGAGATGAGATGAGAGTCATATATGAGGAACAACACAGACTCATGTTGAGGTGGGACTCTCCCCCTTATAGAGTTAATATGATTCCCCTCTTCTCACCTTCCACCTCACACAACATGGGAAATGGACCTGTCAACAACCAGGCCTTTGGAATGGAGCTTAGAGATCAGGAAGGCATTGGGATGTAGCCTTACCTGTGGTACAGCTGGAGCCCAGATGGGCAGGTTGTAATGCTATCACATCAACTAGCCAATGGTGGAATAGCAAGAAGCTACCAAAGACTGGGGAAAAAAGTATTTTCCTTCTTCAGACAAAGGTATAAGCCTGATGAGGGCCCAAGGATTACTGGAGGCACATAAACATTTACACACTGCAAAATGAATTCCAGGTTTGGGGGTTCACCAGTGGAATGGAGATGAGATGACAGCTGTGTGTAAGGAACAGCAAAGACTAGTGTGGTCTAAGAGCTCCACCCTCCTGCCCCCCTCCTTGCCCCCTGTCAATATGATTCCCTTCTCCTTACCCTCTCCATCACAGAACATGGGAAATATGTACTTGCCAACAACTAGAACTTAGGAATGGGACTTAGAGGGCAGGCAGTTGTTAGGATGTAAGCTTTGAAAGAGTCCAATGTGAAATTTTCAGTCCTATCCTTAATTATGGAAGTTGATTGATGGTGATAGAGAACAGATGGACAGGGAGTATACTGAAAGGACAAAGGGGTCAGTCATGATTTCATGATTTGTTTTTTTAATGCTAAAGTGCCTACTTTATAGTCAGAGTATGTAGCAATATACAATTTTGATTCTCTAGCATGATAAAACAGATATACAGAGTATGGGAGCTCAAAAAGGAACATGGGATGATAGGATCCTGGATTTAGAGGAAGAATTTAGAACTCATCAGGTACAACCCCTTGATTTATAGATGAAGAAACTGAGGCTAAGGGAAGTTAAATGACTAGCCCAGGTCACATGATTATTAAGCATTTTTGACAGGATTCAAATCTTTGTCTTTCTGATTCCTATTCTGCCAAGTCCAACTCTTTCTGCTATACAACATTGTCACTTAAATATGTTTTCTATATGCTTTGCCCCTTGGACACTGAGATTCTTTCTCTCTCTCTCTCTCTCTTTCTGTCTGTCTGTCTGTCTCTCTCTCTGTCTCTCCCTCCCCCTCCCTGTCACACACATGTACATACACACTCATATGCACATACATCTTTACCTATGTTTCCATTGGTGTGGATATTAAACTTCCTTTACTGATGCAAATTGGCCATTGCTCTGGATCTTTTAGGTTTAAAAAGTTGCTAGGGATCAGTGAGAGGTTAAATAATTTGCCCAGGGTCACACAGCTAATAAATGTCAGATATTTCAAGATGGGACTGGAAGCCAAGTATTTTCTTTTCTCAGGCCAGTTCTCTATCCATTAGACCACACTACCTTTCTCTATTCCTTTTAAATGAACTTCATAGTTGTGTTAGGGGGAAAAAAATGCCGCAGGAATAACAGGAGTTCTATTTTTTTTTTATTTTTACAATATAGTAGAATGAATCTGAGACCCAATATCAAAAGTCCCAGGTTCTAATCTTGGTTCTTCCATGAGCTGTGTAGTTTAGACTAAGACACAACATATCTGTGTCCTAGATTGTGAAGATGAAATTAACTAAGAAGTATAAAGGTGTTATGAAAATGTAAATAAGTAATATTGGCTGTTTGATGAAGTAGATATCGCATGTCTATCTCCTTCATGTTTCCCCCCCCCCACTTTCATTAAACCACCAGTAAGGATATGTGTATTTTCCAAAATTAAAAGCTCTTCATGGACACACCAAGCCTGATTTAATTAGTGTGGTGAAACAAATCCAAAATCTGTTCAATCACAAACAGAAGCCTTTTAGGGATTGGAAAAATGATATCGATTCCAAGTGAAGGAAATAGAAAAATCCATAAGCTAAGGCAAAGGTCAGATGAACAAATGGAAAAGCCAAGATGGCTTAGTATTTTAGGAGTAGGTTTTCTGCACCTTGAAGTTAAATGTAGTTCATTGTTCATGATCAAGCATTTCAGGAGGCTGTGTGCTGGACTTAGGGTCAGAAAGACCTCGGTTAGTGGCATACCTCAATATCACCCTGCATATGTGTCACCCTGGGCAAGCAACTTAACTTGTCTGAGACCGTTTCTTTCATCAGTAAAATGGTGGCAATTGCAGTCTCTATCTTACAGCTTGTTATGAAGATCAAAATGAAATAATGTATTTGATGTGCTTCAA
Source organism: Pseudochirops cupreus (assembly GCA_028627135.1). NCBI lineage: Eukaryota > Metazoa > Chordata > Mammalia > Diprotodontia > Pseudocheiridae > Pseudochirops > Pseudochirops cupreus. Next base: position 177,325,323 of record CM053581.1, on the reverse strand, counting down.
TAGAATGAAAAAAAATTTTGTTACATGTCAAATATTGTTGCTATTTCAAAATCATTTAATTCAACTCAACAAACATTTATCACCACTTGTTGTACACTTTGATAGGCCCTGGGGATAAAAAGATAAAATGAAGCTATTTTTTTTTCTGTTGTCTTCCCTCTGTCGATCATCTCTAATTCATTTCATGTATCTATATGAATAATTTGTTTGTGGCTGTGTGCAACTTATCTGTCCCATTAGATTGTGAGTTCCTTGAGGGTCGGGACTATCTTTTACCTTTCTTTGTATCCTCAGCACTTAGCACAGTACATAGTAGGCACTTGATACATGCTTATTGACTAACTGTTCTTTTTTTAAATTTTTAATTAATTTATTTACTTTTAGTTTACAACATCCAGTTCTACAATCCCTTGAGTTCCAAATTTTCTCTCCATCCCTCTCCTCCCCCCTGCCTCCCATGGCAGCATGCAGTCAAATACAGGTTCTATAAATACCTGCACATTAAACATTTTGCCTAACTGTTCTTAAGGAGATTACATTTTATGCTGTGTACAATATATAGAAAATTAACTTTAAAATGTACATAAAGTAATTTCTGATGAGTAGGGCACTCAGGATAGACTTCCTGTAGGAGGGGATACTTGAACTGAGATCTGAAGAAAGTGAGGGGTTTTATGACTTAGAGGTGAAGGTGGACGTGAAGAGAGGGATGGAGGGAGGGACAGAGAGAGGGGGGAAAGGGGACTTGGGAAATATAATGTACAGAAAACAACAAATAGGCCACTTTGGCTGCAAGACAGAGGTATTGAGGGAGAATGATGTGTAATTAGCCTGAAAAGGTATACTGGAGAAAAGAAACCTGCACTTTATCCTTGAAGCAAGAGGGAACCACCAGCGTCTCTTCAGCAAGGAGGTGCCAGTCACACCTGAACTTTAGGAATATCACTTTGGAAGTTGTGTAGAAGATGGATTGCAGAGGGCTAGACCAGACCTCAGGTAGGGAAATCTATTCAGAGCTATTTTAATATTCTAGGTAGTGGTGAAGGGCAGCTAAGTGGTGCATGGATAAAGTGTGAGATCTGGAGTCAGGATGATTGATCATTGTTAGTTCAAATTTGTCTTCAGATACTTACCAGCAGTGTGACTCTGGGCAAGTCACTTTACCCTGTTTGCCTCAGTTCCTCATCTGTAAAATGAGCTGGAGAAGGAAATAGCAAACCACTCCAGTATCTTTGGCAAGAAAATTCCAAATGGGGTCATGAAGAGTCAGACCTGACTGAAAAATTACTGAACAATAACAGGTATGGTTAATGAGGGTCTGAGCTAATGTGGTGGTTATGTGAGTGAAGAGAAAGTGATGGGTAGGAGAGAAGTCATGGAGATAGAATCAACAAAACTTAGCAACTTAGCAACCATATACTGATTGAATGTGAGAGGTGAGGTAGAAGAGAGAGATCGCAATATTCCTGGAAATATGATGGTGCCCTTAACAGAAACAAAGAAGTTAGAACAAGGGGAGGGTTTGAGGATGAAGACAGTAAGTTTTGTTTTAGATATGTTGAGTTGGAAATTTTTATAAAAGAGCTGCTTGAGTGTCTGATAGGCAGATATCAGTGCAGAAACCAGCTGAATGAGGGGGAGCTCAGGAGATGTTGGGACTAGATACAGAGACCTTGGAGTTTTCTACATAAAGGTGGTAACTGATCCCATGGGAGCGGATGAGATCACCAAAACAGCACATAGAGAAGAGGCCCACATTACATAATGAGGTTTGATTCTATATTTAGTAAAAAAAGGCCCATTATGATTAAAAGCACATTTTTAAAAAGTTAATTTAAGTGTGTATGCAGACCATTGCTTTGGCTTATAAAGATAATATACAGCCCTTCCACTAAAAGAATTTACATCTAGTTAGGAGATAAAGGCATAGATTCAAATTGCTATACTGCAAAGCACTATATATTTTTGCTTGAAACTCATTGGTATGGGGCTCTCTCTTTGTTGGTGGAGATCAATACCCTCCCTGCACCCATATGATGTGTGGGGTGAAACTGGTAAAAGTGGGAGAGGGGAGCACCCTTTAGTCTCATCAAGTCTTTTGACCTGCTTTGAGTTTCTTTGGGAGTATCTTTGAGCCTCTTCAGGCTTTAGTTGTTTCTGGCTTCCATGTTCAAGAGAGAAGATGGATGATGCTAACCCCACTTCAGGTTACTGAAGGAAAAGTATCTAGGGAGAAGTTGAAATAAGAGGATCTAGCAGTCTGCATCATAACCCTATCTCCCACTAGAAACTGTGGGGAACTTCCTCTTTGGTGAGATTTAGGCCTCTCTTTCTTTGTTGAGTTACTTCATTCTTGATGAGAGGGTCCCTTCACTCTATATTGTCTGTACTCCTATGAATACTTTCTTGAATTTCTGTCAAATTAAATGGGTTTATCCAATTATTCAATCTTGGCTATCTGATATGTGTGTTCATTGTGGAATTGGTAATGTGTGGCAAAGGAGTCAAAATTGGGTATAAAGCTTGGGGCCTGCTTCCCCCAATTAACAAAATAGTGATCAGAAGTTAGCTTGTATCTGAAATTCACATCTCCTAGTCTAATAAGGTTTAAGGCAGCAGACAGATACGATTTTAGCAGTACTACTTCTCTCTGAGAAGAGCAGAGTAGTGAAGCTTCTGCTCCCAACTTCTGGCTTCTGCTCCTGGCAGTAATGAAAGTCTCCCTTGGAGAAGGGTGGTAGGAAAAGAGGTCAAAGATATCTACTCTGCCTCCCTTCAAGCCCTAACCATACATACAATATTCTGCATTAATGGGGTTTGGGATGCTTTTGTCTGTAACCTCAGTTTGCAAAATCTCACTTGTGTTCGGGTACCTATGAATGTAACATCAGTTTGTAACAAGCCTGTGCAATTAAGTTGTAAAAGTCACACTTTCCCCCAGCCATAAAGGTATTAACTCTGCCTCTCCCCTGCCCCCAGTTTAAAAGTCTTTTCCCTGAGCTAGCAGTCTGCCTAGATACAGTTACACATGAATACATCACTCAAGTATTTTTTTAGAGAAATACATACCTCCTTTGTTCTAAGTGATCAGCTATACCCAAAAACCTTGAACAACATTATCAGAAGAGATAACTCCCTCCCAATATGGTACCTCCTAAATCCCTAATCAGTCTAGCTTCCAAACTTACCTCCTGAAACAATCAAGTCTATTCTCCAACAGCCATATTGGACCTATGTCATTCATCTTTGACCAAAAAGTAATCTAGTGACATGTCCAGGCAAAAACCACACCTCTCCTTGGCCCACCTTAGGGGCATTTCCCAATGAATTATGGGCAATACGCCTGTGCAGTTGATATAAAAAGTGCATGTCCTTCTAAGTACTGATCACTCCTAAACTCCTCCCAAACTCCTCCCTAACTCCACCCTTGCCCACCTAGTTAGCATAATCAACCTTCGACTGACAGTTTTATGGCTTTAAAAACTGCATCTCTATCCTCTGCACTTTGCAGGCTATCCTTAACCTTCTCCTGCCCGCTGCAAAAGTGTAACATAGAACTTTGTAACTCTGCCTTAGATCCCTGTCAGCTTGCAGGTCCCTGTAACCTCCCCCTCCACCTGCAGTGTAACAATAAACTTTTGTAACTGCCAAAAGACAGCTGAGTCCAGTGATTCATTTCAGACAAAGAACCCTGAAAGGATTTCATAGAAATCCACCCCTCTCTCTATACCTCTTCATGCATGAATATATATTCCTCACAAACAACTTTCATTTTGCTACATCTCCCATCTCCATAGATTTGCACTCACTGCCCTCCATCCCTGGAATGCTTTCTTTTCTCATCTTAACTTGTCAGAAACCCTGGTTTCCTTCATAATTTAGCTAAAAAATAGAAGGTCTTTCCCATTTCCCAGGGCTACTAATACCTTACCCATTGAGATTGCCTTCAATCTGATCCATGTAAATTTTATATGCACTTTTGTATGTATATGTTTTTCCCCCATTAAGTAAGCTGCTTGAGGACAAGAAATCTCTTTACCTTTTTTTTTGGGGGGGGGAGAGGGTGGAAGTATCCTCAGCACTTAGTCCAGTACCTGATACATAGTAAGAACTTAATACGTGCTTATTGATTGATTGTTGAATTAAATTGAATTATGTGGATTTTTAACAATTTATAACATCTCTCAGTTGTAAAATGGGGGAAATAATACATTATCTATCTCAGGAATGAACCATTAAAATTGCAAAGCAGTACCTACATTTGAGCTACTATTATAAACAAAATATTACAAGAGTTTAAAGGGTACAGAGAACACTTACAGCTGGGGTGATCAAACAAGGCTTCATTGCAGAAGTGGCATTTGAGTCGGGTATTGAAAGAAAAGGAATTTTTTTTTCCAAAGAACACAATGAAAATATTTTCCATTCACAAGCACTTTATACCAATAAAGTTCTTTATATGTATGAACTCATTTGATCTTCAAAACAACCTTGTGAAGATGAGAGTATTAATATTATTTTTATTTTATGAATAAGAAAACTCGGAAAAGGTAGGCTGCACAGCTGACAAGAATAGTATTTATGTAGTGTTTTAAAGTTTGCAAAGTGTCTTACACATAGGTAGGTGCTATTATCATCCCCATTTTACAGATGAGGAAATTAAGGCAGACAGAAGTTAGATGACTTTCCTAGGGCTACCCAGCTATGTCTGAAATGTTTGTGCTTGAGTCTTGAATATGTATCTAGTACTTTAGCCATTGTACCACTTAACGACCTCTAACTAGCAAATAATAGTCAACATTTAAAATCAGGTACCTTGACTCCAAGTCAAGTGAGGAATGGGAGGGAGCATTTTGCACATATGGAAAGACAAACATAGGAAAGGGTAGGTCAATAGTTCAGGGAGCAATAAATAGTTGTTTGTCTATTAAAGAGGATTAATAAAGGGCAGCAGTAGAAAAGCAGGTTGAGGTTGTTATGAAGGATCTTCAGCAGCAATGCAAAATTGTAATTAGGGCAATTTGATCAGTGCCTTGACCTTAGGTGACAAAACTTAGAGGGCACAGATAGCACTTGCAGTTCAAGAGAGTAGAAACAATTAAGCTCTGCATTTAGTTAGAAAGGATAATAAGTTAAAATAGGAACTATCATCTTCTATTCTCATGACTTCCTTTCCACGTGAGTTCCTTCTTGGCCAGTTCTTCTGTGCTCCCCTTACCCCCAACACAGTGGCCTCTTCTATTCACAGGCACTAGTGGATCTGGGGGTCTTGGCCTTCCTTTCCCCACCCCTTGTGCCTTATGTCCTAGCATCTCTTCTCCCACCATTGAATTTGTCTTAAATTGATTTGAGGGCGTATCTCATGCTGTTTATCCCAGGAGGTTTTAAGCTCCTTGCATGAAAACCAGTTACAGTTTGGTGTCAATGTGAAGAGTTTGGACCTTATTTTGTCATCTGCAAGAGAAAATTAGTGATGATCTTGAATGACCTCTTTGTTGCTATAATCTTAAAAATTCTCTCCTTTTGAGCATCATTGTTGTGGTACATTGTCCTCTTACCTGACAAGAGGTTATATTTCAGTGAGAACTGTATCCAATAACTGTAGGATACAAAAGAGTAATTCCTATAGACTTTAATAGGTCAGTCCTACAAGTTGGCTATGGCCTGGAGTCAGGAAGGCTCCTTTTCCTGATTTCAAATTCAACTGCAGACACTCACTAGCTGTGTGACCCTGGGCAAGTTACTCTACTCTATCTCAGTTTTCTCATCTGTAAAATGAGCTAGAGAAAGAATGAAAACTACTCCAATATCTTTGCCAAGAAAACCCCAAAAGGGGTCATAAAGTGTCAGACATGACTTAAAAATGACTAAACAACAGCAAAAAGGAGTAGGCTAAGAAGGCCTGCTTTATAACCAGGTGAATTTTTTTTTAAAGGATACTAACCTTGAGTATCATGCTCTAAGCTTTAACATGCAGGAGATGGTATGAGCTCAAACATGTTTGATACTAAAGATAACACATCCAAAGATGGGATCTTCTGTAGGTAAGCAGATAATGCCGAATCCTATTTTCATCAAAAGGCATACAAATCCTTTCGATAGTTTGTCCAAATGTTCCACATGGAAATTTAAACCTTTTATAACAAATACAGAGTGCCCAGTTCATGTTCCCTTCTTTTAAAGAGAAAAAGAATATCTATCAGGGGTATTTTTGTGAACAAGTACCACAAATCCTGGCCTCTTCTTTAGTCATGCACACAGGATGTCAGCTTAAGCGCCCATAAACCCTTCCTAAGCTTTTCCTGTGTAGCAAGATTCTTTACATGCATCACTGGTACCAGACACAATATGAATCTTCAATTGCATTGCACATTCTGCCCCTCTATGAAGCGTGATAAATTTTTATCAAAACAGGCTTTCTGTTATGATGATGATGATTTGAGCCATGAAAGAAATATTATTAATACTGTCAGTTCATGTTCCCAATCAGAAAGTGAACTCTGAGCCCAAGAATGAACTGCCAAGGCCACCCTCCCAATTGAAGCTTTGAACAAGGCAGTGTCCCTCTGGGGGGAAAGTGCTGGCAGCATTTGATTTACGCCTTGGTCACACACTGTGCTTCTAACCTCAGCCAGATGACATGCAGATGGGGCTCATTGATGGATCACAAGAGGGACCAAGAGAGAGAAAGAGAGACAGGATGTGTTTGGGATAAGGTAGAGGGAGGATCAATGGCTAAATCCATAAAAATTCATCCTCACAATGGAAAAAGCAACTTAAAGTATGTATCTACTGATCATGGTTCAATAGCCTTATTTTTTCTTGTGAAAGGTAGCATGGAGAATGTTACCCTCCTAAGAAGAGACCTTAGAGATTATTTTGTTCAATTCGTTTATTTTGCAAATAAGGAAACACATGCAGAGAGAATTTCCTGAGGAAACAGTATGAAAAAGGATGACATCTATTTAAAACACACAAGCATACAGCACAGAAAGAGTCTGTTTTATTCAATTCAAATGTTTGCTAATACTTCAGTGAACAATCAATTAACAATCATTTCTTTATTACTATGAGCTAGGTACCTTGTTAAGCATTGCAATACGTAAGAAATCTGACAATCTCTGCGCTCAAGGAGCTTACATTCTAGAGGGGAGGCAACATGTTCCTATATTAGCATTTACAAAATATAAATAAGGTTTAGGTTGTCGCTCAGGTATGTTTTATTGGTTTCCTATCTCTAATATTTCAGGCTGGAAGATAATAAGGATTACCTGGCAAGGCCCTAGCCATACAATGTTTCCAGCATGGGGCAAAGCAGTTTCTAAGGGGAAAGAGGGACTGGTAAACTGTAAGAGTTCTTTCTGCTGCAGCTTAGCATAGACAAGCCTTGTAGATCTCAGGATGGATTAAAAATACAAACAGGTTTTTTTTGTTTAAATTTCACTGTTTTGCTATCATAGTATTTTGTTTACCAGATAAAGACTGTATTCTATACACATGCATACATCTATTTGACTTGGCCAAAGTAACCTCCTGAATTCAAACCCCAATTCCCCATCCTCCTTTGTTGTTGCTATTTGTTAGACTCTCCCTGATCCCTCTGGGGTTTTCTTGATGAAGATACTGAGCTGGTTTGCTATTTCCTTTACCAGCTCATTTTAGAGACGAGAAAATTGAGGCAAATGGGCTAAGTGACTTACCCAGGGTCATACAACTGTAAGTGTCTGAGGCCAGATTTGAATTCATGAAGATGAGTCTTCGTGACTCCAGGCCAGGTACTCTATCCACTGAGCCACTTCACTTCCCCATTCTCTACCCTCTTACTTTCACTATATTATATTAAAGAACTATTTTAACTGACTTTTTCACTTTTCTACAGAATATCTTGGTGTTATACGGACCAGTGGTCTAGACTATCATGGTCTAAGATCTGATGGAGATCTGTGAGATTCTTCCCTATGATCCCTGGGTTGATCACTTTATAAATGATTATAAATGACATATCTATACCTCTTTCTAGTGTGAACTAACTTATTTATGGCATCCCTTAGTGCTGACCTGTTAAAAGCAACACTTTTCCCTATTAGGTTTAGTGCATGTTTTGTTTGTTTGTTTTGTCATGGAGATTGGGAATGTGAGTGGGTGTGTTAGAAGACGCATAGGGTCTTTTGTGTTAACTAAATATTGTGAAGACTAAAAAATTTTCCAGGAGTCCTAGGAAAAGCAACAGTTGTAGATAGAACACTTGGATTCTAGGAGAAGATGCTGCCTTCCACAGATCCTGTGAATTTGTTTATCCTCGTTATCTGTATGTCACTTCACCTTTTTCATACTCAAAACCAAACTATCCAAATATTTCAAATAGCTATTTGTCCATCTGCTGTAATTGACTACCGACTCATGCCAAGCAAATACATTAATCTGACTACTTTTTTAAAAAATTTCCCATGCATCTCATTTTGGGGCTTGCATGGCAAACATTTTTATGGCTTGGTAAAATCTGGGCACTTAAATCGAATCACTTATGAGTCTAGGCAGTGTGAGATAATGGGCAACACTGGACTTGGAGTCAGAAAGAACTGGGTTGGAGTCCTGCCAAAGACATTTAGTAGCTGAATATTCTGGGCAAGTCATTTTATTTCTCTGAGACTTAGGTTTCTTTTCTGTAAAACGGGAATAACAGTAACATTTATAGGACTGGTGGTAAGGATCAAATGAGATAATATGGGTAAAGCACTTTACCAACTTTAGAGCTCTGAAATTTGGCTATAATATTCTTGGGAGCTTTCATGTCGAGATCTCTTTCAGTCAGTGATCAGTGTATTTTTTTTCAATTTCTATTTACCCTCCGTACATAAGATATCAGGGCAATTTTCCTTAATTTCTTGAAAGATGATGTCAAGGCTCTTTTTTTAAAATCATAATTTTCAAGTAGTCAGAAAGAAACCATACGAATATTGTGGAGCCTCTCTTAGGATCACACAAGAATTAGTCCTTGTTAAAAGGAAGCAAAGGGCTTGGTATATGATATTCTGGAGGACAAAGGAGATATGATTATAACAAGAATGACTTAATGTAATGGGAATGGGAATTTGAAGATCTTCCCTCTCCCTTAATAGACCTAGGTGGGAATTTGAAGACCTTTCCTGCTTCGAAAGTAAACTCTGCTCCCTAATAGGCTGAATGTAATCACATGGAGCCTGTGATGGAGGGCACTTGCTAAAGGGTAGAGCAGAGCCCATAGGAAGCTTCCCTGCTTTGAAGATAAACTCTGCCCCCTAACAGGCCAAATATAATCACATGGAGCCTGTGGTGGGAGTAGTTTGCTGAAGGGAAGCAGAGCCACTGGAAGGAAGCTGGAAGACAGAGCCAGAGAGACCGTGGAAAAGAGAAGTGTTTCAGGCAAAGAGTCAGATAGGCTTGTGAGTAGGTATTGATCTAATATTGGTTTGTGAGAAGGCCAAAGAATGCTGTGACTCTCAGTGTTATTATGGTTTCTTAATATCTTTGGTACTATCATGTGGAATCGGCCTATAGGTTTTGGTTTTCTGGTGTCTAAATAAATGTTTCAGTTCTGTCCTCTATATGGAGAGTTTGTTATATTTTGTTATAGTAGAATGTCATGCGATATTTATAGTTATGATCTTTATTATGATCGTGGGCACTGTAAATATTGCACTGGCACTACAGCTGTCCAGCAAACTATCATGTAAAAATACAGGGTAAAAATAGGTATTTAATGAAATAAAGGACTTTCAAGCATTCCTGATGAAAAAAACAGAATGGAATAAAGAATGTGACATTCGAAAACAACACTCAGGAGAGGCATAAAAAGATAAACATGAACAAATAATCATAATAGACTTGATAACATCAAACTGTTTATATTCTTTTATAAGAAGATGATACATATAACTCCTAAGAACTTTATTGTTATTAGGGATGTTAGAAGGAATTTACATAGACAGAGGGCATGGATGTGATTTGATTATGTTGGAATGATCTCCAAAGGAAATGAAGGGATGCACTGGGAGAGGGAAAAGGGAGAGGCAGAATGGGGAAATTTTTCTCAAATAAAATAGTCATGCAAAGAAGAGGTTGTATAATAGAGGGGAAAATAGGGAATGAGGTTATTGGGCAATACTTGAACCTCACTCTCATCAGGATTGGTTCTAAAAGGGAAGAATATATCTACACACTCAATTGTGTATAGAAATAAATGTAACTTATCCAATAGAGAAATAGGAGAAGGAGCAGATAAAAGAAAGGGGGGAGGGTGCTGATAAAACGGAAATAAATTTAAAAAAATATTTATGTACTTTTAGTTTACAACATTCAATTTTAAAAGTTTTTGAGTTCCAAATGATTTCCTCTTCCCTCTCCTTCCCCTTCCCTCCGCTATGGAGGCATGCAATCTGAATAGAGGTTCTACAAATACTTTCACATTAAACTTTAGTCAAGTTGTAAAGAAGGATTATACCAATGGAATAAAAAAAAAAGAAGGAAGGAACCAAACAAAACAGAAGAGAGAGAAAGTAAGTAGTTTGCTTCATACTGCATTCAGATTCCATAAATCTTTCTCTGGTTGTGGACAGCCTTTTCCATCTTGAGTCCTTTGGAATTGTCTTTTAATCTTACATTGCTGAGATGAGCCCAGTCTATCAAAGTCAGTCATCACAGATATGATGTGTCC
>CM053581.1:177287736-177314130 GCA_028627135.1 Pseudochirops cupreus | reverse complement strand
TATATATATATATATATATATATATATATATATATATATATATATACACATATACACATTCATAACATTTGATTATGGAACTCCAGATTCCAGATTCTTTCTCCTCCTCCCTCACCACCCATCCCCACTGGAAGGACTGGCAGTTTCTAATGATGGGGAGGGGTGGAAGAGAAGATGGTTCCTTCATCATGGTCATATTTAGCTTCTGCTCCTTTCATTCTCTGTACATCAATTATTCTAACTTCCTTATTGTGGTAACACAACTTTCTGGAAAGACTCATTTTTCTCTAAATCTCCCAGCCCTCTAAAGTTGATTGTTGAATATAACTTCCTCTTTCAGTTGAATGGGCTAGCCACACTTGGCTTGGTTACAACAGGGAACACAGATTGATGGGTATTCATTCCCAAGTCAACATCTGTTCATTTTCTTTGGGGAAACTGTTCTCCTTTTGCATTGTTCAGTTGCATCATTTCACAAGAAATATGGCTCCCCATTCCTCTTTGTGTGTGTGTGGGGGGGACTTTTTTGATTATGTTTAAAATCACTTGTTCCCTCCTCCCTTTTTCCTAGATTCTTAGACCGAAGTGGCTGAGGAAGTTTCTTTACTTTGATGGAATCATATTTAATGGTCTAATGTTGCACATAAAACATATACTGCTCACAGGTGTCTGCACAAGGGTGAAAAAAAATTAGTTACAATTGCTATTAATGTGCCATTTTCAACTCCCCAAGAGAGATTCTGCCTTTTTCAACTTATATAATAACTCAGTTCTCATATATGTCCCCTGTGCCCACTGATTCCTCAACTCTGCCTGTTTCTAAGACAACCTCTTCATAGACCTGTTCAACATAACATATCATTTGAGTTCTATGGTGAGTACATTGTAGATAATAGAAATATGGTATTATCAAAGATGAAATACCCCTTTTCCTCCACCCAGTGAGGATACACTTGTTAAAGTAATTTGCTTCCTCTATCTCTCTCCATTTTTCCCAAATCATGATTTTTGTGAATTTCACAGGTGGTACCAAGGTTCTTATTTACTTTCCTAGTCCATTGCTACCCTGAGATATTAAAAAAAAATTGAGGAGGAAGAGAAAGGAGAAATTTACACTTTTATATTGAATGGGAATTTTTCTCACATTGACCACCATAATTATGCCTGTTGAAGACAAAATGAATTGTATTTTGGAAACTGCATGCTGGAAGAAGTCTGTGTGTAACATACTCTCAGAAAATGAAACACAATTGATGAAAAAAAAAGAGCTATGATTAATAGACTGGAATGATGATAAAACTATTGAGATGTGACCTATGCTGAGAGAGTTTGAGTGTTTAATTATTTTACTGAAACCTATTCAAAGCCTTGGCTGCTCTCCTGCACTTCATGATCTTTAGAAACTCATCATTCTTCAAGATGAAATTAACTCTAAAACTCACACTTCCTCAGTACTCCCTGTCACTGGGGTCCCTCCTTCCCTAAGATTGGAGAGGGTGGAGAGTTGGCTTTGGAGAACTCTGTCCAGATCCTGCATCATTAAATGAGATTGCTCATGGTTTTCACCTCATCATTTCCCTAGTTGGAGTCATCATGCCTTTTGCTGAATACCCTTCTACCCCATTCTCCCTTTCACCTTATTTTCATATATTATCTTCCTTCATTAGATTGTGAGCTCCTTGAGAGTAGGGACTATCTTATGCCTTTTCTTTACACCCTCAGTGCTTAGCACAGTGCTTGCCACATAGAAGGCACTTAATAAATGTTTATTGATTCTGATCTTGACTCTAATTGTAGCCTAATACTTTTATTCTGACTTGTTACGGAGCAAGTTCAATACTGGGAGATTGATTTCTCCTCTAAACCCTTGAACCCAGGATATCCCTTAGTGTCAGAGGTGCCACTGTAATGCTAATGCTTTCTTAGTTTAGGCTTAATATTGAGCTAAAATGAGGAATGCACAAATCATTTAACATTTAATACAAAGATGTTTACTTTGCCCTAATGCATCAAGGATATGCAGCAAGGACATAATAGCACTTAGCTTCTCTGGATACAGCTTCCCTTGGTCACCATACAGAAACACATATAATTAATTAGCAGAGTTGGATTAGTTTACTCACATAAGCCTCAGATATTCATTAAGTCCAAAGGGCTGAAATTCCAAATGACTGGTACTTTTTATGTCAGGAAGTATGTCAGGGAAGCTGGGGAAAATCAAGTCCCAGGAACATTTATGTCATAGGCCTACCCCATGACTAAAGGGGGTAGGGAATGATGGGAAAGGAAGCTGAATCAGGGAAGACTAGTCTAATCCTGTAGGTCAATTGGATCCTGGTAGCAGCTTTGTCTTCCTTTAGGCAAAGCCTTCCTATTTTGTGGGTGGGAGGAAAGAAATTATCAGCAAAATTCTGGTCTCAGGAGGATAGCAGAATATAAGCTACACCCAAGTCTCTACAGAAGAGGCAAAAGATAGCTCCCATGTAAGCAATCAAACTAACAATAGGCTTCATGCATACAGACTTTATTCCTGTTGCTGCAGGAATATTTATTTCACCCCATAGAATATATAAGCTACAAAAAACTCATACCCTAGTCTTAAATCAATTAAAACAAATCTCCTTTCTCCTTTCTTAGTGAGCCCCATCTTCTCCAGGGTTTAGATATTTTTCCATACTTAAAGTACTCTTCTGAAGTTGAGGTTCTCCTAAAAAAAGAAAGAATTAAATTAAGATTAGTGGACTGACAAAGAGATGACCCTCTTCTAATGCACTGTGACAGTGCAGTGCAAGGTCTAGGTTTGTTTTAGGTTGACTTTCTTCCTTGGTCTTTATCATCTTTTCTATCTAGGAGGCTTGGGCTAGTCATTTCACTTCTTCACTATTACTTCTTCATTACTACCATCTCTGGTATCAAGACGTTCCCTGAGTGGAGTATGGGTATGGGCTGGACAAATAGACAGACTCTCACCCTATCCTCCTCCCACTCAGGGATCCAGGTCTTCCCCTTATGTGTAGTCCTCCTAGCTACACATCTCAGTTCTAATCCCTGTCCATCCTCCCCAGAACTAGTGATCCTTGTTAAAATATAAGTTCAAGGGTAAGCTCAGATCATACTAACAGCCATGACCATGAAAGAAGATATTCTTAAAATTTAAGTTTTTAGTTTTTGTATTATTTCTTTCATGATAATGAAGCATCAGGACATAGTGAAAATAAATTGATGGATTTGGAGACAAGGAGACCTGAGTTTGGTATCCTCCCCTATAGTACTTACAAGCTGTATGACTGCGGGCAAGTTATATAACCTGTTTGGGCCTCCATTTTCTCATCTATAAAATAGTAATAATAATATATCACAGGCTAGATTGTTCTGATACTTAAAAGAGATACCATCTCTAAAACACTTTGTAAGATTCAAAGTGATCATAAATGTAGATTATTATGATTTGATTACAAAGATAAAAAGAACTTTCTTTTATATCATGACTGTTGGAATGCTAACAGAAGTATTCTTCCCATTTTAGACTGCTATTTTTACTTCTACCAAAGGATGTCAGAATCCCTAGAACATCTTTATTTTGATTCATTATTTATCACTAAACCCTTATCTTGTAGAGTTGTATTAATTTTTTAAAATTTGGATCTGTGATTACATTGGTAGAGGGATTTACTCAAAATCCCCCTGCCAATGTAGAGTGGCATGTTTTCTATAACCTGTAGTCTAAAAGACTTGCGTAAGACACTGAGAGGTCAAATGATATGTCCAGGGTCACAGTCAATATATGAGACTGTCAGAGCTTGGGCCCAAGGTTTTCTGACTTCTTCTCTATCAACTATGTCATACTGAGATAATAAAAAGTAAAGTAAATTTGGTTTTATGGTCTCCATGTTAATCCCCTCATTACCAGTGCATCCTAGTAGTCTTAATATGCAAAGCAACATGCAGACTGAGATGGCCTATATTGGCCATCTGGGTTGACTGTGGGTCAGTTACTGAGGAAAGGATGAAGTGTCATAAATGTTTGATCTGGTCTGATTTGACTGTTGAAACGCTTGATCTAATGGAGTGTATGAAACCTTACTAAAAAGCTCATGATCATTCTTAGAAGATTAGAAGTGGTATAAAACACACAAATCTGGAGAAATGGATTAAGAGAATATACAACTAAGAAACCAAAGGTTGCTAACTTCCATTAAGTAGAAGTCAAGTCCTTTATTTGCCACAAGATAACTTCTTAAGAGATAAGATATGCAAAGCCCCCTGAATTCTAGGAAAGAAAGGTGCTCCATAAAAATGTCAGCTGTTATATTGCTACCTTTGTTACTGCAAATCACACAGTGTTTGAGACAAAGGCTTCAATGTGATCTATCCAGTGTGCTGAAAGGCTGAACAGCACTGATAGAGCAGTCAGTGTAAACTTCTCCCTGGGGATAAGAAAGAGCTTGCTATCTCTCACTATTAAACTCGGTAGACAATCTTCAGTATAAATTTGCCCTTGGGCATTTCCCAAAGACAAAAGCATTACAGATAAAATTGAATCCTACCTCTGACATAGCACAAGTCCATCAATGTCCCCCCTCTCTTGCCCTGCTCTTTTCAGATGAGTGGAATTCTATTGAATTTATTATGCAATTCGTTGAACTGTGTCCTGTGATCTCATCAGCATACCTTTTCTCATTTCACATTATGTTACATCATGTCATTTAACAAGCATTAATTAAATGCCCACTATGTGCTAGGCATTATACTAGCTGTCATAATTGTGATTTCAATGACACAACACCTGAATCTTGACTCAGGCTACAAATGTCTAAGATTTAAGTTAACCTTGTCTAGCTCAGAAAGACCTCAACACCACATGTTTGTAGAATCCAGTCTCCTGTACCCCCAAAATTTGTTATGTTATTTTTGGGTAGTTCCCAGCAATTTGGTCCCAAATCATAAGAAAGGTGATGGGGAGGTAAGGAGATTGTCAATTCCGGAAACAAATGACCAAGAGTTGCAGAGGCTATGCCCTTGCTATTAACTCTGAAAATACCAAATAGCTCATACAGTTTATCACAACCACAGTTAACTCTGAAAAATAAAATAAAGCCAAAGAGCCACATGGGTTATTACTACCACAGTTAACTTTAATAAGATAAAATAAAAATAAAACTGTGGGTATTAGCAAAAACCTTTCTTTATTCTGCTGGAGGTGGGAAGCCTGATACATGTGCCTCCTATAGGAGGAGATAAGTTTTAGTGAGGCTAAACTTTGATACATAAACAGTGGCTACATATGTGTATATAGATACATATTTTAGCTGTGACAATGAGAGGTATCAACAACAATGAGACGAGTTTCATTCATAGCAGGTCTTCATAACTAGAACATGGTTCCTGCAAGTGCTTGTTTGAGCTCAGGGACCACCTGGGGCTGGTACAAAACAATTCTGGGACTTTGCCATGGACGAGTTCACCGAGACGGTGAGCACAAAGGATTGTCATTATGCCAAGCTCAGGGCACAGCTTGCCTCCTGGAATTTAGCTCTGGAAAACAGGGTGTCTCCTAAGAGTAGAGAGAGATGAGTGAAAAGACAGGAGTGATCTTGGCATGAGGATCCTGACAAGACTCAGTCTTATTTTGGTTGACCAGAGAGAACAAAACTAGTAGTAATGGGTAGAAGTGAGATTGATATCGGCATGATAGAAAGAAAAACTTCCTAACAATTAGAGCGTCTATAGATAAAACCACTGCTTCTTTATGGCTTCCATAGGGGAGATATGTTTCCCATAACAACAAATCATAGAGTTTGAATACCATTGTTGAGGGGGTTAGCACTAGGTCTGATTTGGAAGATCAGCCTCAAACAGTAGCTGTGTGACTTAAATCACTTAATCTCTATTTGCCTCAGTTTCCTCAACTGTAAGATAGGAATAATTTATAGCAATTACCTCCCAGGGCTGTTGTGGGAATAAAATGAGATAATATATGTAAAAAAAATAAAGTGGTTAGCATAATGCCTGGCTTAATTTCCATTCCACCCTCACCACCATTAAATGAAAGATTTACCTTCTATTGAAGATTAGATTAGATGACCTCTAAGAACCCTTCCAACTCAGAGTTTCTATCATTCTATGAATTGAATCACCCACTTTTCATGGGTGCAAAGAACATCCTGAGCTGGGGAGGTGGGGACTGGGAGAAGTACTATTCTTTCTCATTTGGTAAAGTGTCCTTTTAAATTTATTAAGAATTTTATATTTTCTCAAATACATGTAAAAATGTTTTTAACATTTGTTTTTTTTAAAGTTTTGAGCTCTAAATTCTCTCTCCTTCTCTCATCTCTCCTTGAGAAAGCAAGCAATTTGCTATAGTACATATATATATGTATGTATATATATATATGTATGTATATATATATATGTATATATATATAAAGATATATAGATAGATATAGATATAGATATATGGATATATGTATATATATGCAGTCATGTAAAACATATTTCAATATTATCTGTCATGAAAGAAAATGGAGACCAAAATAAAAGCAAAACAAGAAAATGAAAAACAGTATGCAGTATGCTTTGATGTATAGTCAGACTCCATCAGTTCTTTCTCTGGAGGCAAACAGCATTTTTTTGTCATAAGTCCTTAAGAATTTTTTTGGATTAATACATTGCTGAGAAAAACTAAGTCATTCACAGTTGATACAATATTGTTCTTACTGTGTTGGATGTTCTCCTGGTTCTGTTCACTTCACTTTACATCACATCATATAAGTTTTCCTAGGTTTTTTGGAAACTATCTTCCTCATCATTCCTTATAGCTCAACAATATTCCATCACAATCATACTCCAAAACTTTGTTCAGCCATTCTCCAATTGATTGACATCCCCTCAATTTCCAATTCTTAGCTACCACAAAAAGGACGGCCATTAATACTTTTGTGGATATAGGTCCTTATCCTTTTCCTTTGATCTCTTTGGGATTTAGATCTAGTAGTGATATTACTGAGTGAAAGAGTATGCACAGTTTTGTAGGACTTTGGGCAAATGGTGCATTAGTGTTCCAATTTTCCCACGTCCTCTCCAACATTTGTCATTTTTCCTTTTCTGTCATATGAGCAAATCTGATAGGTATGGGGTGGTACTTCAAAGTTGTTTTAATTTACATTTCTCTTATTAATAGTGATTTAGAACTTTTTTTTTATTTGACTAAAGATAGCTTTGATTTCTTCTTCTGAATACTACCTGTTCATATTCTTTGATAATTTATCAATTAGAGAATAACTCATAGTCTTATACATTTGACTCAGTTCTTTATTGAGATATGAGGCTTTATTAGAGAAAGTTGCTCAAAATATTATACCTTAGCGTCCTGCTTTTCTTCTAATCGTGACTATATTCATTTTGTTTGTGAAAAACCTTTTAAATTTAATGTAGTTGCAATTATTCACTTTATGTTCCACAATTTTACTTCTTTTTGGTCATAAATTCTTCCATTATCCATAGACTCAACAAATAAAATATTCTATGAGGCCATGTGTTTATGATATTACCCTTTATATCTAAATCATGTACCCATTTTGACCTTATCTTGGTATATGGTATGAGATATTGGTCTATACCTAGTTTCTGCCAAACAGCTTTCCAGTTTTCCCAGCAATTTTTGTCAAATGGGGAGTTCTCATCCCAAAAGCTTGGATCTTTATGTTTATCAAATATTGTATTACTATGGTCCTTTTCTACTATGTATTATGTACCTAATCTATTCTACTGATCCACCACTCTTTCTTAGCTAGTACCAAACTGAAAGTTTCATTTTATAACTTTTCTATTCTTACATTTTTTTTCATTGGTGGGAGCCCCTCCTTTCCCACAAAAGGCAAATAAGACATTTATAAAATAATGTAGAATATATTCATTGAACTTTTTTCAGCTGGAGTCAGGAAGCGATAATGATGGCTACCACAATATAGCAGAAAACTTGACCCAGTAGACTGGGATCTTGGATGTTTTCCCAGGTTGCTTTGTGGAAGATGTGCAACCCATTCCTAGGTCCCCTGATACTGAGTTCCTTTTTCCATCTGCCTACCTTTCCTCTGTGCCCTGGCTTCCTCCCCATTGTTATTCCTAACCTCCTTCATTTCCTGTGATTTATGGCCTGGCCAGAGCCTGACAAATCTTAAGGAACATTTTGAGGTCCCTTAAGATTTGCTTTGCTATGGAGGACCTAGAAAAGCCTTTTCAGCTTGTTTTATTTCGTTCCCATTTAACTATTATTTATAACCAGAAGACGATTCAGCTGTGAATTGACCCAAACCTTCACCTGAAGCTCAAACACACCACATCGAGCTTGAACTTTCTTTGAGGTTTAATTAACTTTTTAAAATCCCTCTGCACTGCTTGGTTGCAGGCTGCAAACAGAGGAGCAAAGCGCCATAAGGAAAGCTGTTATCATATTTTCCACATGGCTGCAAGGAGAATACACTTGTGTGAGATGAGGGAAACCAAACAAACAATGGTAAGCATAGTACTCTTTCTTCCCTCCTTAGGCAGAGGAGTCCATACAGAGGTGCTCTCACCAGCCCCAGAAATAGAAAGGCAGGACTTTCCTTTCTTTTGGAGTCTCCAAAAACAGGTAGGGCATTTGACTGTTCACATCAGGCAATTGGTTTGCCATTGTTGCAACAATTTGACTAAGACAATGACAGAGAACAGACTTTTTTTCGTGTTTGTTTTAGCTTGCAGAAAGTACTTTCATCATTCCATGTCTAAATTACTGCATTGGATCAAAGACTGAGAAATAGAGGAGATTTTAGAGACTGATACTTCTACTTTAAAGATGCAGAAACTGATTCCCAAAACAGATGACGTGCCCATGGACACAAAGGTAAATAAGAGACATGGGATTTTCATCCAGTTCCTTTGATTCAAAAGTCAGGGCTTGTACCAATGTCCCATGCTATAATATCATGTGTTGGGCACCTTCTTGTTTCCAGTATCTTTTCATTCTTGCCTACTACTTCTAGAGTCATCTTCCTAAAACATAGCATTTCTCTCAGTAGATTCTATGGGATATGTACTTTCTTTACCCTATAAGTTTTTTTTTTTTGTCTTTTTGTAGGAGGGAAGGCAGGACAATTGGGGTTAAGTGACTTGCCCAAGGTCACATGGCTAATAAGTGTTAAGTATCTGAGTTCGGATTTGAACTCAATTCCTCCTGACTCTAGGGCTAATGCTCTATTCACTGCACCACCTAGCCGCCCCATACCCTGTAAGTTTTAAAAATGAATTTATTATAGTTTAATTTTGTTGTGTTTAAAATAATAATGATCTATATAACATTGTAACTTTTCAAATGTAGTCTACCTTGAACAAGTAAAATAAGTAATACTATTACAACCACTTCAATGTGGCATAATTGAAAGTCCATTGGGTTAGAAACTAGAAGACTTGGATTCCAATTGGTCCCTCCCCCCCCTTTTTTGTTTTTACTCTGTACTCTTGGACAAATTCTTTAACTTCTTTCAGCTTCATTGTTTTTATCAATAAAATGAAGGAAATGAACTAGATTATCTCTTAGGTCCCTTCTAGTTCTATTCTATTCTATTTTTGTCTATTTGACCATTCTATAGTCACAATGCCCAAAATGAAGCCTGACAATTGAACTGTGATTAAAAAAACAAACAAACAAAACTTGAGTCCTCCCATTTTAAAGACTGATAACCTGAGACACAGAGAGCTCTGCTGGTTTGTTATAAATCATTTACCTAATTAATGATTTAGTCAATAATGATAGAATTCAGTTTTAATGCAGTG
Organism: Pseudochirops cupreus; assembly: GCA_028627135.1. Lineage (NCBI taxonomy): Eukaryota > Metazoa > Chordata > Mammalia > Diprotodontia > Pseudocheiridae > Pseudochirops > Pseudochirops cupreus. The sequence goes on along the minus strand of CM053581.1, from coordinate 177,304,317 downwards.
GTTCATCTCTATGCAGATAATTCCTAGATCTATATATCCAGCTATATATAGCCCCAGTTCTCTCCTGAGCTTGAGTCTCATATTAATAGTAGATATTTTGAACTAGATATTCCACAGGCATTTCAAATTCAACATCTCTGAAACAGAACTTATTGCATAACTATCTACCCTCTCCCCCCAACTCATACACATTCTTCTTCTGAATTTTCTTATTTCTAAGGAAGGTTTTATGATTATTCTGTCTAGGTTTTTGGTGTCTTTTGTGTCTTGTTTGAATTCTTACCCCCCTCCACCATATACCCAATTGCTAAATCTTGTAATTTCTACCTCCATAGCATTTCTCTCATATGCTTGTCTCTACTTGAAATATGGTGGAGGCTCTCATCACCTTTTTATCCAGACTATTGTAATCATTACCTAATTGGCCTCCCTGCATCAAGTCTCTCCCCATTCTAATATATATTATATACATCTGCCAAAGTGATTTCCTGAAACATAGGTCTGACAATGTCACAACCTCCCTGCTCAATAAAATCTATTGTCCCTCTATTACCTCTAAGAGAAAATATAAACTTCCCCTTTTGACATTTAAAGCTCTTTACAACCTGGCCTCAACATATTTTTCTAGCCATATTTCTCATTAATTCCTTTCACATGCTTTATACTCCAGTAACAGTGACCTTATTGGTCTCTGTATGAGACTCTACATCCCTGTTTGTGGTTTTACTTTGACTGTTGCCCATCACTTTAGTGTATTCCCTCCTTATTTTTGCTTCTTAGAACCTCTGGTTTCCTCCCGACTCAGCACAAGCACCACCATCTATCTACATGAGGGACTTCCTCAATCTCCCATAATTACGGATTCACCCAGTTCCCTCCCTTCTTGTCATATTTTGTATATGTTTTTCTTCCCCAACGGAAGGTAAACACTTTGAGCACAAGAACTTCTTCTCACTTGTCTTTATATCTCCAGTATCTAGCACAGTGTCTGACACATAATAATTGTTAAGTAAATGCACATCGATTACTTGATTGCTTAATTGATATATCCTAACATTATTAAAATGCAAATCTATTACTAAATGGAAACCCTTGCTTCCCATTTCCACTTCCAGGCTCTCCCTATATAAATATTATTCAGTACGCTAATCTCCTCTGAGACATAATCATCTATTATTTGTTACTGAATCAAGTTCTGGTGGCTGTTTTCTACTGACTTCTTCTAGGACACTTTCCTTCTCATTGAGTTTCATGCTTGGGACACTGTCTTTCTTTTCCAATTTCTGCCTTCATTCTAGGAGATTTCTACATATATTTTAACCATCCTTCAAATACCTAATCTTTTAATTACTCAACTTAGTCATTTCTCATGACTTGTTCCTCCACTTCATCATAGTTACAGAGATTTACATGCCTTTGATCTTGCCATCACCTACAAGTATTCTGTATCCAGGTTCATGAACTCTAAAATATGATCAGACACTTATCTGATCATAATTTGTTGTAACTCTACTGACTGTTTTTCATCCTTATTATGATCTTTAATCCCTTGGCCTACCTAGTTGTTTTCCAGACCATCACCCCTTTACTTGCTATACTATCTTCTCTTTGTCCATCTTGACCCCTTTGTGCACCAATTCAACTTTACACTGCCCTTATTTCTCAGGTTCCTTGCCTTTTATCCTTTCGAACCCAACCTTATATTACTCAAATCATCCTCTGCCTTCACTCTTATGCATGTGCTGCTTAAAGAAACTGAAGAAAACTAGGAAACCGTGATGTCTTGGTATAATAAAAAAAAAAGTGTGTTATGTTTTCTCAACTGGGCCCTTACTGCAGAAAGACAATTCTTTTAAAATTTAATTTAATTTAATTTAATTTTTAAAGAAGAATTATAACCAATGGAATGAAGAACAAGGAAGAAGAAACAAAACAAAATGAAAAAGAGAACAGGTAGTTTGCTTCAATCTACATTCAGACTCTGCAATTCTTCCTCTGAATGTGGATAGCCTTTTCCATCATGAGTCCTTTGGAGTTGTCTTATAACCTTGTATTACTGAGGGGAGCTCAGGCTATCAAAGTCTTGTCATAACAGATACAATGTGTCTGTAGCTGTATACAATGTTCTCCTGGTTCTGCTTCCTTCACTCAGCATTAGTTTATATAAGTCTCTTCAGGTTATTATGAAATCTGTCTATTCCTCATTTCCTATAACACAATAGTATTCCATTACATTCATGTACCACAACTTGTTCAGCCATTCCCCAATTGACGGGAATCCCCTTGATTTCCAAATCTCAGGACTCATTTCTAAAATATACAGAAAACTGAGTCAAATTTACAACAATACAAGTCATTCTCCAATTGATAAATGGACAAAGGATATGAACAGGCAGTTTTCACAGGAAGAAATTAAAGATATCTGTAATCATATGAATAAAATGCTCTAAATCACTATTGATTAGAGAAATGCAAATCAAAACACCTCTTAGGTACCACATCTCACTCACTAGGGAGATTGGCTTCCATGACAAAACAGGAAAATGATAAATGCTGGAGATGTTGGAAAATTGGAAAATTGAAAATTGGAAAAGTTGTGGCCCTTATCTTTTCAAAGGTAGCCTCTTTACATGCACAAATGATCTCATTGTATGCTATTTTTCCAAGAAGACTGTTCCCTCTATCATATCTAATCTTTTTACTAATTTTCAATCTTTCCTTCTTTACTGCTTCCCTACTTGCTACAAACATGATCCTATTCCCCCCATTCTCAAAAAACCCTCATGGTATCTATTTATCCTGGTTAGCTGTTGTCCTATCATACAATCATATGTGCACTCATGCATATATATGGACACATACATACACACACATACATGCACATATATAGTCTCATGTGGCTAAACTCCTTGAGAAAGTCATCTATACTTCATGATTCCACTTCCTTTTGTCTTCTTTTTTTCTTACCCCTTTATATTATCATATCTAACTTGATTATTCAACTGAAACTACAATCTCTTAATTTCAGTGATCTCTTATGTAATGTTTTTTTTTTTCCCTTTAGATTGTGAGGTCCTTGAGGATAGGGACTGTTTTTGAATATTTTTTTTTTATCCCCAACACTTAATTTTGAGTAGACTATTAAATGCTCATTGTTTGACTTGACCTATCTTTATCCCTCTTGACCCCTTTGCAGTCTTTGATGACACTCCTCTTTAGGTCTTTAAGATACTTCACTTTTCTGGTTCTTCTCCTGCCTATTGGACTGTCCCTTTTCAGTATCCTTTATTGGATCTTTATCCACATCATAACTGCTCATCATGGGATCTCCCAAGGCTCTGTCTTGGGGTTTTTTCTTTTCTCCATCATTCTGTTTTACTTGATGATTTCATAAGTTCCAACAGAATCAATTATCATCTCAATGTAGATGATTCTCAGGTCTATTTGTCCATCCCTAATCTTTCTCCTAACCTCTGGTTTTGCATCCCTAACTGCATAATGAACTCTAAAACTGGGTACTCTGTATACATCAAAAGTTCAGCAGGTCTACAGCTGATCTCATTTTCTTCACCCCCAAACTTGGTTCCCCTTTCCAGCTTCCTCATTAACCATTGAAAGTATTATTAGCTTCCCAGTTACCTGACTCATAGCTGTCATTCTTAACTTCTCTCTCTTTCTCTCACCTCCCTATATCTAATAAATTGTCAATTCCTCTTGTCTCCACATTGGTAACATTTCTTACATATACCCCATTCTCTCCTTTGATATTGTCACCACTCTGGTAGAGGCCTTCATTACCTCCTGCTTGGACTACTGCAAAAGACTTCTGGTCTCCCTCCCTCAAATATTTCCCAATTCTAATCCATCCTCCACTCAGCTGTCAAATTGATCTTGCTAAAACTCATGTCTGACCGTATCATTCCCCTGTTCAATAAACTCCAGTGGCTCCCGATTGCCTCCAGGATCCACTATAAAACCCACTGTTGGTTTTTCAATCCTTCCATGACCTGGCTTCTTTCTTCATTTCCACTCTTATACTTTATTCCCCTCCAAACACTCTACTATCCAGTGACATTGGCCTCTTTGCTGTTCTTCAAACAAGACAGTCTATCTCTTTACTCTGTGCAATTTAACTTCATGTCTCTCATGCCTGAAACTCTCTTCTTCCCCATCTCTACCTCCTGGCTTTCTTATCTCACCTATTGCAAGAAGCTTTCCCTAGTCCTTAATCTGAGCATCTTTTCTTTGAAATTATCCCCACATTCTCTGTATATAGTTTGTTTCTACATAGAAGTTCATGTGTTGTCTCCCTCATTAGGTTGTGGGTACCTTCAGAGCAGAGACTGTCTTTCGCTTTTGTTTGTGTCCCCAGTGCTTAGCACAGTGCTTTGTCCCCTAAGTAGGCACTTAAGAAATGCTTCTTGACTGACTGTTCCTATAATATTTTGAAAAGACAAATGTTTAAATAAAATATGTAATTGCAAATAAACTGTCCAGGGAGTGTTGTATAAAAGGGGACCTTTATAGAGTCTATAACAGTTACACTTGAATGCATAAATCATTAGGCACTGACATTTCATTGAAGTGTTTATATTTTTCCCTTTTCTTTAAAGGCCATGTGACCTAGTTTGAGGATGGGGTGAGGACTATATCAGCAGTTCTGCTATAACATGATATCTTCATTCTCCAAAAGCACTGTGGTATGAAAATAAGAGCCAGTATGTGTGAGGGAAGGACTTAAGCCCAGATCTTTCTGACTCTGAAGCAAGCTGTTTATGTGCTACAACACATTACCTCATGGCAATAGATCATACTTTCCCAAACAGCATCATGAATTTTGAAGACCATGACAAATTTTGCTTAGGTTAATTTTGTCCTGATATTCAGATATAACTATTGTATATGAGCATTAAATGTATTCATAAATGGGAACTTTGTGAAGCCAGAATAAGGCAATGGAAAGAACTATAGATTTGGATTTGGAACAAGCATGTTCAAAAACTGACTCTGTTACTGCCTGTGCAACTTTGGGTCAGGCTTTATCAAGTCAACTTTTGAGGTAGCAAGTCAGTGCAGTTTATAGAGTTCCAGGCCTTGAGTCAGTAAAGAACTGAGTTCAAATTAAGCTTCATTGCTTAATAGCTGCATGACTGTGGACTAATCACTTAACTTTTGTCTTCCTTAGTTTCCTCAGTTGCAAATGGGGGATAATAATAGCCAATACTTCCTAGGACTGTGAAGAGGATCAAATGAGATAATATCTTAAGAAGCTTAGCATAGAGGCTAGCACACAGTAGGCACTTAATGTGTTCGTTTCCTTCATTCAGATCCAGTTGCAGTTTTTGGTAAGAGTATGGCTTTACTTTTTCATAAAAAGTAGAATGTCTTTCTCTAGGACTGTTAAGAATCACCCCAGGTCTGCTCATTAAGGTCTCATACCAATCTATATCTGTCTATCTATCCATCTATCTATCTATCTATCTATCTATCTATCTATCTACCTATGTATCATTGATAGGATTGATGGGGTACAGGCTCTGGGAACCCCGTTGAACTCTCCTTGAGTCTTCCCACTCAATCTGGCATTGGCTTGAAGGCATAAGCCTCTCATTGTCACTATGCCCAAATCTCTGTTACTTCCAGATTGCTTCTGGTTACTTCCCACCCTTGATCCTATCAAGATCTTATTCTCTTGATTCCTGGAGTCTGACATCTAGTCATTCCAGTCAACTGGCCACTCTCAAAAAGATCCTCTCTAGACCCTTCCTCTAGTTAACCCAGAATACCTGGCCACCCCTATATCCCTCCCACAGTCTTTCTGTATATAAGATCCATCTTGCCTCCATGAATGTGCTCAGATTCAATCTGGCCCCCATGCTCAGATTCCTTAAGAGTTTATCCAATGCTGAGATTTCTTAAGAGTCTACCCAATATGGCAGATATTTAATAAACTTTGTTTTTCATTGGCTGAAAGAAGACTTTGGTCAAATTTATTTGGGCAGGACCCATGTGTCACTATTTCAGGGTCCCAGCACCCCTAGACCTCAACAGGATGACTTTCTTACACATTGAATATAAATGGCAATGGGCACATACATATAGGGCATGTATTGCCAAGACAACTCATGTTTCTGGTACCATAGTGCTGTGATGTCTATTTCTTTATTGTGGTATTCTAACACTGCTGCCTACTGGGATTAGCATCTCTAATGGATGAATTTTATACGTAGGCTCATTGAACATATATTTTTTTTTCATCTCTCTTTTCTCATCTACCAAGTATGTGAGGATGGTTTGAGGTTCTCTCTTGGACTACTTGTGAGAAAGAATAGTGGTATCTCTCTACCCTAGCAATGATGGCAGCCATTTTCACATATCTAGATTGTGTGCTCATCTAGGTGAACCTCAGTTTTGGCCTTTGCTACTTCTTCTGTATAATTCCCTAAGCCTAAGGTATCAGATAGTAGTCCTGGGATACATATTTCCAAAGAGGCTATCTCATGTGTTTGAGATGTTGCAAATTCTTGGCAACTGCACCTGGGATGATATAGCCAATAGAAGGTCTGAGTTTGTATTATGTAAACAATGAGGCAATTTTCTATTACTGTACAGTGACAAAAAGAACTTTTCTCTAAATGTGAGGATGGTCAAAGACTAAATGAGGGAGCTCAAGTTTCTAGAAGTGATAGAAAGACCTGGTAAAAACCCTTTGAAATAGTAATAGGAATCTTCTGGCTCACTGGCTTGATTTGTTTGGAGGCTTTAGTTAACTTAATGATGGTTTCTCCTTTAAGTTATGTCAGGCCATCCCACTTCTAGGATAAAAATGTATTGCATATAATTCTGCTGTCCATGATCTAAAAGTGGCCATTATTAGAACTAAAGTTGAAAGGAGGTGTTTGCTCACTCTGTCTTTATGTATGAAGTCTTCTGCAAAGTCCCTGTCTTCTGCAGGGAAGATTTAGCTTCAGTGAATATTACCTCTGGCAGCAGAGCAGAGGACAGAAGTAGATAAAGACTAGCCCTGGCAGTCAGTAACTGAACTGCACAGAGGAGGCCCAAAGACTTCAGCTGAGTAACTGAACTGAGTAACAGCCAGTAGACTATGCTTTATAGGAGTAGCAGCATGAGGATATCATGAGAAAGAAAAGGACATTGGGAACCCATAGTATAAGAAACCCGAGTTACCATGATGTGTTTGTCCTTCATTTTTGAAGAGGACCATGATATCAGGGAGATAATAACATGACTTACAGCTGATTTGATTTGAGTGAGAGAGAGCTGTGCAAGGTCACCAGCCTCACTTTGTCCTCCAGAGTCATCTAGGTCCAGTGGCCAGATATTCATCAGGATGACTAGAGATGGCTCAGAATGCAGTGGAAGACCTTGGCCCTTTTAGGCTAAGGCCTTTTCAGGTTCTCACTGTAAGTAAAGCCCATTTAGTGAATAGGAAGTGAATCAAAGGATGTCCCCTTTAATTAAAAAAAAAATCAAACTGGGAGAGGAAGACCCTTAGAGTTGTTGGTCAAAAGAGAAACAGTTTCTATTGACACATTCCCTCTGTGTATGCCTCATAGTCAAAGTATTTTAAGTGTGTATACTTTCCTCATTGATTCTGTACTATTTGTGAAAGGGTGCATCCCAGGTACATGGGAATGGTAAGTACATAAATACTGTTTGATACTGTTTTTACTACACCTTCTTAGGAATGTCTTTGCCTTGAGCTAATTGAATCTACTGACTGATTGTTAAAGGTAAATGCATGATTAGGTGCTTGTGAACTATAACTGTAGGAGTAGAGATCCACAGAGAACCAACCCTTTGGATCTGGGAAAAGTTGCCACCTTGGGAATACAATCTGAAACAGAGGCAAGTAGGAGGTGGACCTAGAGTTAGGAAGACCTGAATTAAAATCTGACCTTAGATACTTAGCAGCTATGTGCCTTGGGCAAGTCATTTAACCTCTGCTTACCTCAGTTTCCTCATGTGTAAAATGGGAATAATAATAGTACCTACCTTCTGAGGTTGTAAGAATCAAATGAGATGGTATTTGTGAAGTGTTTAGTGTAGTCTGGCACATAGTATGAATGATATAAAAGCTAGCTAAAAAAAAAATCTCAAAGAGAGCTCTACATATTCTTTTGATTATTCTAGATAACATGACAACAAGATACTTGGAGCGTCAAATAAAACCCTGATATGTTTCCTTTGTCCTGTAATCAAATATATAAATCAGTCATTCTATGATCCTAAGGTAACTTTGGCAGTATTTTCATAAATTGATGGGCCAATGGGAGAAAAGTGGGAGGGATAGACCCTGGCTTTAGCTTTCTTTTCCTTCACTTTTATCTTTTCACACACAGATCAGACATGTGGCTAATGAGCCTTCCGAAAGACAGAATACTGAGCTATCAATACAATTGGAAGTAAGGTCTAGCAAACCAGACTTTTAATCAGTGAATTCTTCATGAAACAAGTATCTTCTCTCTCTAGAAGCCCTGCAGAATCATGCCTGAAATCCAAATGAGATCTTCATTAGTAAAATCTAATTTTAATGAGCCCTGAGATGCCCTCAGGGTAAGATCTCTGGATCCCATTCCCTCCTGGAGCATTAACTTTGAACTTGGCTTTCTGGATTCAATCCACTTAGAACTTCCTAAAACAAAGGATTTGGGAATTTTCAAGCTTAATATTCAGACCCTTGCATTTTCCCAGACATTAAGTTGTTATTAAGCTTCTCCCAAGGAAATACTGGTTAGAGGTGAGTCATTTAACTAAAGAATAGTGGATGGATAATAGTCATCCTGAGGAAAGAAAGAAAGGGCTTCCTGCTCCTTATTTCCTGAGGATTAAGCTTGTTTGACTATTAATGCATAAAAGCGTGAGGAAGGAGAGAAATAGAGCCTCAGGAAAGTACCTGGTGTAACATCTTATTATTTTTTCCTGGGAGTAAAAATACTTGGTTGCCTCTTGTTTTATGAGGCAGTAAACTATTTCAGCATGTAAATATTGACGCTGAGACCCATGGGACTTGGGAGTGCTGAGCACATTTGCAAGGTATAAAGACCACAGCTAAATGAAGTTATATCTTTACCTATAAAATGCAATCTGCCCCTCAATGGGTTTTTTCCATCCTGTTGTTTTTATTTTCTTTGTCTTTATAAATGGATCCATCCTGCTGGCCTATTGGAAGTGTCACTAGTATTTCTTCCCGAAAGTTAGCCAGCCTACTAATTATCCTTAAAACTCTGATTAGGTAATTTCAGCTAGAATTAACACATCAGGCAAGTGCCAGGCTTCTGGGGGAAGCTGCTAAGAATGAGAAAAACAGATAAATAAAGGTATAAAAATAATTTGTAGGAAGAATACACAGAAATAGAGCAGACTGGAAATGTGAAAATATTGTTTTGTTTTTAACTTGTCTGGGAGCCAACAAGAATTACTAGTCCTGGGACTGTGTACAACTGTTCTAACAATATTTTGTCTTTATCCACACTTCTAGGTGAAAGACAGGGAATTATCATGTCCATAGTCACTTGTAGAAAGTTGTAGAAGATGATATTTGAACACAAAGTGTTGGGCCCTATTATCCGTTGGAATATTGGAAAATTGGAAAATCCTCCTATATTGAGGGAAAATCTCCATCTTCCGTTCAGTTGCTGTTATGCCCTGGAACAAATAGTATAGTTAGGGAAGTTGTGTTGCTTCCTATTCAATCTGAATTTATTCCTTGTCCTCTTCATAAGGGAAAAGGGACTGAACAAGTTCTGTCTTCCCTTCTTAACCTTCCAAACCCAGAATGATGAAATTATCATTAATGAATAAAATGCAAACTCTCCTAGGGGGGAAAAAAAAAACAACTTTCATTAAAAAAATATTTTCCCAGCAATCTGCATAGTGACTGACTTGTAGTAGGTATTTAATAAATGCTTGTTGACTCAATGATCGTTATAGGCTTAGGATAATAAATGTAGAACTGGAAAGGACTTGTAAGGTCATCTAGTCCAGCCCCTTCATTTTATGGGTAAGGCAACTGAGACCCAAGGAGGCTAAGTGAATTGTTCATGGGCACAGAAATAATATCAGAGGTGAGTTTTGAACCTGGATGCTCTTAATACAAAGCCAGAGCTTTTCCCACTGTACCATACAACTGATCTATAGCTCTTAATTAGATATACCATTTGGGATCACATGTATTGATTGCAGATGATTCCTACTGTATAAGTGCTTAAAATTATACTCTCTTTTTGGTATTTTTCTACTTGCTTTGAAATTTTGCAAATCTCATATTAACTTTCCTTTCTTTGAAAAGAATAAGCATGATTTCATTGTCTTTGACTGTTCTGGGTCTAATCGGATTTTCCATCCATAGTTTTCTAAAATAAAAATTCATCAGACCTTCTTGTCACTCAGACAAGGACAACCTTCATTATCAAGTGCCTTCCTCAGAGTATATTAGGTAGCCTAAGTTATTGACAGCCCATACTTCCATGGACAAAGAAACATCTCTATCTGAAGATAGGAATTAAAAAAAAATAAAGCCAATGCTCACATAGCATACTTCAGATAGACTAGACTAGACTAGAATTAACATTATAGTTTCATCACTGTTTACTCTTCATTATGGTTCAAGTTGTGTGTGGAGTAGCAAGACAAGGTACAATCCAGGCCAACACCAACACCCATGAGCATTCTCTCTAACACCACCATGAGGACACAAAGAAAGGATACTTTTTGTCAAACACCATTGTTGCCACAGTTCTACGCCTCCTAGACTTTATGGATTTCTCCTCACTAACCACATCCACCACCATGTTTACTGCCTTTCACCAAACCCTCTTTGTTGCCATATTCCTTCCTTACAAAATCCAGTCTCTGCATTTCAGGGCCTTCTTCCTCCTTGGAAGCCCCTAAAAACTTCAGGAAATTTCTAATACAACCAAGGGATTTTTGTGTCAGCTGCTGTGCGAGGGAACTTACGTTCGGAAGCTTAAATGCAACTTAGAATGCCTTCTTCTTGCTGCTCAGTCCCATTATGTCTAACAACAAAGGGAGTAGCTTAAGGAAAAGCAATATTTAAGAGACAAATATTTTCCTGAACATATAGAAGTATCTTTGGTCTTGCACATATCTGGCCAAATAGCTTTATTGCAGCCTTCCCCTTACCTTTCCAGAGGGCAAAGGATTGTACCAGATGGAAGCTCGCTTAAAGATAACGTGTGAAATAGATGACATTTGACTTTCATTTTTCTAAGTTCATTTCCCTTCTCCCTGAAACACACTCCTACGTTAACTGAAAAGAATACTGGGTATAGGCTCATAATGTCTGGGTTCAAATACTGGTTCTATTGCTTCCTGGTTCTATGTTTCCAAGTCACCTAAACTCCTCATTTTCCTCATGTATAAAATGATGGAATTAGACTAGAATGATCTCTATGGTTACTTTTAGTTTTAAATTCTGTGATAGCATAACACCTTCAAATACCCCAAGGATATGCTGGTAAATATTTAATAGATGACTTGACAAAAATCATGAAAAATTTTTTTTTCATTTTTTTTTGAAGGGGGAAGGCAAGTGAGTTAAGTGACTTGCCCAAGGTCATACAACTAGTGTGTCTCATATCTGTCACTGTGCCACCTAGCTGCCCACCCCCCATTACACACTTTTAAGGTTAATCTGCATTGTTAACATTATATCTATCACATTTTAAATATATACAATCAACAAAATAACAAGTAACTGAGGTGAAAATATAATGAAAATTTAACTATTGTCTCTCATGAACCTATATGAGTTGGCTCCAGGACACCTCCAAATTATTTAAGTGTCTACTCCTACACATGGTGCCTTTCACAATTGGGGCCTTCATTCTGCCAGATCCCCTAAGGGCTTGTGTTGATTTAAGTGAAATTGAACTATGGGAGATATCTGATTTTCCCAGAATATATTTCTTTCTTTCTTTTCTTTTTTTTGGCTTTTTGGAGGAGAGAAGGCAGGACAGTTGGGGTTAAGTGACTTGCCCAAGGTCACACAGCTAGTAAGTGTTAAGTGTCTGACACTGAATTTGAACTCAGATCCTCCTGACTCCAGGGCCAGTGTTCTTTTCACTGCACCACCTAGCTGCCCCCCCAGAATATATTTCTAATGAGACTGGGACCTGTATACCAGAGACAGAGCCCTGTGTTTGATGGCAGGTTTATGAATAGGAGAGAATTATGTCTATCATGAAGAAGCAGGATGTGTGATACACAGGAAAAGATTAAAAGACTATAGAGATGGATGAAGGGAGAAATTTGGGGAGAAGAAAGGAGAGAAAAAAATCAAAGATATTTCAGAGAGTGAGGACATATCTAGGTGATGTATACATGTGAAGTGGTAGGAAAGTCTAGATGACTTCCTTTTCTCCAGTAACATCCTGAAGTGTTCTGGACCTCCCCATTTGGATGTCATCGAGCCAGTAACCCAAAATCAAGCTGTGGAATTCAACATAACAAAATAGTTATTTGAATAGCTGAAAAAAATGTCATTTAATAACAGAGCTATTTCACTGTAATGACACGGTCCTTCAACTTGTAAGGCTAGTGACAAAAGCAAATGCTCCCCCACCAGAAAAAAAGTAGCATATTGATAGGAGGGCTATCCATCACATACAGTTTATTTATCTGTGATTTTCATCCACACATTAGTTTATTAGGTGAGTCCCATTCTTTTGAGTCCTAATCTTTGGAAAAGGAATGGAAGAGGAAATTCACATATTTTAAAATACTATAAAGCAGACAAATATGTACTCATTCAAAGCAACATCCAACAGGATGGTTTTTAACTTGTGACCTTACCCTAGTTATGGACAGGTTCCGAATAGCTGAATAGCTGACTGCACCATAGATAAGTATGAGATATAGGATATTTATGCCAGCATGTTGAAGCTTTCTAATCACAGCTTTAGGGTGAAGTTTCAAAATCATCAGTAAACCATGTAGCAACCTACTCCTTGTTATATAGGAATGGTATAACTCATGACCAGGTGACACTAGAGACTTTAATTAAGGGCAGACAAACCAGGCATCAGGGAAGAAATATAAAAACAATTTCATATTAGTGAAACTTTTCCTTGGGAAACCCAAACAAAGAAGTGGTACCTTCCCTACTTTTTGTAAACTCACTTGGTCTTAATATTATTGTGTGAACAACCCAGATCACTCAAAGGCACAGAAAGTGGGTCAGTCTAATGAAAGCTACTGGTATTAATAACACCATTTCTTCTACTGACTTGAGTCTCAGCAGGGCCACAAACTCTAGCCATGGTGCTGATATCAATGCTCATGGAATTTGAATTTTAATCATTCTCCAAAACTGAACAAAGTAAAACCGTGAGATTGATTACTCTCAGTGGAATGGTAGACTACAAAGAGCACTGGATTTGAAACCAGATCACCTGAGATCAAATCCTAGGTTGGCTACCTGTCACTTGCCTGGCTACTCACAAATTACTTAACAAATGAAATCATTGAATTAGGTAATCTCAAAGGACAGTTCGAGCTTTTAATTGAAATGAGACTTTGGCTTCATTCAACATTTTGTATTCCTCTTCCTTTCAAAGAGAACACACCAAACATTTCTACCTAATATTGCCTACCTGATATTTAGTTTATATAAATCAACATGGTGTGGAATAGTAGATATAGGGCAAATCTCAGAACCAGGAAGACCCGAGTTGAAGTCCTTTATCTGAAATTTTCTGTCTGCATGACTATGGGCAATTTTTTCTTTAACCTCTTAGGCGACTCTAAGATTTTATATTACAGACAAGCTGTCTATCTACATCATGGAGGAAGTTTCCACACTAGAAGTGTTTCACATTGATGATTTAATTCAACCCAAATTAGTTTAACAAGATTTACTAGTTAATTTCAGAAGATTGGGGTAGGAGTGGGATTTAGGGAATTGCAAAAAAAAAAATTACCTGTAAGTACTTGACAAGAAAATGATCTAAAATTAAGTGTGCAGAGATGCTTAGAATTGTTGTTTTTTGAACTGCTTATACTGCAGAAGGAAATAATTCATCTAGCCCAACAGGCAGATACCTTCCCATCCCCATCTCTAGATTCTTATTTGAAGAACATCCATTTGTACTGTATACAGTTTCTCAGGTAAAACTATTAATCTTACACTACCTTGTGTTCATGTGTGTGCTGAAGCAGCATTTCTGAAAGCGTTAGTAGTTTTGTAGTTCTACTTTGAAAAACATTGATTAAGTACTACAAAGAATCAGCAGGATGAACAAATGGATAGATATGCTTTGCTCTTGATGAAATAGCACATAGACCAGCAATGCAGGACCAGAGAGGATAAAGGAAGCAAACATCATCTCATTTATATTATATATCACTTCTAGTGTACAGGCAAAAGAACCAGAGAGGGACTAAAAAGATGTGAATTCTAGTCCTAGCTCTTCTACCACCTACACACATTATGTTAGGAAAATCACCTCTCTGAGTTCTCTGAGAGGAAAGCTACCTTTTTGAGCCTCATTGTCTCTACTTCTAAAATCATGAAATTGAACTGGCTTTAAAGGTCTATTCTTTTTTCCTGTTAGTTTCCTCCATGCCTGTGCCAACCAGACCAGAACAGGCCTCTAAGCTGGGGGTACCTGGAGCTACAACAGAGCAGGCTAGAGACAGGAGAGTCAGGATACAAGGAGAAGTTTAATTTCAGAGATTTCAGAGAGGGGAAAATGATGTTCACAAATGAACCTACCCCCCAACCCCCGCCCCAACACACACACACACACACACACACGAAGGAGGGCTTAACATAAGGCAAGTCATACATACACAAAATCCTTAAGTGTTCTGGGTGTAAAATAATTATTTTTAGGTCTTGAGTTCCCATAGGCCCTGCAGAAATAGTATTATATCAAGTCTTAGGGGCCATGATTGGTTACAGGGTACAGAATCAGAGTTCTGTGATGGGAACAGAACTACAGTACCTATCAGTGACAGGAACAGGGATTGTGACTATGTGATGTATGGCCCTGGGAAATAGAGGGAGCTAAATCCCTCAGTGAACACCTGGTGCTGCTCCAAGCAATATACTTTGCTAGAGGATGAGATCATTCCAGAACACAGAGGATTATTGTTATGCCAAGCTCAGGACACAGCTTCCTTGTGGTTTTTATGTATATAAGACATGACTTTGGTACAACATGTTAAAGCATTCTTAGGAGGTGGGACTTCCATTTGTGAACATTGTTTTCCTCACTCAGAAATTAATTAAACTTCTGTTTGTGTCCTGACTTTCTTGTCTCCAGCTTGCTTTATTTCTGCTCCAGCTACTCCCAGGTTAGAAGCCAGTTCTGATTCCATTAACACCTACAATATCTAACTCACCCCAAATCAGACCAGACATTCTGCTGTATATTGCACCTATCCTGCCATAGGTCCAACCATTGCCCCAATTCTCCCCATGTGGAATAGCACTATTTGAATGGGACCACCAGAAACCATGCCCCCAGTCCATTTGGAGTTTAATCCACTCACTTGTGCAATTCCTACCCTGGGGATGCTCTGTCTTGATAGGCAAATGAGTATTAACTCACCTAGTCTGCATCTATCAAGATCCATTGGCCATGCTTCATATAACATCAAGATGTCTATCCTGGCCATGTGCTTGGTTATTTTTCACCTTATCTTGCCTGGCCCAACAAGCCACTTCCCCATCATCTCCAAGTCTTTTGCCTTAATTGTGCCCTCCCTTCCAACTCAGCTTCCCTTTATAGGTTGTCTTCCCTTGTTAGAATTTAAGATTCTTGAGGGCAGGGGCTATTTTGTTTAGTTCTATTTTTATTCTCTGTGTTTAGCATATTGTTAGACAGTAGTAAGAGCATAATAAATAATTTTTCATTGATTTGCTAATTAATTCATGGAATAGCTGTGTGAGAGAACTTGATTAATTTCATAATACCATGTGTTCTGGAGTGAGCTAGTCCACTGGTTGTTTAGGTTCAATATTGAAATAGCATGAGATATTGATAGGTCATTTAACCATTAACGACAACAAAAAAAGGATATTTAATTACCCATAGCTGAACAAGCATATTCAACAAAGATAGGCATTGAAGATACCAAGAATACATTCAGCTAAGTGAAATTCCCTTGCCTCAACTATTATTACCCACCAACCAAGCCTCAGAGAGCTGCCTGGAGTTCTTCCTGGCTATTTTGTATTCAGGCAATGAGGATATAATGACAATAGTCTGAACTTTTAGTCCTCTGATTCAACTGAGTTTCCAGGTTTTTCTCAATACCTCTAAAAAGTAGTTTAACTTGCAAGAAGAAATGTGTTAGGTTATTGCTCCTATAATGGCTGCATTTTGATATAAGAATGTATCAGCAATGCAGTATTCACAATGCCTACAGTAACTATAAATATGCTGATATAGTTATTAATCACAAAATGGAACAGGCTCTCTACATAAGAAATATAGATAGTGCATTCATTTAAATACCAGAAAACTGAGTCCCAAAACCAGAAAGTCAAAGCCAACCCAGTAGTGATGAAGTTAGCACATGTGGTCAAAG
>CM053581.1:177269347-177287236 GCA_028627135.1 Pseudochirops cupreus | reverse complement strand
TTCTCCTCATTGGCTTTTTCAGCCTCCTTTGTCATTTGAGTTAATCTATTTTTTAAGGTGTTAATTTCTCCAGTCAGGTTGCTGACTCTCTTTTCATGATTTTCTTGCAACATTCTTATTTTTCGTCCCAATTTTTCTTTCACTTCTCTCATTTGGTTTTCAAAATCCTTCTTCAGCTGATCTCTAGCTTTTAGGCGATCTTCATGTTTATTGGAAGCTTTTGGTGTGGGAGCTCTGGCTATGCTGTCCTGCTCCCGTTCCCTGCCTTGATCCTTCTTTTCCCCAAAGAAAGAATCTAGGGTTTGGTTGCTGTTATTACTTTGCTTCTTATGCTTATTCTTATTCATGGTTGGTCAGTCCATGATTTTTTTTTTTAATTTCTGTGGAACTCTGCTTCCAGAGGGGAAAGCTCTGCCCCAAAGCGCTGGGGTTTTCCCAGCTGCTGGAGCTCTTAGGAGGCTGCTGGGTCCCTCCCCAACTCCAGCTCACTGGGAAAAAAAAAAACAAAACTCAGGACCAACACCCAAGACTGTGATCCGGATCCAGGCCACTCAACGTGACAGCACTTGGCCTCTGAACGATCCCTTGGTCTCCCTGCAGTCTGCAGGCCCAGAGCTCTGAAGCGGCAGTGTGGAGGTGGGTGCAAAACCTCTGCTTCTGTGGCCTTGTTGCCCTGGAGGTGTTTGGCCAGACCCGCTTTTCTCCCCTGATTTTGCTGAGCTCCACTAACCTAATTTTGGATCCTGCCACAGCTGTAGCAGATCCGCTCTCCCAAAGCTCCAGCCAGGGCTCGACTTCTGTCATCCAGCTGCCTGCAGGGCAGAGCTGCAGTTTCAGGCTAGGCTGGTTTTGGCTATCTGGGTCGAGCTGGTTCTTCGTAGCTGAGCTGACTTTAGTGGAAAGTATATTTGTGTGTGTTTTGGAGTTCTAGAATTTGTTTAGAGTCATATTTTTTGGGTATTTTGCGGTGGCTATGTGAGAGCTGTGATATGTTGCTGCTTCTATGCTGCCATCTTGGCTCTGCCCCCCCCACAGTTAGAATTTCAATGTTACAAGTAAAAAAATTCTTTGCATCTTTTTCTCTCAGTACTTCACTATCATCTCAACTTTTGGGTCAGATAGTAGATTGAGCAAGAATCAGAGGTTATATTAAGCAGGAAATGACTAACAGTCAGATTATTATTGTTCAATATTTGTTGAAAGAGATTTCTTTTGTGCATGAAATATGATGACCTGTAACATATACCACAATTATCATTAGTTTCTTGTTTTTATAAATTGTTGATTTTAGAGATTTGGGAAACCACCAGATATAGAAATCTTAGGTCCAAAATAAAATAATAAAATTTTAACAAGCTCTCTCACTTAGTAAGTCTGATGACCACAATGCCCAATAACAATTCCAAAGGTTTCATGA
Source organism: Pseudochirops cupreus (assembly GCA_028627135.1). Classification (NCBI taxonomy): domain Eukaryota; kingdom Metazoa; phylum Chordata; class Mammalia; order Diprotodontia; family Pseudocheiridae; genus Pseudochirops; species Pseudochirops cupreus. The sequence continues at coordinate 177,285,819 of CM053581.1, read as the reverse complement.
TGAAATATGTTATCTACCTTCAAATAGAAAGTTGATGGGCTCAGACTACAGCCTAAAGACTATTTTATTTCCTTTCTCTTTTTTTTGGACATGGCAAATATAAGAATTTGCAGTAATGCAAGAATGGTTAAACATATTTGTAAGGAATTTTGCCTTTTTGCCTTCTTGATAGGTAAGAATTTGAAACTGAAAATAAGAGAAAAATGAATTTAAAGATAAAAAAAAAACCTAACCTTTATATCTTTTTTTTTCAAAAGGAAAGCAACGTGAAGAATGCCAATTCCATTTTTTCTGATTTATGCCTTCAATTACTGGTAAGTGGGAGAATAAAACACACAAAAATGAAATATATATTTGATAAGCCTCACAAGCTCTGAAGGATCACAACTGTAGGTGAGCCAAAGGACAAGAGAGAGAGGCACATGGTAGGTGTTAGTGGGCTGCAGCATATTGACAATGCTGACTTCAGTCCAAGAAGTGACAAAAAGATGCCATCAGTGACACGTCAATCAATCACCAAACACTTACCATGAGCCAGGCAATGCACTAAGTACTGGGGATACAAAGAAAAAGCAAAATCAGTCTTTGTCCTCATCTATTCTAATGGGAGAGATGATATGTATATAAATAGATACAAGCAGAATAGATGGAAGGGAAACACATAAAAGAAATCACTAGTAGCTAGAAGAACCAGAATAGGTTTCCGGCAGAAGGTGAAATTTGAAGTGAATCTCGGAGGAAGTTAGGAATTTGCAAGGGATTCAAAGAGGTAGAGGTCGGTAGGGAGCCTATTCTCAGGGGAATAGACAGTGAAAAACATGGAGGCAGGAAATGGGGGACAGAAAATAAGCCAGAATGACTAGAACATAGAGTCTGTTGGGGTAATATCTAAGACTGGAAAGCTGGACAAGCCCAATCCATACGACAAGAAAAGAATTTGGGCCAATTCTGTAGGAAGAAGGTAGCATGCTGATCAGTTGTGTTACTGTGGTACTGCTGGAATCTTAAAAGAACCAAAAGAAGGTCGTTAGTATGCTAGTTATATCTCTATGGGTTGGGGGAATTTATGTAATTAAATGAACAGGAATTTCATAGAATAAGGTGAGGGGGACTTTTGATTGTCACTGGTGGAGGGAATTCCCACACCACTGAGATCCTGTATCCATTAGATTACTAATGGAAGTAAGTCAAAAAAAATGGAAACTCTATGAAAATAGGAATTTTGTTACATCTTGTAAGCATTTCTTCAAATATTTCCTTTCCAGACCTTACTGAAGTTTTGTGCTAATATTTCAATGTGGTATGGAGGGGATTCTGGGTCTTCCCCACAGGAAAATAAGTTCCTTGTGAGAAGGGATTGTTTTATTCTTTGTTCTTTCATCCCCAACATCTGGCACAGTATCTGGCACCTAAGGTTTAACGATTATTCATTGACTGATTTATTCCTATTCCAACATAGTGCAAACTCTGACAGAATTTACCAAGGTTCCAAGGAAATGTTTCACGTATTCGGCAATTATTGATGAACTGCATTTTTGTTGTACAACTGCCACTCTAGCTAAATTCAGAGAGAAGATGATCAAAAATTTGCCCGGCAAGTTATGGATTTTCTTGATCACTGCAACTCACAGAACCCAGCATTTATATCAGTAGAGGGCCCATTAAAAAATCACCATTTTTATTTGAAAAAGAAATTAAGCATTCTTTTTTTGGTCACAGATTTTTGGATTTGCTTTTATATGTGCATGTAATTACCTTTATGCTTTTGCAAACAGGTAATTTATTACTAAAATGGAGGAAAGATCGATTGTAGGACAGGGTGGCCATTTTGCAGATAAATTACTCCCAGATGCCATTGTCAGAGAATGATTGGGGCACCTAGCTAAAAGTATAACTTTTCCTTGTTGGAATCCCTGAAGGCTCAATCACTGTTCATACTGCTTTACTTTCAGCAAATAGCATTAGTTAATGTTCTTTGTACAAGATTTATTAATCACCTATACCTCATTGTACTGTGCTAAATATTGAATAAAAGTACCTTAACATATATATATTATTACTTTAGCAAAAGACAAACATGTGTTTGCCCCATGGTAGCGGCATCTTTGGGGGGCTGTGTTTAGCACATGCCTTCTCTCTTTATTAATTTCCAGTCTTGGTTCACGGTCCTCTGTTGATCTATGTCACCATGTGGTAGGGCTGCCCACAAATCTCACTTCTTTTTTCTACCAAAACCCACCTTTAATCAAACAACCAATCAATCAAAAGAAGCATTTAAGAAGGTCTTAATTTGCTCCATTCACTGTCATTATCATTGGGAATTGAAAGACAAAAGTGAGAGAATCCCAACAATCAACAATCTATATTCAACTTGGGGGATACATGTATACAACTAAATAAAAAGAGTGTTTATATGATATAAATAAATAACTGCATACACATAGCTACTATAGTACTTTGGAGATGGGAAGCTCTAACAACTGAGGGTATCAAGAAAGTATTCTTGAAAGAGATGTCACTTGAACTGAGTCTTGAAGGGATCTAGGGTTTCTGAGAACATTACAGGTATGAGGCATAGTCTGTGCAAAAACAAAGTTAGAAAATGGAATTTCATTTATGGAGAAGAGCAAGTAAAGTAACATTACTGGGATGTAGAGCATGTGAAGGGAAAATATATGCAATGAGCCTAGAAACTAGAATAAAGTCATACTGTTAATATATTTACATGTCAAGAAGAATTTGTATTTAATCATAGAGACAATGAGGAGCCATTCAAGTATTTTCAACAGGGAAGTGATGTGGTTACACCTGTGCTTTAGGAATGTTGGTTTGGCAGCTGTGGGGAGGATCTTTGTGTGGAGAGAGAGCAAAGGTTGAATGCAGAGAAACCAATTAGGAAGCTCCTATAGATTGGCCAGGTAAGAAGTAATAAGGGCTTGGGCTAGATGATTTTGTTGGGAGTAGAGAAAAGGGAAAGATTGTGAGTGATATTGAAGAGGTAGACTCAGTACTTGGCAACTGATTCAATATGGGAGGTAAGTGATGGTAGAGATTCCAAAATGCCTCCTAGGTTTCCAACCTTACTAGAAGAACAGTGGCACTACAGTCAGAAAGATAGTAGTTAGTATGAAGGGTAGGTTGAGCAGAAAAGACAATGATCTCTGTTTTAGAAATGTTGAGTTTGAGACGTCCATGGAACACTCAAGTGGATATGGCTAACAGGCAATTCAATTGGAGTTGCAGCACTGGAGATCTGGAGGAAGATGAGGGCTAGATATGTAGATTTGTGACTCTTCTGTATCAAGATGATAGGTGAATGGTGAATCCATGGGTGCTGGTAAGATCACCTAAAGAGAGTCTTCTTTCAAACCCCTTACAGATTTGTGGGCTAAACTCTTTGGGGGATGGAATGCATCCCCTCCCCCGCTTTACTGCCTCCCTTGCCCTACTTGGCTGCCCTCTGACTAGAACATCCTTTCTGTTGTTTCCCTTCCTGTGACCTCATACTCAAATGAATTCATTTCAGGCACAAGCAATGCTATTCTTCTTCTTCTTCTTCTTCTTCTTCTTCTTCTTCTTCTTCTTCTTCTTCTTTTTCTTCTTCTTCTTCTTCTTCTTCTTCTTCTTCTTCTTCTTCTTCTTCTTCTTCTTCTTCTTTTTCTTCTTCTGCTTCTGCTTCTTCTTCTTCTTCTCCTTCTCCTTCTCCTTCTCCTTCTTCTTCGTGTCTCTCTCTCTCTCTGTTTGTATATATATATATATGTATATATGCACATTATGTATAATGTGTGTGTATGTGTGTAATTTTCATATACTACAAGATAGGTAATATAAGTATTATTCTCTCCATTTTACAGATTAGGGACCAGAAGCTCATAGAATTGGAGCGACTTACCCATAGTTCAATAATTGAGAAACAGAAATGGAACTTGAAAGTTAGTTCATTTGATTTCAAGACCAGTGCTCTTATAACTATCTCACACTGTCAATTTCTCTGACCAAATTTTTAGAGTGGTTGAATGACTTTGGATAAGTGATTCAGCCTTCAAGGGGTGAAAACTAGGGAATTATATGGCCAAAGATAAATTTGCAGAGGGTTGAGGAAAGAGTGAATAAACATTTTTTCCCTTATTATGCCCTCAAATATTGAGGAAGATTTGATTCAAGGAGCCCTATTTTTTTTTTTGGTTAAATAATACTCTGTGATTTCAAATAGGGAAGACAAATCTGAAGGCTTGTCACTTTTCTTTGATGAAAACTCTTTGAGTCCTGATGGAAAAAGATGATGACCACCAGGGCCCTGAAAATTAATTTCTCACTTAACTTGAACATGCATTAAATGAAATATTTGGTGTTATGTACTCCATTCACACATGCATAGAAGAAAAGCCAATAGGAGCAGGATTTCTCTTGCTTTCTTGGTACTTGGCTAATTCTCACCACCCACCAATCCCTATACTGAATTTACTGATATCCCTATTTTTTTGTCAATTTTTTAAAAAAATATAGTTCTAAAGTAAAATTGTTCACAGAGTTTATAACCTCTTTGATCATAAATTCGACAGTCACAACATCAAACTGAAATGAATTCTTTGCTAAAAAATTGATTAGAGGAAGGATGATCCCATCATTTTGCCTATCTATCCTAAGGATGTGTACAGGTATGCATCCATTAAGAAGCAATTGATATGAGTCAAAAGAACAGAAAAATGGTTGTGAGTCCATTTGACATCAAGCTAGTAATATCTACTGATAAACTGCAAAGTATCAAATCTCACTCACTAGGTATATATAATAATACTTGTTCATAAGCATTTTATTTTTTTTAGAATTATGTTCTTTATTGATTGCTAACTATATGCCAGATACTGTGCTAAGTGCTGAGTTTGAAAATACAAGATAGGAAAAAAAAAACAATCCCTGCTCTATGTCAGCTCCCATTCTAGTGAGAGAAGGGAACCAAACTTGGAGGAACTTGAAAAAATGAAAGGAGAGAATAGTTTAGAGCTGGTCACTAGGAAATGAGGTGGAGACTTGATTCTAGGCAAGATGAGTTGTAAACTCTCTCGTTAGATGGGGTCTTCAAAGTTGTAACTCAGGGTAGCTGGACAGGTGGTGCTATCCTAGGTAGTGATGTGGAAGTAAGAAGAAAGAAGAATTTCAGGGGAATGATATTTTCTTGTGAATTTTTGCTCTAAACATGTTGAGTTTGGAACATTCATTTCTGCTAGTAGATAGCAATTTCTCCATTTTTAAGCCTCTTCCTTTCCTTTTGTAAGGATGTGGAGGAGTAGTTTCCAGCACTGAGAAATCTTCTGTTAAGCAAAAATTATGATACTTTCCTAAACATGGTCTGGGAGGCAGATCCAATACTAGTCAGAACAAATACCTCAAGGGATGTTAGTTTTGTCTAGGTTCATTTTGTATTTGCTTGAAGGGCTCATTTTGTAAGTTGCAGCAGCAGCAGTAGTCATTGTAGTAGTAGTAGTAGTAGTAGTAGCAGCAGCAGTAGTAGCAGCAGCAGCAGCAGCAGTAGTAGTAGTAGTAGTAGTAGTAGTAGTAGTAGTAGTAGTAGTAGTAGTAGTAGTAGTAGCAGCAGCAGCAGCAGCAGCAGCAGCAGCAGCAGCAGCAGCAGCAGTGGTAGTACTAGTATACTAATAGTTGTAAATATGGATAGTACCAATGATAATAATAATGGCTTTTATTTATATGGTGTTTTATGATTTCTTTTTTTCAACTAAGGCTTTCATTATTTAATTAATTAATTAAATAATTTTTAGTTTCCACCATTCACTTCCACAGGATTTTGAGTTCTGAATTTTCTTATGTTCATAACCATGGAAGAATGTAGGAGTGTAATTTACAAATACTGAAACTCCATGCAAGGGAAATAAGCCTTTTCTTTAGCTTATTAGAGATGGGATAAGATGGAGATTGGAAGAATAGACAATGAAGAGGTAAGTTATTTCCTGAAATCAAATAGTAAGTCTAGATAGAATCACTTAGGAGAGGCATAATGGTTTTCAAAGTTTTGGATTTATAGGAGTAGAACTATAACCCTCAGGCAGAATGCATAGAATGTTGGATTTGGAGGCATGAAAACCTGGGTTTAAAATACCATCTGAGATACTGACTAGCTATATAGCCAAGGAAAATCATGTATAACCTCTTTAAATCTCAATTTCACCATCTCTAATACTGGAATAATAACAGTATCTACTTCATAGGGGTTGTTCTGAGGATGAAAGGAAACAGTACATGTAAAGTGCTCTGAGAACTTTAAGATGCTATAAGTTATGAACTATTATTATTATTAACTATTATTTATACATTATAAAAAGAGGCAGGGTGGTATAGTAGACAGCCACCCTCAAAGTAGGAAGACCTGGGTTCATTTCTCTCTTTCTGTCTCTGTCTGTCTGTCTGTCTCTCTCTCCATTCATTCATTCATTCATAGATTTGTTTTTTGAGACTGAGTCTCTCTCTATCTCACCTAAACTAGAAGAGCATCAGTCGCTCTCAATACTAATTGGCAAAGAAGCTTTGACCTGCCTCATTTTCCCCACGAGTTGATTCTTGCTACCTTAGAAAGCTTAGTGGTACTCCAATCCCAGGAACTCACCACACTGGGCTGACCTCAGGGTGGATACCTGACTAACTTTAGCCTTCTTTAGCTTAGAAGAACCCTCTAACACCACCTGACTCAACCTCCCCGTTACTCGAGATTGCAGACATCTCTGGTGAAAACCTGGCTTTAAATTCCACCTCAGATGCATATTCACAAAATGACTTTGTAAATCACTTAATTTTTCAGTTCACTTGGCATAATTTGCAGAAGAGATTCTGACCTGCATTGAAATGTCTGCACCTGAGAGTTCCTATACCAATTAAATAATAAGTTCAATCTATTATCATTATACCTATCTTCATCTCATTTTTGTGGGATTTAGGTAGGAAGAGAGGGCTGGAATGGGAAACATATTCATATATGAGAAGAGACTTGCCTAGAGTCATATAAGAAGTAAATGTATAGTCACATAGCCAGTAAGGATCAGTGGTTAGATTTAAATCCAGATTTCTCTAACTCAAAGTCTAATACTCTAATTGCTATCCATGGTGTTTTTCACAAAGTAAGCGCTTAATAATTGTTTTTCAAGTTGAATTGGATTGGATTGAGAGAACCATAGGCCAAGAAACCTCTACCATAATATTGGAATAGAAACGTTTATAGTCATAACCTTTCAGAATCATGAAATACAATGCTCAAATTTTAAAGAATGAGTATAATTTGAAAAACAAAGAATAAAAAAACCTCAACACAACTCACAACTTGCCTGACATAGTTTTCATTTTTGTGAGCTGTAGTTTCTAATTTTCATAATCTATTGAGGCCTCCTGTTAGGAATTCATCAGTCTTTTCTCAAGCAGAGGCAGACAATGTTACTAAAGTTATCACAGAAGAGATGATGCTAAGACCTAAGAATTTGCAAAAACCTCTGACATTCCTGATGGTGAAATTCAACAATCTCTCTGCTGTTGAGATTTCTAAAAGTGAAGACAAGATACAGTGAAAATGAGAGTTACCTCCACCCACAGATATCTGAGATTGGCTGCAGGAAAGAAAAGAACAGATGCAGAGACAGTGGGAAATAAACCAGGAAAAATATAATTGTACCCAAATTAGTTACTTAATTGAGGAGGGGATGTTCACATGCCTTCAGTCTCTTATTTTCCTCTCCTTACTCCAAGGTTTTTAGAGAGTAAGAGGAGGAGGAGGAATGAGAGGATGGGGGAGAGGAAGAGGAGAAGGGAAAGGAGGAAGGGGAGAAAGGAGTATGCAAGAGGGAGGAGGAGGGGAAGGAAAAGGATGAGAAGAAGAGAAGAAGAGCCTTTTGTAACCCTTGAATTTGAAGGACATTCAGTAGATTTCACCATGTAGAATGAAAAGAGAGGTTACAAACCTATTAGGAATCAGCAACTGATTTACTAAGCTATTGATTCCATCAGCCCTTCAGTTATTAACTGGTTCTCAGGCCATGTGAGTATGACCTTAGAATGTAAACTTACCTGAGAAAGATCAGGTTAATATTGCTTCTCAAATAGAAATAGAGGGGTAGATTAGTGGAATAGGTTAGTGTAGCACCATTGCAATATTTACAGCACCCATTATCACAATAAAGACTGTGACTATAAGTATTGCATGATGTTTGATCACAAAATACACCAAACTCTCCAGATAGGGGAAAGCACTGAAGGCTTTATTTAGACACCAGAAAACCAAATCCCCCAAACCAGTAAGCCGATTGCATCATAGTACCAAAGATAGTCAGAAGAAAAACTCCTCCCACCACAAGCTCCATGTGACAACCTTCAGCCTATTAAGAGGCAAAATTTATCTTCACAGCAGGGGAGGTCTTCGAACTCCCCCCTACATCTATTAAAGGACAGGGAATATCTTCAAACACCCATTCCCATTACACTTAGGTACAGAAGCCACCATGGTCAATGATTGTAGCAATCTAACTGTTTGATAAACCTAAAGACCCCAGCTTCTGGGATAAGAACTCACTATGTGATAAAAACTGCTGGGAAAATTGGAAAATAGTATTCCAAAAACTGGGCATAGAAAAATGTCTGACACCATATACCAAAATAAAGTACAAATGGGTATATGATTTAAATATAAAGGCTGATACTATAAATAATTTAGGGGAGCAAGGAATATCTGTCAGATTTATGGAGAATGGAGGAATTTATGATCAAACAAGAGATAAAGAACATTATGAAATGCAAATTAGATAATTTTGATTATATTAAATTGAAAACTTTTTGCACAAACAAAGCCAATGCAACCAAGATTAAGAGGAAAGCAGAAAACTGGGAAAGAATTTTTACAACTAGTATTTTTTTTTTTAGTTAGTCTTCTTCCCCCATCCCTTTAAGTTGTAAGTCCTTTTGATTGGATTGCAAGACACATGACATGTACTTTTGTGCTAGGTAACAATATCACTGGGCAAATTTAAAACTAGCTGAATGATTAGATCTAATGTGCAGCCATTAACAGTCTTTAGAAATTTGGTAGATCTTCAATAGGGTTCCTCAGTGCTCGGTATGTGACACTTTTAGAGAGGCAGTGTGGCCTAGTATATAAAGAGATGGCTTAGGGGAGGGGTCAGAAATATGTGAATTCAAGTCCTACTTCTAACACAAGCTCTTGGTCATGGTCAAGTATGACCATGGTCCAGTCACTTAAATTCTCTGTCCATGATTTCTTTCTTTCTTTCTTTCTTCTTTTTTGAATTCTTTTATTAATTTATGTACTTTTAGTTTACAATATTCAGTTTCACAATCCCTTGAGTTCCAAATTTTCTCCCCCTCCTTCTCCTCCTCCCTTCTCTGCTCCCCTGATGGTATGCAATCAAATATAAGTTCTACAAATACCTTCATATTAAACATTAATGAAGTTGTAAAGAAGGGTTGTAACCAATGAATGGAGTAAACAATGTGAAAGAAGGGAAAAAGGAAAATGAAACACAAAAGAGAAAACAAATAGTTTGCTTCAATCTGCATTCAGACTCTGTAGTTCTTTTCTCTGGATGTGGTATTCCTCTCTATCATGAATATTTTGAAGTTGTCTTCTAACCTTGTATTACTCAGAGGAGCCCAGTCTATCAAAGTTAGTTGTCACACATATGATGTGTCTGTAATTGGATACCAAGTTCTCCTGGTTCTGCTCTCCTCACTCAGCACCAGTTTATATAAAATCTCCAGGTTATTTTGAAGTTTATGTGCTCTCCATTTCTTATAATACAATAGTATTCCATTATATTCATATACCACAACTTCTTTAGCTATTCCCCAATTGATGGGCATCCCATTGATTTCCAATTCTTTGCCACCACAAAAAGAGCTGCTATAAATATTTTTGTACATGTGGTTCTTCCTCCTACTTGTATCATCTCTTTGGGATACAGCCCTAGAAGTGGTATTGTTGGGTCAAAGGGTGTGCACATTTTTATAACCCTTTGGGCATAGTTCCAGACTGCTCTCTGGAATGGTTGAATCATACAACTAGTATTTCTGATAAAGGCCTCATTTCTAAAAAATTTGGAGAACTGAGGCAAATTTACAAGAAGATAAGTCATTCCCCAAATGATAAATGGTCAAAGGATGTGAACAAGCAGTTTTCAGAGAAAGAAATTAAAACTTTCTATAGTCATATGAAAAAATGCTCTAAATCACTATTGATTAGAGAGATACAGACCAAAACAACACTCAAGTACCGCATCATACCTGTTATACTGACTAACATACCAAAACAGGAAAATTATAAATGTTGGAGAAGATGTGGGAAAGTTGGAACATTAAATCATTGTTGGTGGAGCTATGAGCTAATCCAACCATTCTAGAGAGCAATTTGGAGCTATGCCCAATGGGCTATAAAAATGTGCATACTCTTTGATCCAGCAATACCATTTCTATATCTGTATCCCAAAGAGATCATAGAAATGGGAAAAGGGCCCACATGTACAAAAATATTTATAGCAACTCTTTTTGTGGTGTCCAAGAACTAGAAATTGAGGGGATGCCCATCAGTTGGGGAATGGCTAAACAAGTTGTGGTTTATGAATGTAATGGAATACTATTGTGCTATAAGAAATGATGAGTAGGGAAATGTCAGAAAATCCTGGAAAGACTTATATAAACTGATGCTCAATTAAGTGAGCAAAACCAAGAGGACCTTGTACACAGTAACAGAAACAGAGTTCAATAACTGATTTTAATAGACTTAGCTCTTCTCAGCAATACAAGAAACTTAAGCAATTTAAAAGGACTCCTGATGGAAAATGCCATCCATATCCAGAGAAAGAGCTATGTAGTCTGAACGCAGAGCAAAGCAGACTATTTTCTTTTTTTTCCTCTTTCTCAAGGTTTCTTCCATTCATTATAATTCTTCTATAATAGGAATGTATATGTAGAACCTATTTCAGATTCCATGCCATCTAGGATAGGGAGAAGTGGAGGGAGGGGGAGAAAATTTAAAATTTATGGAAGTGCACACTAAAAATAAATAACAACTTTAAAAAAAGATTTAATATTTGTAAAGGACCAAGCACGGCCTAGAACATAGTAGGGGTTTAATAAATGCTTGTTCCCCTCCCTTCTCATCTAGGGGCAGCCCTTTCCATTCTGAAGAGTTCTAATTATTGGAATGCGTTTCTTTCATATCAAGTCTAAATTTGCCTCATTGCAACTTCTACCCAATCCTCCCTTCTAGTTTAAAGTAGAACTAATATAATCCTTCTTCCCCTTGACAGCCCTGAAAAAAACTTAAAGAGTGCAGTCATACCCTATCCACACTCAAATCTTCCCTTCTCCAGACTAAACACTTCTAGTTTTGTCAACAAATCCTCATGTAGCAGGATCTTGAGGCATTTCACCATCCCAGTGCCCCTTATGTGGATGTTGTATATCTTATTAAAGTCCTGCCTAAAAATGTGGTACCTGGAACTGAACACAATGCCCATATATGGTCTGACTAGATAGAATGGAGTTGATGTAATTCTTCTCTACTTCTAGAGACTGTCTCTTAATGCAGCCCAAGTTTACATTAACTTTCCTGGTCAGCATGTCTTGATTTTGATTCCTACTGAGTTTGCAGTCATTAAATTTATATTGCTAAAGATTAGGAAGTAAGAGAAAAAAGGCAATGGACCTGTTTTTTTTTTCCCCTTACCTGTTTCAACTAGTCTTGACATGTATTTGGTGCCTTACTGACTGTTTGGGATGATTTAGCTCTGTCAGTGAAATTCACTGTCACGCTGGAGAAATAATATGAAAAGTATCTAACATTTTAAGTCCATACCTTTTAGATAATGAATTCTCCAGTGAAGAATAATTCCTGGGAGACCAGCAGTCAAAAAAAAAGTCAGCCTACGAGTCTATAGAATATTCTTGTGTAACTATATTTTAAAAATCTGTTATAAAATTGTATATTGCCCCCTGTGGGGAGCCTTTTGCTTTCTCACTTTTATGCTTTATCTCATGCTAAAATGACAAATGACAAGTTCAATATAGTGTTTGTCACATTATCTTCTTGGGACCTCACAATAACCCTGTGAGTTGTTCCATTTCACAGATGAAGGAAGTGAGTCTCTAGTGAAAGTGATTTGTTCAAAGGAAGATATAGATATCAATTAAAGAATGCCTACAAATTGGGGTTCAAGAAAATAATGGAATATTACTGTGTCATAAGAAACAATGCCTATGAAATATTCAGGGAAATATGGGAAATTTTCAGGAAACAATACAGATTGATGTAAGCAGGATGAGGAAATAAATGTAAGCAATGAAACATGAAACTGAGTGCTATATAATTGTAATGACCAAGCTTGTATCAGAAGATATGCAAAAAATGTTCTTTCCTCTCCTCTTTTCAGGTGAGAGCCTATGGGTGTAAAACACTACATACACTATCTAACTCAGCTGATGTGTTGATACATTTTGCAGATTTCCCCTTTTTCTTTAAAAAAGAACTTTTTTTGGGGGGGGGAGAGGTTTACAAAAGACAGCTTTCTGGATAGAAGACAGAGAGGAATACATTTGAAAATATTCCAATCCTTTTTCTTTAATTATAAAAAGTTAATGACATAAGGAGGAAAAAAGAAACAATGTAAAGACTCACATTAAGGTCTTCTGACTCCAATGTACTTTCCATTGTACCAAGTTTTGCTTCTCTCCTACTCTATTGCAATCGATATCCTAACCAACAATTCACATTTGACTTCCTCTTTGGCATTTTGCCTGGTTACCTCGTTTGAAAGTTATCTGCTGACTCCTAAACCCCTACAGAATTTGTGTGGCAATTGCCTGTATCTGTTTTCAGTTATCTTTCCAAACCTTGTGTTAAGGTTTCTGCATCTCCAAGGGGATGGGGAGAGGATTCATTTTTTTTTTAAGGTTTGCAGTAAATGAGTCTCATCCAGAAATCTGGGAGAACCTTCAAGGTAAGGGGAAAACTCTAATCCTTTAAAGCAGACAAGCTAGAAAGCAAGTAGCACCTGCCCCCTTTCCATTTACAAGACTCAAATAATTTTCTTATAGAAAAAGTTTTTTTTAAGTGGGGGGAAAGTAAAATATGGGGTGAACAATCTCTAGTCTCAAAAAACCCACAGCACAAATTTCCTCATAAGAACCCACACAATGCTTTTTAAAAAAAAGTATCTTAATAGACAGATGGATTTATTTTTTAGTTTTTACATTCATTTCCACAAGATTTTGAGTTACAGATTTTTCTCCCTGTCTCTCCCCTACCCCCACCCCAAGATAGCAAGCATATGAATACTCCTTCCCCCAATATGCTCTCTCTTATATCTACTCCCATCTGTAAAGTCAAGCATGAGAAGCTCTCCAGAGAACTGCTGCTGTGAATAGCTCTAAGATTCTGATCACATAGTATACTGAACTCTCTATTTATACAGCAGTAAACTAAAGCAAAACATTCACAGAAACCAAAGTACAGCATTCACAATTATATAACATAACAACTTGTCACTAAAGTGGCCATTTGCCTGAAATATGATATTCCGGAGATCAAGGGAGCTAGGATTGAAACCAAGAATCACCTACCCAGCAAAATTGAGTATAATGTTTCAGGGGAAAATATGGTCATTCAATGAGGTGGAGGACTTTCAAGCATTCTTGAGGGAAAAACCAGAACTGAATAGAAAATTTGACATTAAAACACAAACCATAAGGAACTTCTCAAAGTTGCACTGTTTACATGACAATGTGGAAAAATGATAATTGTAACTTATGAAACTTTTTTTAGTATGAGGATAGGTGAAGGGAATATAAATGTATATATATGTATACATACACATATATAGGAGGGTATATATGCATATGAATACATATGGGAGTGTGTGTATATATGTGTACATAGACAGAGGGCACGGGATCAATTGAAGAGGAATGGATGATATTTTAAAAGGCGAAATTAAGAGGTGGGAGAGGAATAGAATGAGAGGAGACAGGGAGAGACAGAATGGGGTAAATAATTTTGTATAGAAGAGGCAAGGGATAACTGTTACAATGGAGGGGAAGAACAGGAAGGCAAAAAGGGAATGGATCAACTTTACTCTCATTGAATATGGCTTAGGGAGGGAATGACATACACTCTAAATTGAGTATCTTGCCCTGCAGGAGAGTAGGGGGAAAGGGGATGAGAGGGTGCATGATGGAAGGGAGGGCAAGTTGGGGGCAAGGGTTGTTAGAAGCACATGCTTCTGTAAAGGGACAGGGACAAAGTAGAGAATAGAACAAGGGGAGGGCGGTATAGAAAGGAGGGAAATGTCAGTGTTACACAATATATCCATTGTGGAGATGTTCTGCGTAACTACACATTTACACCCTGTATTGAATTGCATGTCTTTCCATTGGGGGTGGGTGACAAGGGAGGAAGTGAAAGAATCTAGAATTAAAGTTCTAAAATCATATGTTAGAAAAACATATGTATGTATTATTATTATTTACATGCAACTGGGAAATAAGATATATAGGCACTGGGATAGGGAGATCCATCTTGCTCTACCAGAAAGTCAGAGGAGTGATTGGGGGAGGATATAAGAGAGAGCAAATTGGGGTAGGAGGTATACAGTGGGATTGCTGTTTTGGGGGTGTGGGTAGGGGAAAGATGGGGAGAAAATTTGTAACCTAAAATCTTGTGGGAATCAATGATGTAAACTAAAAATAAACATAAGTTACTTACAAAAAAAATAATAAAAAAATAAAAAAATGAAGTGGCCACATAGTACTTAACAAAAGATATCATTCACTAAGTCCTTAACTCAATCATCCTTAAGGAGCAATCCCCCTTAAAGGACACAAAGTACAAAGGTCAAAGTTCTCCACCCCTTGGTCACATTGTCTTAATCTCTCAGTTACACAGTCTTTTCTCTTCTTGATTAGAGATTAATTTCCAATCATCTTTAACTCAATCATCCTTAAGGGGTACAAGGTACAAAGTACAAAGTTCTCCCACTACTAAGCCACAGTAAATCTTGATCTTCTCAGTCAGCACTAAGTACCCAAGGCAAGGTCTTTTCCATCTTGGCTTGAGGCTGACTCCCAGATTCCATGGCTCCTCTTCTATGGGTCCAGGTCCTGCTGGTATATACCACCTGTCACCTGGATTCACAGTCAGGCAGCTCTCAGCTCCGTGTCCAGCTCTTCATCCAGTTCCTTGTCCAGTTCCCATTCCATATTGAAGTTCACAGTGTCCAGTCCTCCTGAAGTCCTCCACAGTTTCTGTTTCTGGGAAGACAAAGCTTAACAGAGCCAAAGCAACATTCACATACATTGCCAGCACCATCATGATTTCACTATCTGCCTGTGAAATCAACACAGTCCCACCAACAAGATCTGAGAATTCAACACAGACCCACAAACAAGTTCTGAGAACTCAATGCAAATTGTCAGTATAGTCCCAGGACCTCTGAAACCCTCCTCCAGGACTTCTGTAAACAGACAACAAGAAAATCCTCTTTCTGGGCTTCCAGTAAGGTCCCAGGGTTTCTGTACAAAGTATTATACACACAAATCAACACAGATAGAACAGTCAAACAGAATGCTGGCCACCATGAGTGTTCCCTTATCAGTTCTGCTGTCTACCAGCTTGTACTTCTGCTTTTGTATGGTCATTAGTTCCTCCCTGTTCTGCTACCTGTTATGTCCTTCCTGTTCCTGTCTTTGGCAAGTCCCTCCCACTGTATGTTTCACAATTTCTGTTTCTTAATGAAGGCTTGATAAAGTCATAGGCAAGGCTCAACTTAAACAAGGTGCTAAGTACTTGTTTGCTTGCCATTACCATTCCCCCCACCCCCACTTTCTTGTAGGGCAAGATGGATTTATATACCCTGTTGCCTGTATATCTTATTTCCCAGCTGCATGTAAAAAACAATTTTCAACATTTATTTTTAAAACTTTGAGTTCCAGATTCTTTCCCTTCTTCTCCCCTCACCCACCCTCACTGGGAAGAAAAGCAATTCAATATAGGTTGTACATGTGTGGTTACCCAAAACATTTCCAAAGTAGTTATATTGTGAAAGACTAACTATGTTTACCTCCATCCTATCCCACCCCGCCATTTTGTCTATTTTCTCCTTTGACCCTGTCCCTATTCAAAAGTGCTTGCTTTTAACTACCCTCTCTCCAAATCTTCCCTCTCTTTTATCATCTCCCCTTTTATTCCCTTCCCCCCACCCTACTTTCCTGTAGGGTAAGATGCCCAATTGAGTGTGTATGTTGTTCTCCTTAAGCCAAATCCAATGAAAGTTAGGTTGACTCATTCCCTTTCACCTTCTTGCTTTTCCTGTCCATTATAACAGTTTTCTCTTGCCTCTTTTATGTGAGATAATTTACCTTATTATTCTATCTCTCCCTTTCTCCTTCTCCCAATGTATTCCTCTTTCACC
>CM053581.1:177239729-177262738 GCA_028627135.1 Pseudochirops cupreus | reverse complement strand
CAAAGAGAGCTGCAATAAATATTTTTGTACATATGGGTTTCCCTCCCACTTCTATGATCGCTTTGGGATACAACCCTAGAAATGATATTACTGGGTCAAAGGGTATGCAATTATTTATAGCTCTTTGGGCATAGTTCCAGATTGCTCCCCAGAATGGTTGAATCAGTTCACAACTCCACCAATTATCCATTAGTGTTCCAATTTTTCCACATCCTCTCCAGCATTTGTCATTTTCCTTTTTTGTCATCTTAGCCAATCTGACTGGTGAGACATGGTACCTCAAAGTTGTTTTGATTTGCATTTCTAGAATCAGTAGTGATTTAGAGCATTTTTTCATATGCTTATAGATATCTTTAATTTCTACCTCTGAAAATTGCCTGTTCATGTCGTTTGACCATTTATCAATTGGGGAATGACTTTATTCTTAAAGATTTGACTCAATCCCCTGTATATTTTAGAAATGAGGCCTTTATCAGAGACACCGGTTGTAAAAATTCTTTTCCAATTTCCCACTTCCCTCTTAATCTTGGTTACACTGGCTTTGTTTGTACAGAAACTTTTCAGTTTAATATAATGAAGATTATCCATTTTGCATTTTATAATGCTCTCTAACTCTTGTTTGGTCATAAAATCTTCCCTACTCCATAAATCTGACAGGTAAACTATTCCTTTCTTCTCCAGTAACAGCCTTTATACTTAGATCGTGCACCCATTTAGACCTGATTTTGGTGTACGGCATCAGATGATGGTCTAATGCCTAGTTTCTGCCATACTATATTCCAGTTTTCTCAACAGTTTTTGTCAAATAGTGAGTTCTTATCCCAAAAACTGAGATCTTTGGGTTTATCAAAGAGTATACTACTATAGTCATTGACTACTGAATCTTTTGTACCCAATCTATTCCATTGATCCACTACTCTATTCCTCAGCCAGTATCAAGTAGTTTTGATGATTGCTGCTTTATGATACAGATTAAAATCTGGTATAGTGAGGCAACCTTCCCTAGCATTTCTTTTCATTAATTCTATGGATATTCTGGACCTTTTGTTCTTCCAAATGAATTTTGTTACTATTTTTTCTAGCTCTATAAAGTAATTTTTTGTAGATTGATTGGTATGGCACTAAATATGTAATTTAATTTAGGTAAAATTGTCATTTTTATTATATTAGCCCAACCTAGCCACAAACAATTGATGTTTTTCCAATTAATTAGACCTGATTTTATTTGTGTGAAAAGTGATTTGTAGTTGTATTCTTATAGGTACTGGGTTTGTTTTGGCAGGTAGATTCCCAAATATTTCATAATGTCTACAGTAAGAGCCACTATTTTCTTAAATGAGCCTTATAACAACCCTAGGAGGTAGGTACTATTCATATCACATTTTACAGATAAGGAAACTAAGGGAAACTGAGGTTAAGTGACTTGCTCAGGGTCACAAAGCTAGTAAGTGTCTGTGAATAGCTTTGAATTCATCTTCCTGACTCCAGGGCAGCACTCTATCTACTATGCCACGTAGCAGAGATACTTGTGTATATTTGTATATATTTGCATACACATGTATATAGCTACATATATACATACATGTAGGATCTTAAAAAAATTCAAAGCTTTATGCAATACATGGTTTGAGAAATTTCAAAACAGGTGTTATCACTTGTGTATATGTGTATGTTTTTGCTGTAACAGCTAATAAACTAAAACACAGAAAGCATATTCTGAGATTTCTATCATTGGAAGTGACATCAAAGCTGATGAAACCACAGATTTTTTTTTGACATTATATGATTTCTTTTAAAAATTTATTTATTTCAGTTTTCACATTTACTTCCACAAAATTTTGAGTTCAAAACTTTATCCCCTTCTCTCCCCTCCCCCACCCAAAGACAGCATGCATTCTGATTGCTCTTCTGCCAGTCTGCCCTCATTTCTATTCCCCCCCACCCTTCTCTTACTCCCTTGCCCTTCTATTTTCTTATAGGGTAAGATAGGAGGTCCTATTGCCTGTGTATCCTATTTTCAAGTTGCATGTAAAAACAATTTTTAGCATTTGTTTTTAAAACTTTGAGTACCAAATTCTCTCGCTTCCTCCTTCCCCAGCCACCCTCATTGAGAAGGCAAGCAATTCAATATAGGTTATGCATGTATAGTCAAGCAAAACACTTTCATAATTGTCATGTTGTGAAAGACTAACTATATTTCTCTCTATCCTATTCCGCTATCATTTATTCTATTGTCTCCTTTTACCCTATCCCTCATCAGAAGTTTTTCTTTTGATTGTCTCCCCAGTTCTTCCCTCCCTTCTATCACCCCCCCTCTTATCCCCTTTCTCCCTACTTTTCTGTAGAGTAAGATAGATTTCCATACCCAGTTGACGGTGTACATTGTTCCCTCCATAAGCCAAATCTGATGAGAGTAAGGTTCACTCATTCCTGCTCACATCCTCCCTCTTCTCCTCCACTGTAAGTTTTTCTTGCCTCTTTTATGTGAGATGATTTACCCCATTCTACCTCTCCCTTTCTTCTTCTCCCAGTAAACTCCTCTCTCACCTTTTAATTTTGTTTTTTAATCATCCCTTTATATTCAACTCATCTTGTGCCTTGTGTGTATGTGTATGAGTGTGTGTGTGTGTGTATTCCCTCTAACTACCCTAATAACATGAGAAAGATCTCATGAGTTACAAATATCATATTTCAATGTAAAAACATAAACAATTCAACTTTAATAAGTTCCTTATGGTTTCTCTTTCCTTTTTATCTTTTCATGCTTCTCTTGAGTTTTGCCTTTGAAAGTCAATTTTTCTCTTTCATTTTTTTTCCTCATGAATGCATTAAATTCCTCTTTGTCACTGAATAACAATTTCCCACCTCATTGATTACACTCAGTTTTGCTGAGTAGATGATTCTTGGTTTTAATCCTATCTCCTTTCACCTCCAGAATATCATATTCCAAGCCCTCTGATCCCTTAATGTAGAAGCTGCTAAATCTTGTGTTATTGGGATTGTGTTTCCATGATACCTGAATTATTTCTTTCTGGCTACTTTCAGTATTTTCTCCTTTACCTGGGGACTTTGGAATTTGGCTATAATATTCCTGGGAGCTTTCTTTTTGGGATTTCTTTTAGGAGGTGATCAGTGGATTTGTTTAATTTCTACTTTACTATCTGGTACTAAAATATCAGGGCAGTTTTCCTTAATAATTTCTTGAAAGATGATGTCTAGGCTCTCTTTTTGATCATAGTTTTCAGGTAGCCCAATAATTGTTAAATGATCTCTCCTATGAGATATTTCACATTGTCTTCTATTTTTTTTCATTCTTTTGGTTTTGTTTTATAATTTCTTGATTTCTCATAGAGTCATTATTTCAGTTTGCTCCATTCTAATATTTAAGGAATTATTTTCTTCAGTGAACTTTTAGACTTCTTTTTCCATTTGGCCAATTCTAATTTTTAAGACATTCTTTTCCTCATTTGGTTTTTAGACCTCTTTTGCCATTTAGGTTAGTCTATTTTTTAAGGTGTTATTTTCTTCAGTATTTTTTGGGATCTCCTTTAGCAAGCCGTTGATTCATTTTTCATGATTTTCTTATATCACTCTCGTTTCTCTTCTCAATTTTTCCTCTACTTCTCTGACTTGATTTTCAAAATTTTTTTTGAGCTCTTCCATGACCTGAGACCAATTAATATTTTTCTTGGAGGCATTGAATGTAGGAGCTTTGACTTTCTTGCCTTCTTCTGAGTGCTGTTTGTTCATTTCTCCAATCAATTATTTGACTTTTTAACTCTTTATTAACTTAGGGCTCTGCTTTCAGTACAGAGAGCATACTACCCTAAGCTTCAGGGGTTTTGTGCAGCTATTTTCAGGTGTACTTCCAGTGACATGTAAGTTTTCAGTTCTTCCAAGGCCTATGCTCTGGTTTGTGAATTGCCATAAGCACTGTTTAACTGTGAGGAGGGTTCCCTCTCTACTGCTGCTATCCTATGCTCTGCTATCCCATGTTCTGTTATCCCATGCTATTCCTCTCCACAGAATTATTACCCAGGACTGTGACCTAGATCTAAGTATGGGCAAAGCAACAGAATCCTGTGTCAGTGCCAGTATAGAGACTCCTGTAATCTTCTTCTGATCAGTTTTTCAATCCCCTTACCATCTGTGGGCTCAGAGTTCCAGACGCAGCTGACTGCTCCTGCCACTACTACCTCCAATGCCACTGCCGCCACCCCAGGGCTGCACTGGAGTCAAAACTGGATTGCACTCCTCTCTCACCCAGGTCTGACAGACCTTTCCTACTGACCTTCTAAGTTGTCTTTGGTGTTTGTTGGTTAAGAAGTATGGAAACCACCACAGCTGCCTGTGATTCTGTCCTCTGAGGTCTACTCCAGGTTCTCTTGGATCTGATCTGTGCTGGCATGGTTTACGATGGACTGTGTTCCTCTCCCAGCCTGGTGAACAGACCTTTCCTGTTGACATTCCAGATTGTCTTGTGCTAGAAATTTGTTTCACTCTTTTTGTTGGTTCTGCTACTCTAGAATTTTTTTTTATTAACTTGTTTATTTTTTAGTTTACATCATTCATTTCCACAAGATTTGGAGTTATAAATTTCCCCTCCGTGTTTCCCCTACCCACCACCCCCAAACAGTGATCTCCTGTATACACCCTCCCCCAATCTGTTCTCTCCTATGTCCTATCCCATCATTCCTCTGCCTTTCCAGTAGGGCAAGATGGATCTATCTACCCCAGTGGCTCTATATCTTAATTCCCAGTTACATGTAATTAATGATAATAATAATAATATATATTAATATTTGATTATAGAACTTTAAATTCTAGATTCTTTCCCTTCCTCCCTTGTCACCCACCCCCACTGGAAAGAGAAGCAATTCAATACAGGTCGTACATGTGTAGTTATACAGAACATCTTCACAATGGACATATTGTGAAAGACTGATTATTTCCCTCCTTCCTATACTGCTCCGCTCTTTGTTCTATTCTCTTTGTCCCTGTCCCTTTACAGAAGTGTGTGCTTCTAACAGCACTCCTCCACAACCTCTCCTCCCTTCCATCATCTCCCCTCTCATCCCCATCCCCCCAACTCTCCTGTAGGGCAAGATAGCCAGTTAAGAGTGTATGTCATTCCTTCCATAAGCCAAATTCAATGAAAGAAAGGTTGACTCATTCCCATTTGCCTTCTTGTTCTTCCCCTCCATTGTAACAGTTACCCCTTGCCTCTTCTCTATGAGATAATTAACCTCATTCTGTCTTTCCCTGTCTCTTCTCACTCTATTCCTCTCCCACCTTTCAATTTCACCTTTAAAATATCATCCCTATCTATTAAATTGATCCTGTGCCCTCTGTCTATGTACACATATATTTATATACACATTCAGATATGTATTCATAGGCACATATATACCCTCTTATATAGATATACATGTATGTATGCATGTATGTGTGTGTGTATACACACACACACACACATGCATTTATATTCCCTTCACCTATCCTCAACTGAAAAAAGTTCCACAAGTTACAGTTATCATTTTTCCATGTTGGCATGTAAATAGTTCAACTTTGATAAGTTCCTTATGATTTCTTTTCCATGTTTACCTTCTTGTGCTTCTTGTATTTGAATGTCAAATTTTCTATTCAGTTCTGTTTTTTTTCATCAAAAATGCTTGAAAGTCCTCCACCTCACTGAATGACCATATTTTCCCCTGAAAAATTATACTTAATTTTGCTGGGTAGGTGATTCTTGATTTAAATCCTAGCTCCCTTGATCTCTGGAATATCACATTCCAGGCCCTTCGATCCCTTGATGTAGAAGCTGCTAGATCCTGGGTTATCCTGATTATGTTTCTACAGTATTCAAATTGTTTCTTCTTGCCAGCTTGTAATATTTTTTCCTTCATCTGGGAATTCTGGAACCTAGCTATAACATTCCTAGGAGTTTTCTTTTTGGGATATTTTTCAAGAGGTGATTGGTGAAATCTTTCAAGTTCTATTTTGCCCTCTGGTTCTAAAATATCAGGGCAATTTTCCTTGAGAATTTCTTGAAAGATGCTTTCTAGGTTCTTTTCTTGATCATGGCTTTCAGGTAGTCCTATGATTTTTAAATTGTCTCGCCTGAATCTATTTTCCAGGTCAGTGGTTTTTTTTCAAAGAGATTATTTCACATTGCCTTCTATTTTTTCATTTGTTTGGATCTGTTTAATGGTATCTTGATTTCTCATAAAGTCATTTGCTTCTATTTGTTCCACTCTAATTCTGAAGGATTTATTCTCCTCAGTGAGCTTTTGAGATTCTTTTTCCTTCTGGCAAATTCGACTTTTTAAGGCATTCTTCTCCTCATTGGCTTTTTGGGCGTCTTTTGCCATTTGAGTTAATCTATTTTTTAAGGTGTGATTTTCTTCAGTCAGGTTGTTGACTCTCTTTTTGTGATTTTCTTGCATCATTCTCATTTCTCTTCCCAATTTTCCCTGCAATTCTCTTATTTGGTTTTCAAAATCCTTCTTAAGCTCCTCTATGGCATGTAACCAGTCTACATTTTTCTTGGAAGCTTTTAGTGTAGGAGTTCTGACTGTGTTGTCTTCCTCCTGTTCCATGCTTTGATCCTTTTTGTCACCAAAAAAGGAATCTAAAGTTGGATTGCTGAGCTTGCTTTGCTTCCTTTCTTTGCCTGCTCATGTTGCCAGTAAATCAACTTGGCTTTTGAGCCACAGTAGATCTCTGCTTCCAGGGGGGGAGAGCTTTGTCCCAAATTGCTGGGGTTTTCACAGCTGCCGGAGGTATTAGTAGGCCATTGTCTCTGTAGCCCCCATCATCTTTGGCTTACTGGTTACACACCTCAGGACCACCACCTAAAACAACTGTCTCAATCCAGGCAGCTTAAGGGAAGAATGCTTAACCTCTGAATGATTGCTTTGCCCCCCTGCAATCTATAGGCCAAGAGCTCTGAAGCAGCCACGTGGAGGCAGCTGCAGGGCTGCCGCTTCCACTACTTTCATGCCAGGGGGGGCCGGTGGCCAGACCTGCTTCTCTCCCCAAAATTTATCTGAATTCCACTGACCTTTAACTTTGTCCCTGGCTCTTATGGGTTGATAATTCTGGAAACTGCCGCAGATGCTGGTGATCCACTCTCCTCAGTGCTCCAGCCATGGCTTGTCCTGACCACCCTGGGGCTAAGCCACAGTTTCATGCTGCACTGGTTTCGACTTGGAGCACTCTGTGACAAGCCCTTCCTGTCCTGCCTGCAGGGCTGCCTTCAGCGGGAGAAGTGTTTTTCTGTAATTTTGTGGGTTCTGGGGCTCTAAAATTTGTTTAGAGTCACATTTTATAGGTATTTGAGGTGGTTGTGGAGGGAGCTGTGGAGTTCTTCTGCTTCTACGCTGGCATCTTCTCTAGAATTTTTTAAAGTAATTTTTTACAGGTATTTGGAGGGGTTTGGGGCAGAACTCAAGTAAGTCCCTGTCTTTACACTGTCCCCCCACCCCCCATTTTTGACATTTTGAAGAACAGAAGGGAATATGCTTGGCCATGGCTAAAAGAACCATGTGCCCTTGGGATCTGCAGTCCTGAGATAGATCCCTGAATAAGCAATTTACTCTTTGATCTGAATGAAGTCTCTTACTATCTTTGAATCTCAATTTTTTCACTTATGAAATGACAATGATTCTAATCCTTGCATAATCTACCTCACAGGATTATTATGAGGGAAAGCATTTTGCAAACTATGAAATATTTTGGGAATATAAGGCACCTTTAGTATTTGAATTGGTACCTACAACTCTCCAAAGAAAAGATGACTTTCAACTTGTAGTTTTGTTCCAACCAGAATTAAAAATAGCTCTGTTTCTCTACACTGCTAGAGTTCTGAATTCAGAATAGCATTTAAGTTTTGATGCCTCTTATTATTTCTCCTGCTGAGAATATTACATCTCTGGATATAGTTGTCATAAACAGTTGAGCTTTGCTGGTGATTGAACCTCCATGAATGTCCTGCTAAGAATTTCACTTAGCAATTCAGCCATTATGATTCCTGGCTAGTCTGTCTTGTTATAGAAGGAATATGTCTTGCAGTTTGAGCTAGGAAGTAGTTTATCCTTTCTGTTTCTAGGTACTATTATTGTATAATAATATATATAATATATATTAATATATAATATCATATATCATATAATATAATAATAATATATACTAAGATGTAGAACAGAAGATTCAGCTTTAACCTGAAAGATAGGAAAACATATCTATCTACATATGGCATTTCATCTACACTACAGGATGCTGCTGGACTTGCTGTTGTTCCTTCTAGGAGAGAAATAAATTATTTGACTTCATTGGAAGTGATAGTTTCATCTTCACTGTTTCTGAATTGCTATCATTCATCTAAAAAATTCCCATACCATTTATTAAGTTGTGATGCAAAGCAACAACCTTTATTGTTTCTAGACAAATTAATTGGAGCCTAGTTAGCAGAACTGATTCCTGTACCTCAATAGGTCCTAGGGCTCACTTAACAAAGAAGCTAACAAAATTGAATTCCAATAGTAATTTTGCAAAATGTACTTTCTTCTTTTGTATATTTGTGATATGCTATTGATGGTAATACACTATTACTACCCATCTTTCCGTCTGATAGGAGGAGGGAGTTGCAGATTCCAGTTTGAGACATTGATACTTTCTTATTCCATCTTATCCCCAACTCTGTATCCCTTGTGCTCAGGATGACCTGGGATACTTCCCCTGCAGAGTTTTTCAATATGGGAGGGCTGAAGGAAATAGGGAGGCTCCAAATCCCCTATCTCTACCTGTCAAGGTATTAAATTTCACATCAATATATGTCCTGGGATTATATACACCCTACAGATATGTTAGCTAAAACTTTATCAATTATAGGGTAGAAGATTCTCTTTGGTAACAAACAAGATGGACTGTTACTCTCCAAGGCTTGACTCGTTTAGTAATATGAGTGTATTGGGAAGGGCAGAGAGTGGAGGGAGTTTCTCTGTATCTACCTCCTACGTTTTTTTCTGGTTAGTTTTGTGCTTCCTGGGGCAGAATGGAAATGGCCCAAGCACTGCTAGGATTTGTGCTTTTATCTGTATTACAACTTTGCAGCCAGTAAGGACTAGATCATTTAAAATTACATTGCTATTCCTTCTTCCATCTGTTTGCCTTTTGTCTACTGCCATCTCTTTCGCATTCTCTCCCCAAGACTTACTAGAGTTTATGCAAGGGGGAAACTGTCCTAGAAATGAACTCTCTGGCTATGGCCTAATATAAACAAATCATTCCTTTCACTTGCTTTTGTGCAGGTGGGGTGGGAATGAGGAGATAGTTTTGGGGAACAATATCTGCAGAAGAGAAGGTATTCCATTTCAGTAACATTCATTCAAATACTCAATTAATTTCATGAACTATGCTTTTTCAAATGTCCCTCTCTTCTTAACAATGATAGTCACTGATAGAGCATGGTCGTTTTCCTCTTATCTTTCTTGAGAGATGAAATGGGCAGTCTCAGAGTTATATTTGCATACAGAAAGATAGTTAGCCTGGTCTGGGGTCAATTTTAAACGGCAATCAATCACCCCAGCAATCTGTTCAGCTCAGGCACAGACTAGTGGGACCGCTATGCAATGGTTTCTATTCTCCTAAGGACACAAGATTAGTCCATTTCTCTCTTGTGCCAGTCCTAAATAGGCTGAACCAGAGAAAGCCACATAAAAGTCCAGTTATGATAGGGATCCTTGATCCTATTGACTGAACACTCTCTTGGTCACAGGGTCCTGTAGAACAGTGTCACATGAACCCATTAGAACAGTGTCAAACTCAAATACAAATAGATCCCTGCAGCCTATATATTTATTTAGAAAATCACAAATTAATATTATCTATGTTGTACTAAATTTTATTTAAAAAAATTGTTAATTTCTCAATTACATTTTAATCTGATTCAGGACATACTTGGGAATTTTGTAGGCAACTTGTGGTTTGAGTTTGATGCCTCTGCTATATGAGAATTCCAACCATGAAATCACAGAATTTCTGGTCTGCAGTTACCTCTTGGCATGATGAGAAAGTTTATTATAGAACAGATCACCATTATTGTAAATGTCCCTATCTTGGTTTAAAAAAATAGAAAGGCTAAGCTTTTTATTAGTCTTTTAACCTACTTTATTAGCCTTCTAGCCTATTAGCCTTTTGTCCTACTTGAGATTCCTTGTGCATCACATTTTCATTTCTCACACTTTGCCTTGTGCTGTCTTTTTACCTTTGCCTAACAGAATCCCTAGCTCTCTTCAAAGCACAGCTAATTGCCACCTCCTACAAGAAGCCTTCTTTACTCCTACCATTTTTTAGTGCTTTCCTCACCAATATTACTTTGTATATATTTTGTAATTATGTATCTGGGTATATGTTTCCCCTAGTAGAATTGATCATTCAGAAAGTGCCCAATATTTTCCAGGTATAGGGAATTCTGAAAAGAAAGAAAATATCTTCTGTCCTGAAAGAGCTTACTTTTCACTAAGGGAAATTACATGTACACAGATAAGTAAATAGAACCCATGAACAAAAAAAATAAAAAAGTAATTCTGAGGGAAGCAAATCTTCACAGTTATGGGGATGAGAATATGCCTCATGTAGGAGAGAGAACAAAGGAGGTACCATTTTATCCAAAGGCACTGGGGAACCAACAGAGCTTCCTGAGCAAAGGAGTAATGTGATCAGACCTGTTTTTTGTGAATACTAGTTTGATAAATGTATGCAAGATGGGTTTAAGACTTCAGTGGTTGTTGGCAAGGAGACTAATGAATTATTGCCCAACTCCTTGAGTGCAGAAACCTTTTTTTTTTCCTTTTTATCCTTAGTGCCTAATTTGGTAACTTATATGTAGTAGGTAATCAGTAAATACTTGCTGAATTGAAGTGATCAAGAGTGTTAGTGAATGGGAATGTGATTTTTCTGGCCTAAGTTTCTCTTCTTCCATTGCAACCCTTTTTCTATGCAATCACACTTTCTTTTGTTTTCAGCAATTACATAGCAGATATGATTTTAGGCAAATGTCTATGGATATGTTTACCAGTTGCTGGCCAAATTTTGTCTTTGTTTCAGGAGGAAGGCCCAGAACAGTCATTGTTCACCCTCTCAATTTTGCCGTCATGCTTCAACTGACTTGTCCTACCACTTTGATGGCCACCTTTTTCCACTGATGAATTTCACCTGGAACCTCTATTTACAAAGTACAAAATCTTCATCCTCTGGACTCTACTACCATAATTCCCAATGAGGTGCCTCTCCCCAACTTTTCCATTAGAATGTAAGCTCAGTGCAGAGGTGGGTTGCTGTCTTTCTTTTTGCTTGGATTTGTATCTCAGAAATTAGCAGTGCCTGAAACACTTGCTAAGAGTGTCGACTAGTCTTGTTTGCTTTTGCTCTTGTCAACTGCAATTAATTGTATTGCTGACATTCACCTTTAATAACACCTAGTTAAAAGAAAAGACTTACCTCACCTCACACTGCATGATATAAAAGCACTCTTGAACATAAATTTTACCCATAGGCACCCTCTTCTTTATGTAAACTTTTAATTTCTATTTATTGTAAATAAAGAGTATTTCACATATTTTTCATATGATATTTTCAAATATTTTGAATAATGATTTTTTTTTTGGTAGAGGGAGGTAATATACTCTTCTTTTAGCATTTCCCACCATAAAACTACTGTTTCCCAACCAATATCTTTTTAATGTGAAAAAGAAATTAAACTCTATCATCTTATCTTTCTCTTTTGATTTTGTTGTTGTTGTTGTTGTTAGGTATGATGGTGAGATGTAATTGCTAATTTAGGTAATCTTTTCTCTTGTGAAGTACAGTAACACAAATATCTCAGGACAATATCCTAAACATTAATTGTATTCATTTCATTTTCTTTTCTTTTCTTTCGTCTTCTTTTTTTTTGCAGGGGGGAAGGCAGAGCGATTGGGGTTAAGTGACTTGCCCAAGGTCACAAGGCTAGTAAGTGGTAAGTGTCTGAGGTCGGATTTGAGCTCAGGTCCTCCTGACTCCAGGGCCAGTGCTCTATTCACTGTGCCACCTGGCTGCCCCTACTCATTTAGTTTTGAATTTCTTGTTGCTTTTTATTTTTCCATTTCTTTCTCCAGTACTCAATTGGTTTCAGGAAATATGCTTTTCTAGTTGTCCCTCTTTTCTCAACAGTAGTAGTCTCTGATAGGGTACAGTCATTTTACTTTCAATTTCCTTGAAAGCTGACGTAGGTAGCCTCATTTGCATAAAAAGCCATAGTCATCTTGGTCTGGGGTTAGTTATGAATAGTCATTCCTTCTATTCTTTCTTTGTTTCCTTACTTGGCATTCTTTTCTCTCCTTCAGGGACCCTCTTTTTCAGTCAAACTGATATGCTTTAAGCATCACATTCCATCTTATACAACTATACCTTTGGAATGTAGTTGCCGTTGTCTAGAATGTTCTTCCTCTTTACCTCTGTCTTTCAGAATCCCTGGTTTTCCTTCAAAACACAGCTCAGGGGGTAGAGCCAAAATGACCAAAAAAAGGCAGGGGCTCTCCTGCACTCTCCCAGATTTCCCTCCAAATAACTTTTAAAAATGCCTCAAATTCTAGAGTAGCAGAACCCACAAAAGGATGGGATGAAACAATTTTCCAGCCCAAGACAACTTAGAAGATTGGCAGGAAAGGTTTATCACACTAAAGTTAGAGTAGACCTCAATATAGTGCAGGCTATACCAGCACAAGCAGCACCCCAGAAAACCAGAAGCAGGCCTTAAAGACAACTGAATCAGTAATGGCAGTGGCTGATTCCTGAGCTCTTAGTCAATGGATGGTATGGGGATTAGACAACTAATTGGGAGAAGAAGGCAACATATGCATGTACAAGTCTATACAAAATACATTTCAGGTAGTTAAGGACAAAGGGCATGATCTAGAATCTGGGGTATCAGGAAAGACTCCCCTCTGAACCTCACAGCTCAGGAGCTGCTTCCTATATGTGGCCTTTTCTGATGCTCCCTGTTGTCTCTATCTTGAAATTATTTTACCCATAATTTTATATTATAGTATATATACAACCCATGGCTTAAAGCCTGTTTGTATAAGATTTGGTAGATATTGATTACTCAATGTTCTGCATCTATGTTGAAAGGGTAGGCTTAAAGTTAGTTTGAGAAGGGAGAGATCTTGGTCTTCTGCCTTCTGGCTTTAAGAGGCAAGACATGTGATTCCAGACTCTTTTCAAGTCCCTGAAAGGAGAAAAGGGTTTTTGGAAGAAGCTAAGGTAGAGGAAACAATACTTTGGTCTGTTCCCAGTTTACTATACTAGAGATTATGGGGAATTTCCTCTTGGATGAGATCTGATATTCTCTTAATTAAGCTGTTATCTTGCTTCCAATGGGAGAGCTCATTCATTTTCTGTTTTCTGATATATTCTGATATACATATTTTCTTTGATTTCTGTTTTGCCACTGACTTGGATAAATAAATGAGTTTATTCTCTATTTGATCTGTGTTCATTCTGGGGTTGTTATTTTTTGGGAAGGGAGTCAAGCCTCATATATATATAGACTGGGACATGCCTTCATTGTTAAAAGATGGCAATCAGGAGTATAACTTGAACCTAAAAACTTTTTCCCCTGAAGTAACTGTATTTCACAGAGCAAATAGTCATAATTTTAGCCTAATACCCCCTCTCTCTGAGGAGAGCAGAGTGGCTAACCTCTGCTCCCAACTTCTTTCCTCCTGTACTGACAAGAATTGATGTCTTCTTGGAAAAGGGGAGGAAACTCTACAAATATCTATTTTTGCCTCTCCATGAGTTACATCTGGCTGGACCCATCGCAGAGGAAAAACAAAACCTACATATGCAATGTGTATATTTCATCTTCTGGTAGAATTTAATATCCTTAAGGGAAAGGACAGCTTCTTTCTCTTCTTTATATCCTTATCTCCTAAAAAAAATGACTTGTATATCAATGATGGAATGAATCAACCAGTTATTTAATCACTAAACACACATTTATTAAGTGATTATTATGTATGCATCTATTTGAACATAGGTTTGAGAGCCATTTTGGTATACTCACATATATACATGTATATTTTGTCAACTTGTGAATAAGATTCATTTAAATTCAACAAATATTTATAAAGTAACTACAACCCCATAGCTGCTAATGACGTCCACCATAAAACTAAGTTCCATTTACCCTGTATTTATCTTATGTGTATATATTACTTATATAAGTTGTCTCCTCCATTAAAGTATAACCTTTTTGAGGTCAGGGATATATTTCTATGCATGTAGTTGAAACATATGTATGCGTGTATATATACCTACTATATATATATGTGTGTGTGTGTATACATATATATATATATATATATATATATATATATATATATACATATATAGACAGGCATGTATTCATCTTTCCTTCCCTTCCTTCCTCCCTCCTTACCTCCCTTTCCCTTCATCCTTTCCTTCCTCTAGCTTTCCTTCCTTCTTCCTTTCCTTCCCTCCCTCCTTCTTTTCTTTCTTTCCCTCCCTCCCTCTTTCCTTCCTTCCACAATTTATCATCTACCTCTCTCTCTCTCCCTCCCTCTCTCTCTCTCTCTCTATATATATATATATATATTTTTTTCCCTAGGCATAAACACAATACAGAAAATTAAAATATTGTTAAAGTAGTTAGTCTAAAATTATTCACTGAGCAGAAGCTTAATTAAGCCACAAGGTTATTGTAATTTTTTCTGTGTTACCAAGTTTCACAATGGACAGTTGAACCTTATTTCATATCACATATATCAAGAATGAATAGTATTTCAGCTGAATAGGTATCCTGAATCAATATTCTGGTCAAATACACAAATTCTTAGGTAATTCCTTTCTTTAAAATACTACTGACTCATTATTCTTCCAATTTCTGAACCAAAAGATACTAAACTTAGATTAGACAAGGTAATATGAAATTAATATGATAATTGTTACTCCCTTGTGTCCAGCTATAGTAGCTCTGCAACAGTTACTGACTGAGCTGTAGTTTCTGGCATTTGGCAAAACAGTAATCATTTTGATAACATATTTGTGGGAGTAGCAGAAAAGGTGAATGGTATTCAATGTAAGCCCATGTTGTTAAGGTAGATATATATTTACTGACAATTTAATACCAGAACTTCCTATTATCATTTTGACTATATATCCAAGATTTATGTGAAAACTTTGGGTGATCCTCAGAAGGCACTGAGGGTGATAGAGAAATTGTAATGTGTGTGTATATACATATATGTGTATATGTGTGTATGGATACACATATATGCATGTATATAAACATGTATTTGTTTCTTTCTCTGTATACACACACATATTGAATCAGTGGGTATGGTGGTGCAATTTACAAAGAGTTGACCTTGGAATCAAGAAGATCTGGGTTCAAATCCTGCTTCTACAAATCACTTACCCTCTCTGCTCAGTATACTAGGAACCTCTGTCAAACTATAAACTACAGAACAGATTGTCTATCTTCATTGGTAGAGTGAGTTTTCTCATTGAGTGTTACATACACCATTGAAATCACAGAACCTATAAATATATGCATACATATACATACATTCACATGTTATAGAATCATAGATTTTATAGCTGGATGGAAACTTAAAGATAATTTAGTCCACACGTATCCCACAGCTCTTCCAAGTGGCCCAAAGCATATTAGAATGTAATTGGGAAATATTTAACAAAATAAATAAAAATACAATAGAATAGAGACAATGTTAATATATGGTTTTCTAAGCATGTAGGCAGCCCACAAGGATCCTTCTATAAGATTTAAAGGCCCCCATTTCTATTTCAATTTGACATCATTCATTCAGTTCTTTTCTCTCATTTTACAGATAAAAATATGGATGTGCCAAAACAGCAAATGACTTGCCCAAGATCCCCAAATTAGTAAGTAACGCAATAAGCATTTGAACTTTCATCCTCTGCCTCTAACTCCAGCAGTTTTTCCATTTCATCATGCTTAGTCTTCTACAAAATATTGTTATTGAAAACACAACAGTCTGTCGAATCATGACTAATGCAGAAATGAAATGTATGTTTTCTACCTTTACTAGAAGAAAAAAAAAGTAGGCTTCCCTTCTAATTGGGGTGATGCCTATAACCATTTGAAAGCAACAGAAAAATAAACTACTCATTATTATTCAGATCATTCTGGTCACTAACCTTATTTGTTTGATATGGGAGGAATGTGATTGAGAAATTCTTGAGTTCTTCCCTTTGCTTTTTGCTTTGTGTATGTATGATCAGTACCTAGCAAGCAGTAGTGGATTTGGCAAGACTGATTTGAATTCCCACAAACAAGAAGTAAAAAGTCTGGTTACTAGGTGCTGGAAATTTTTGGGAGCTATTTTTCTTTGTACTTCTTGGGCTAAGGTGGCAAGTCTCTTAACTTTCTTGCTATGATTCATGGGCATCAGAATGTGTTACTTCTCTTTCTCAAGATATAGTTAGTTCAGGAGTGCAGAAAATTTCCCTGGAATTCCTGGAAATTCCACTGATTTGAACTGATTTGTTATGCAATCACTGGGTTGGAGAATAAAGATGAAGGACAAAAGTCTCAAACAGTGGGTTGGGTAAGAGGAGAGATAAAAGGCTTTTTTTTTGGTGTGTGTGTACATGTGTGAATGTGTGTATGTGTGTGAGAGAGAGGGGAGAAATGGAGGGAGAGAGAGAGAGAATGAGAATGAGAATTATAACAAATGCTTGGGGCTCACATGGACTAGGTTCAGATTTGGGGGTAATACTCACAAAACTGGTTCATGATTCTACCCTTGGTCATTCCTGGGAACATGAGGATTTGCCTGTTCTGCATTAAGGCTTCCAGCACACGTGAAAGCATTCAGGTCACCAAAAACGTTATGTGGATTTTGTTGAATTCCCTCCCCTCCCCAGACAAAAGACTTGCATGTGAGCTCATATGTAGATATGATATTTCCCATTATTTGATGAGGATTTTCTTCCTACCCCAATAAAATAACAGGCTAGCCCCTCCCCTCCCAAACACTTTTAAAAATACCTTTTTTATCTGTTCATGGGGGTGGTATGGTAGTGAGTAATATAAAGTTATAGATCTCGTTACTTTGATAACTAGTTACCATACATATGCATATATACATATGTACATATGCATATGTGTATATGTATATATTTATATAAATATGTGTGCAGACACACACGTTTAATATGCAGTATGATGAATGCAGTACTACAAATTTGCCATGCCATCAAGAGACTTCCTATTGAGCAAAAATCAACATGGCATTTAAATAATGGACCAATGAATTTGATCTAGAGCGTCCAAATAGGTGAAGGATAAATTTGGCTTAGACATATTTCAAAAAGAAACTATTTTTACCTGGGGAACCACTAGAAGAGCAGATATGATACCATTCCTAGCCCAGTGGGCCTGAGAGGGCTAGGCTAAGCCCAAGAAAACATTAATATATGATAATTTAGGAAATTTAGGAGTGTGGGAGTGTCTGTGATTTACTTTGTGCACACTTTTCATTATCTTATTCTAGTCTATTTCTGAACATGTGCATGCTCTTGGCCCTTGTGACTACAATTTAGAGAAATTACATTCATGTTATTTGGAATGTAGATTATAGATTAATAGATTTGGAGGTGAAAGATACTTTAAAGATCATCTAATACAGTGGTTTTCAACCTTCCACATTCCACAATCCTTTAATACTTGTATGTGGGCGTATCTATATGTGGGCGGACCTGCCTGGAGAGGGATAGAGGAGCGGTGTCTCCGTTCCTAAGACCATCAGAAATATGTGTTTTCTGATGGTCTTAGGGGACCCCTGTGACCCTTGTGAAAGGTTGTTTGACCCTCAAAGGGGTTACAACCCACAGGTTACAACCCACAGGTTTGAAACATGCTGATCTAGTCCAACTCTCTCATTTTGCTAAATAGCATAAAAATAGCATAAGGACACTGAGATCCACCCAGAAAAGTAATATGAGCAGATCAACATCACACATTTAGTAATAAACCAAGGATAGTGGGGAAATGAGTAGTAGTAAAGGACAAGGACAATGGTAGAAGGACTGATAAGTAAAGGTGGGGTGTAGCTGGACTCTGAACTCAGAAAGTCAAAATATTTCAGGGTCTAGGAATTATAATGATCACTTACATTTATAGAGTTACACAAGGATTGCAAAAACACTTTACATGTATTATCTAATTTGATCCTCATAGCAATCTTAAAAGGTAGTTGCTATTATTGTTCCCATTTTGCAGACGAAGAAATTAAAGACTGAAGATATAAAGTCATTTATCCAATGTCACATAGCTGTTAAAAGTCTCAAGGCTAAGGTCCCTTGGATCTTCAGGTCTTCCTGACTCCAGGTCCAGACCTCTCTACCTTTTTTATCTTGTCCCAAGAAGTTCCAATAGATTTGGCTTGGAGTGAGGATCTAGGAACCAGAACTGGAAAATATAAAGTAAAAGATTCTGAGGGCAAGATCTAAGACATCTAGATCAATTTTCTTGAGAACTTGCACAAGTTACTGAAGACAAAATGCCAGGGTTGTGCTTCTGGCAATTCTTTACAGTATTGTGGCTTCCCATGTCTCTCTACATAACCAAGTATCATTAAATAACAAATGTTTGCTAATATTTTTTTTGTAGACAAAAGGAAAGTTAAAGAATAATTGTTTCAGAAGGGAAAAGCTCAAATGCAAACTGCAAATCCATATTGAAACACAGTTTTTAGGAGATGTAGGAGAAGAATTCTGTTGGGAATACCACAAAAAGGACTATTCAAGCTTGCCTGTGTGGCTGTTGAGGTCCCTTACAATTCATAGATTCTATGTATAAGTATTTTTCCAAGGTCTAATTCTAAGCCATCAATAGTCTTATGAAAATATGTTCTAAGGAAGGAATAATTAGAGAACTTCAAATTAAAACAGCTATGAAGTTTCATGCATACCCATCAGATTGGTGGGTCGGCGAAAAGGGAAAATAACAAAAGCTGGAGGAACTGAGGGAAAAAGAGATACTTTATAGAATTCTTGGTGGAGCTGTGAACTTATCTAACCATTTTGGAAAGCAATTTGGAACTATACTCCAAACTCTATAACCTGTGATTCAGTTTAAGTAAAATCCATTGATCCAGCAATACTACTACTATATCTATAGCCCCCAAACGATCACAGAAGGAAGAAAAGGACACATGTACAAAAATATTTACAAAAATATTACAAAAATATTTTGTGGTGCAAAGAATTAGAAATTGGGGAGAAAAGTTGTGCTATGTGAGTGTGATGTAATACTATTGTGTTGTCAGAAAAAGTTTGGTTTCAGAGAAACCTAAGGAGACTTGTATGATCTGAAGCAAAATAAGGTGAGCAAAACCAGGAAAATAATGTATACAGTAACAAAAATAATGTAAAGACAAATAAGTTTGAAAGACCTGGGTATTCTAGCAAATGTAATGGCCAACCACTCTAGGGGCGTATGGTGAAATATGCTGCTGATAGAGAGAGGTTATGGATTCAGTGCAAAGTATGACTTTTTTTTGGACATAAACAATGAAGGAATTTGTTTTGCTTGATTATACATGTTTGAAACAGGGCTTCCCCTCCCCCTTTCTTGCTTTCTCAATGCAGGATAAGGAGTGGAGGCTGAAGAGATCTTTGTTAGAAAATAAAATTTAATACTCCCCCACCTCTGCCTCTGCCCTCTGATGGTCAGAAAGGAGGCCAGAAGGAAACCAAAGATGTTCTACTTGGAGATGAGAAGACTTGGGAGAGGCTGGAGAGCAGGGACATGTTATAGTAATCTTCATGTATTTCATATACTTATGTGAGAGAAGGCTTAGGCTTATTCTGTGCAGCTATGGAAGGAAATATTAGATGTGGAAGTTAAAGGGAAGAAGACCTAAGGTTACAATTAATCAACCAATCACCCTAAATTCATTGGGTGCCTCCTATTTCCTAGGCATTGTAAATAGGAAGACAAAATTGAAATGGTACTTACCCCAAAGAGACTTAGATTCTAATCGAGTGTCTACCCAACATGTCCATATATAGGTATATATGACATATATACAATTTTTTTAAAAGTATGTATGACAGTAACTGTGATTATATTGGCATAGAGAATTCCAGGTGATGAAATTCCCTTTCCCAATATAGTTGGCATCTCTTCTGCAACTTTTAGTCTTAGGGCATTACCTAGAGCACTGAAAAGTTAAATGACTTCTCCCAGGTTCTAGATGCAGAATGTTTCAGCTCTGGGAATTGATTGGAGGCAGAAAGTATTGTTTGATCTGGGGCTTGAAAGAAACTAGGACTTCCAAGAAGCTGAGATGAGGAGGGAGTACATTTTTGACATGGAGGACAGCCAGCACAAAGGCTCAGACGTAAGAAATGCAGTGTCCTCTATCACCTTTGTATTGAGAAAATCAGTTGGACTGGATTGTAGAGTGTATAAAATGGAATATTGTGAAATAAAGCTGGGAAAAGTAGGCTCAATCTAGATTGTGAAGGCATTTAGGAAAATCTTCAAGGAAGAGAAAATGTCCTAATATTTGGAGCTTTCCAAGAATAAAATGGATAACCCTGTGAGGTCGTGAACTTAATCACATATATATTCAAGCTGATGTGCTGGATGATTGTTTATAACTGCTCACGTTTAGAAGTCACTTTAAAATTTATTAAAGGGCTTCCCTCATAACAATTGCATGAAGTAGAGACTACCAGTATTTATTACTATTATTCACATTTCTTAGATAAGGAAACTGACTCAGTGTCTAATTGACTTACCATGGTTGTACTACTAAAGGTTCAGATCCAGGAGTCATACTCAGCTCTCCATCTGTTAATTGTTACTCACTCTTTCCACTATGCTACTTGTCAGGAAAGATGTAGAGGAGATTCATGCTAAAGGAATGAGGAGTCTGAGATAATTGTGTGTATTGTACAGAGAGTGGTAGGGTGGTAAATATTTTCCATTTCAAAATGGAGAGTGTTAACACATCTAAATTATCTATAATAAACCATAAACTATCTCCTTGTGCCACTTCTCTGTAGCTCATGGGGAAGGTGCCAGGAACTGGAGAGAAGGAAATAGGAGTGGTGGATGGTGCAGGGCATGGGAAGAAGGAATTTTTTTTTTTGAGTTTATGAGTTCTAAGAATTAAGACCTTTTGTTAGTAAAAACAGCAATAACCACAACAACGTTGCAGACATAAAAATTTGGAAACTCTGCACTAGATGATCCTTAAGCACCTTTCTAATCTGGGAGATCTTTGAACCTTTGATGGTGACAGGGGCTCTGGCTGTGCTGAACTCACCCTATGTAGAATCTACTCAGAAGGAATTATCTATTGAAGGATATTGGCAAATTTATGTAAGTGTCTTTTGGGCGTGTTTGAGGCTCAGCACCTTAAGTTTATTCTGAAATCTGCTGATCTACCTTTTGTTGTTACCTTGAGTAAAAATGAAAAGTTCACATTATTTACTGTGAATCAAACCATTCAAAAACATAAATTATTTCCCCAGTATTAGGCTATTTGATTTTTTTTATCCATTCATGTCATCTATAATGACAGACTTGTTGAATTTTTTATATAAAACTAAAGGGCTGCCTGTAAAAGGATTTATTTCTTCCCTGGTCCTGGAGACACAAAATCTAGATGCTGTTAAATGTTACCTTTCCTAAATCTGTCAAAGTCACATAGCTAAGTATGGTAATCTTGGAGCCTATCACCCAAGGCTCTCCTGACTGTGGGTCTGGTGCTGAGATCATAATTTCATGATACTTTTGAAAAGCAGTAGCTCAAAAGGAATGCAAGATGCAAAAATTTAGAAACATCTCTACTTTAATTGTTCATAAAGACTATTTGTACCTGACCTGTGGTAGAACCTTCTGAGCTTGCATTGGTCTGATCAACCACAGCCAGATGCACTATACCTTCACCCTGATATAGTGGTGTCATTTTGATCCTCTTAGAGCAAGAAGGACAACCATCATAATACTTTCAAGGATGCCCATTTCATAATTCTTTACTAGTGAACTTGCATTCTATTGACTAAATTTTCTTTCTTTTGCATAATAATTACATATAATTTTGCAATTTAAAATCAATCACATACTACTTCCTATTTGAAGTATGCTCATGCCAAGATCATACTAAGATATTTTATACATTATATCCTTTACTAGAATGTGACATCCCAGAGAATGGTGGCTGTTTTTTGCCTTTCTTTGTATCATTTGAGTTTAGCATAGTGCCTTGATAATGGTAATAGTTCAACAAATGCTTGCTTATTGATGCCTGATTACTTTCTTAGTTTACCAAAACTTTCTTGATGAGGAGAAAGTTTGTGGAAAGGACAATGTTTTAAAATAAGAAGGCTTGGATTTGATTTCTGGCTTGAATATGCATTAACTGTAGGAATTTATAATGGAAGGTAACAGCATCATGAATAGACCACTGAACAAGAGAATGAGGAAGGCCTGGATCTTGACATCTTTGTGTCTCAATTTTCTCATATGTCAAATGAGGGAGTAAGAATCAATGGACTCTAAGATAGATAGATAAGCTGTGAATCTATGATACTATGATTCTATTACACTAAGTCACTTATCTAAGCAATTAGGCTTCAATTCATCTGTCTTCAAAATAGGGGTAAGATCCTGTTATGGGAATCTGAAGATCTTCCCTGCCCCTAGGCCCTCTGCTAAAGTGGCTACGTGACTCTGAGGACGCTTGGATATTTGAAAGTATACTCTGTTCCCTAATAGGCTGAATGTGGTCATGTGGAGCCTGTGGCGCCAGGCTTGTTTTCCAGGAATGCCCGTGCCTTGTAGCTTTGTGATTGGGCAGTGGGTCTAGAGGGCTGTGACATTCTCCAAGCCAGGAGAAGGCTATATATATGCCCTGATGTGAGGTTTTGGTTTGGGGCTC
>CM053581.1:177214926-177239229 GCA_028627135.1 Pseudochirops cupreus | reverse complement strand
AGTTGCTTTCCTTTAGAAAAGCAGATCTAAGAACCTGTGCTAGTAGCCGCCCTAGGTATGCTAGGGTGCTTGCCGATACAGATCCCTTGCATTTTTACCACTGTGTTGTTGTAAGGATAAATAAATGAGTGAATTCATGAAAAATCATTTAGTAACCACTTACTATATGTTATGCACTATGATAAATTCATGGGATAAAAATATAAAAGGATAGGTTATTCCATCAAGGAACTTATATTTTGAATAGAAAAAGATAATACATAAAGGAAAGTTACAGTTTGAAAAGTAGGTGGAGTGACGAAGGGATGGAGTATTGGTAGCGTGGTTTAAAGATGACTAGGAAGTACTCTGGTGACCCAATTCTGGACAAAAGAATGTGAAAATCTACTTACCAGAATATAGAGTTCTAGAGGAAGGAGTCAGAATTTTAGAGAGAGGTAGACGAGGGTTACAGTGTAGGCAGCATTGTGTGAAGATGACTAGGGAGTAGATCATTGAAATGCTTTTTTTTATCCTGGAAAACGGTAGAGAGAGAAAGAAGATAGGTGATTGACAGAAAGATGATAGATAGACTGACATATATTAAATGATAGATATATACATGATAGGTAAATAGATAATAGGTATATTAATATATAATATGTGGATAGATTAATATATGATAGTTAATATATAAATTTATGAATATAGGTTAAATACAGATGAAAAATATTATTAGATAAATATATCCATACCATTCCTTTTCACTGAAGTCTTGCTCAGATGCTTCATCAAGATAAGGAGGTACCTCTGGATCCTTGAAGGCTATGCCAGTAGAGAATAAGCTCTGTTCATCAACAAGCAGTCTAGTTAAGTTTGAAGAGGGTCGTTACTGGCTTCAAGGTGAATAAGTTTTCATTTGTGGCAACTTCCACAAAATCCATCTGTATTCCTTCTTGCAGTATTGAGGAGAGACTGGATTCCTGAAGACTATGTCAGTGAAATGCTAGAGAAAAAAAAAAAACCCTGGCAGATGCTGCCATGCTAGAAAGATCTTGAGTATTGTTCTAGTCTATTCAATCAATGGGCATTACCTCACTGAAAGTGAGAATCAGAAAAGATCTTAGCTTGAAAGGGCCAAGGTCTCCCACTGCATCTTGGTCCATCACCAGTTGTCCTGATCCATATCTGGTCACTAGACCCAGATGGCTCTGGAAGAAAATGTGAGGTTGGTGATTTTGCATAGCCCTTCCTCACTCAAATCAAAGTCAATTGCAAGTCATGTCATCATCTCCCTGTTACCATAGTCCTCTTCAGGAATGATGGACAAATCACACAACCACAGAAAAATATTATATCTGCTTTCTAAGAACCACTTAGCCATGTATGGAGAGGCTCATCACTAATAGTCTGGCCATTTGATGATGAAACTCTTGGTCAATGAAACCCATGAAATAAAGACAAATAGAATTTTTTGGTGGTCTGTCAAAAACTAGGAAGAGATTGCTAAGAATATATTGGGTTTTTTTGCCTATCTATAATTCTGTCTGTTGGAACTCTAAATGTGAGATCCACTTCCCCTCATTGAGTAGGCATACCACTGGGGGAACTGAATCATATCATTCTTGACATTCTCATCGTACATGACACAGGTAGGATAACAGGGAATAGCAGCTGAAAAGAAGCATGGCTCATAGGTTTTGCTTAGAGAAGCATATAAAATAATTGGAAGTATCCTTCACTCAAAGGCATCAAGAAGCAAAATTTCATGGAATACTTGTTCATTTTATATACAACAGCCTTGAAAAAGCACCTTTTAAAAAACACCATGAAAATGATTGTGGTTTATGCATAAACACAAGCTTTAGAGGATGAGGAGGTAGACAAATTCTATGAGGAACTCCAAAAGGTTCTCTGAATTAAATCCACAAACATTTTGAATCTTGATGATTTCATGGCAAAGGTAGGCATACAAGATTATGAAAAATAGTTATGTTGGGAAACAAGATTTTAAATTAAGAATTGAGATAGGCCAAAGACTTTTCAGAAGAAACCTGAAGACTGTATTATGTATATTTCCTTTGAGGACAGAGTTCGGATGTGCTGTACATGCTGATCACTGAATGACATCATGCATGATAAAATAAATTGATTGCATCCTTCTAATTGACAAGAAATGCCTGATTATGGATGTCAGAGTCATTTCTGAATTATCTAATTGAGACCATGCATAAGCAAACATCTACTTGTTAGAGCAAGGATTAAAATCAATGCCTCTTGATAGCAAAGATTAAAAATGATGACACAGGACAAGTAATCAGGCCTGCTCTAACCTCTAATAATTAAGAAAGTTATTGAAGAAGAAAAATTGGGACCAGATAAAAGAACAAATATTAACATAGATAGTCACCATTGCCTAAAGAAGTCTAACCCAAAAAATGTCAACAATTGTTGAAAATTCCTAGCCTACCAAACATATAATTTTGCCAAGGACAGAGATATATATGGTCAAGGGACCATAAATCTAAAATATATATTCATAGCAGAAGTTTGTTATCAGCATTATTGCTGTACAAAAAGAACAAGAAATAGTGGAGTGAAGATACATTTATAGAATATTGATAGATAATCCTAAGAGCATTTAATGATGACGCTTAAAGCAGAACAAAAAATAATTATCCATCCCTTCCCCTCCCTAAAAAAAAAAAAGGAAAAGAAAAAAGGATTACTGTATCTTTTCTCTAGCAATGGCAATGAAATTACATTTGAACTCAATCTCAAAATATCTAGTATTGTTGGATGAGGAAGTAGGAAATAAAAATGTCATTAAAGTAAATAAAGGTGCAAAAACAGCTTGGCTAGACCAAGTGTATGCAAATGAGGTCCAGGCTAAGGAAATATAAGTTTGAGAATACTGAGAGACTGATTCTCGAAATATCAAAAAGAAAGAATATATCAAAGTGTTGGACAAAGTCATAGACCTTATTGAAAAAAGTAACCGTGAGATATAAACAACTACCAAATTATATACCTACTTTCTTTATAAAAAAATTATTTACTTTTAATTTACAACATTCAGATCCACAAGTTTTTGAGTTCCAAATTTTCTCCACCCTCCTTCTCCACACCCTTCTCCACCCCCAGCAGCATGCAATCCAGTATAAGTTCTACATATACTTTTGCATTAAACATTAGTCAAGTTGTGAAAAAGAATTATAATAAATGGAATGAACAATGAGAAAGGAAAAACAAATATTTTTGTACACACTGGTCTTCCTCTCACTTGTGTGATCTCTTTGGGATACAGCCCTAGAAGTAGTTTTGGTGGGTCAAAGGGTATGCACATTTTATAGTCCTTTGGGCATAGTTCCAAATTGCTTTCCAGAAAGACTGGATCAGTTCACAACTCCACCAACAATGCATTAGTGTTCCAATTTTTCCACGTCTTCTCCAGCATTTATCATTTTCCTGTTTTGTCATGTAAGCCAATCTGACTGGTGAGATGTTGGAACCTAAGAGTTGTCTTGATTTGCATTTCTCTAATCAATAGTGATTTATAGCATTTTTTCATATGATTATAGATATCTTTAATTTCTTCCTCTGAAAACTGTCTGTTCATATCTTTTGACAATTTATCAATTAAGGAATGACATATTCTTATCCATTTACTCAGTTCTCTGTATATTTTAGAAATGAGGCCTTTATCAGAGATACTGGTTATAAAAAATTCTTTCCCAATTTTCTGCTTCCCTCCTAATCTTAGTTACATTGGCTTTGTTTGTATAAAACCTTTTCAATTTAATGTAATCAAAATTATTCATTTTGCATTTTGTAATGCTCACTATCTCTTTTTTGGTCATAAATTCTTCCCTTCTCCACAAATCTGACAGATAAATCCTTGCTCTCCTAGATTGTTTGTAGTATCAGCCTTTATATCTAAATTGTGACCCCATTTTTACTTTATTTTGGTATACAGTGTAAGACACTGACCTATGCACAGTTTCTGCCATACAATTTTCTTGTCCCAGCAGTTTTTGTCAAATAGTGAGTTCTTATACCAGAAGCTGGAATCTTTATCAAACAGTAATTTACTGTAGTCATTGACTACTGTGTCTTGTGTACCTAATCTATTCCACTGATCCCCCACTCTATTTCTTAGCCAGTACCAAGTGCTTCTTTATAATACAATTTAAAATCTGTTATGGCTAGGCCACCTTCCCTAGCATGTCTTTTCTTTAATTCCCTTGATATTCTGGACCTTTTGTTCTTCTAGAGGAATTTTGCTATTATTTTTTTCGAGCTCTATAACATAATTTTTTGGTAGAGTGGTTGGTATAGCACTAAATAGGAAAATTAATTTGGGTAAAATTGTCTTTTTTATTACATTAGCTCTGCCTAACCGTGGGCAACTGATGTTTTTCCAAATATTTAAATCTAACTTTATTTGTGTGAAAAGCGTTTCATAATTGTATTCATATAGTCCTTAGGTTTGTTTTGGCAGGTAGACTCCCAAATATTTTATAATGTCTACAGTAACTTTAAATGGAATTTCTCTATTTCTTGCTCTTAGGCTTTGTTAAAAATATATAGGAATGCTGAGGATTTAAAATATTTTGTATCCAGCAACTTTGCTAAAGTTATTTATTATTTCAAGTAGTTTTTTACTTGGTTTTCTAGCATTCTCTAAGCATAGCATTATATCATCTGTAAAGAGTGATAACTTGGTCTCTTCTTTGCCTAGTCTACTTCCTTCAATTTCTTTTTCATCTCTAATTGCTACTGTGAACATTTCTAGTATGAAAGTAAATAACAAGAGTGATTGTAGACATCCTTGTTTCACCCCTGATCTTATTGGAAATGCTTCTAGCTTATCTCCATTACATATAATACTTACTGATGGTTTTAGGTAGATGCTACTTATTGTAAGAAAGACTCCATTAATTCCTATGCTTTCTAGTGTTTTTAATAGGAATGGGTGTTGAATTTTGTCAAAAGCTTTTTCTGCAACTATTGAGGTAATCAAATGGTTTCTGCTTGTTTTGTTATTGATAGGATCAATTATGCTGATAGTTTTCCTAATATTGAACCAGGCTTGCATTTCTGGAATAAATCCTACCTGATCAAAGTGTATTATTCTCAACATTAGTCACTCTAA
Organism: Pseudochirops cupreus; assembly: GCA_028627135.1. Lineage (NCBI taxonomy): Eukaryota > Metazoa > Chordata > Mammalia > Diprotodontia > Pseudocheiridae > Pseudochirops > Pseudochirops cupreus. Next base: position 177,234,095 of record CM053581.1, on the reverse strand, counting down.
TCTTTTTGCTAATATTTTATTTAAAATCTTTTGCATCTATATTCAATAGGGAAATTGGTCTACAATTTTCTTTCTCTGTTTTGGCTCTTCCTGATTTAGGTATCAGTATCATATTTGTATCAAAAAAAGAATTTGGTAAGACTCCTTCTTCACCAGTTTTCCCATATTTCTATAAGGTATTGGAATTAATTATTTTTTAAATGTTTGATAGAATTCACTTGCAAATCCATCTGGCCTTGGAGATTTTTTCCTAGGGGGTTCATTGATGGCTTGTTCAATTTCTTTATCTGAGATACGGTTATTTAAATATTTTACTTCTTCTTCTGCTAAGCTGGACAATTTATATTTTTGTAAATATTAATCCATTTCACTAAGACTGCCAAATTTGTGGGCATATAATTGGGCAAAATCCTAATTGTTGTTTTAATTTTCTCTTCATTGCAGGGAAATTCATCCCTTACATTTTTGATGCTGGTAATTTGGTTTTCTTCTTTTTTTATTTCAAATTGAATAATGGTTTTTCAATTTTATTGTTTTTTTCATAAAACCAGCTCCTAGTTTTATTTATTAGTTGAATAGTTTTCTTAATTTCATTTTTAGTAATCTCTCCTTTGGTTTTCAGTATTTCTAATTTGGTATTTCATTGGGTGTTTTCAATTTGTTCTTTTTCTAGCTTTTTCAGTTGTATGCCCAATTCATTGATCTCCTTTTTCTATTTTTTATTCATGTAAACATTCAGAGATATAAAACTTCCCCTTGTAACTGTTTTCTCTGCAGGCTCCTCCTGGAGCAAAGCTTCTTTGGACACTTCCCATCCTGCACTGGTCCCCTTCAAGCCTCAACACAGTCACAGCCACACGCTTCCCATAGATCTCCAAAGCTTCTCTCTGGTTCCACTATTTCAGGATTTTACCCTGGAGCAATATTCTCTGGATTTTTCAAGGTCTACAAGGGGGAGGATGTGAGCACGTATGGTGCTATCTTGGCTCTTGGAAGTTCAGGTAGGCGACTTTTAAACATCTAAATTGTGGGTGTCTAGCCCCAAGTATAGATGCTGCAGGCATCTTATCTCTTACCCTGCTCAGACAGAACCCTGTCCCACAGTGAGAGGTTTGGCAATCACCACTGCAGTGGGCGAATCAGTTCATCTGGGTTCACTTAGCTCCATTATAGTTGGGTCTGTGCTGGTACAGCACACTGTACTCCCCCTGCCCAGCTCAACAAATCCTACCTGCAAATTTTCTGTGTTGACCTGGGCCGGAAATCTTTAATACTCCATCTTCTAATGAACTCTGCCACTCTAAAATTTGTTCAGATTCACATTTTAAAGGTAACTGAAGGAATTTATGGGTAAGCTCAGGTGAGTACCTGCTTTCACTCCACCATCTTGGCTCTGCCCCCTGCCTACTTTCTTATTTATTCAATATCTTTGTGAAAATTATTCATTTTTAGACAAAAGTATAAAAAGTAAACTCCAGGCCATTTCAAATTACATTCTACAGCAGATCACACGTTTACAGTCATATTTGTGACTGAAATGTGGAGAGAATGTAAGTTCATAGGGTCATAACATTTAAAGCTGCCCCACTGTGCTGATTGTTGCCTCTCAAAAAACATAAACAAAAAAAGACTATTTTATTCACTAGAAAAAAAATGCCATTTTAAAGGTTTTCCTCAAACAAAGTGTATCCCAAGAGAGACAATATGGCCTAATAGATAAAATACTGGACTTAGATTAAGAAAGACTTAGGTTTAAATTATGGCTCTGCCACCTACTTACCTGAATGGTTTCTAGAACTTGTTTTTTGAACTTCAGTTCCATTTCTGCAAAATGAAGGGGTTAGACTAGCCTTTAAGTTCCCTTCCAGACTCAAATATATGATCCTGACATATGGTAAAATTAGATAAAAGATGCTTTGAAAGATATTATAACTAAAGATAGCTTTATTTAATAGCTATTTATTAACATTATGTGAAGGTAACTGTAAGATGTATATTTGCTGAAGGCATTTGCTGCTATTCTGGGGAAGATCCAATAAAGAGTCCAAATTGAAGAGGGATTCTCTATAAATAATCTGCTTTCCATGTACTTGAGCTTGCAGATGACATTGTGTGATTGCATCAATTTCTAAAGCAGTGTAAGGACTCCTAATTGAGATTCATAATTACTCTGAATAATTCAACATAACCATTGAAATAGGAAAGACCTATTGAAGAACGATTACTTCATAGACTCTGATATGCAATTGTATATATGAGCTCTACAGAGTTAGCATGTTATTCATATACCTTTGACAAGATGCTGCCAATGAGCCATAACCTAAATCCAGTATATATTCAAAGGAGAGGAAGCAGTATTCATTTTGTCTTTTATGCTGTGCTGTTAATGACCTCAAATATGGCACTTATAATCTTTGAAACAAAGGGCCATCTTTTGGCACTCATATTTTTCTGCTGGTGCAACATGACTATGGTCTTGAAAAACCACAGTTTCTAATGAATTAAATTTGTGGGTCACTCAAAGACCAGTGAAGAAACATACAATGGTTAAGCATAGGTTACATGATATTACCCCTACCCCAGAAATTGAGCAAAAGTTGCAGTATGAAGAATATTATTAGAGATATACATGACTTGAAAGTGAGATGGGCCAACAAGGAGTAACTAATGGATAACCTCCATGCTGCCTTGGCACCCATGCTATGTGAAGAAAGCTAGAGAAAGGCCCTCAGAGGTAAAGCCCCTATAAAAGATTTATCAAATGACTTAGACAAGAATTATGAAAGATGAGAAAGTATGGTTTAATTGTAAGCTGTCTTGTTGAAGGAAGGAATTACATTCTTGAAGTAACAAATATGTGAAAACATGAATGCAGATCTGAAAGATCTTCTACTAAGGTAGCTAAAGTGATGCTAAAATAGAACTGGACCTGGAGTTAGGAAAACATGAGTTCAGCTCTAGCCTCAGATACTTGTTACCTGTGTGACCCCAAGGAAGATACCTGATCCTGTTTGGCTCAATTTTTTTTAATCAACAAAATGGAGATAATAGCACCTATCTCCCTGTCATGAGCATAAAATGAAATAATATTTGTAAAGTGTTTTGAAAACCTTGAAGTGCTATATAATTGCTAGTTATTATTAAGTATGAGAGGAGTTACAGTCTATGATGGTTGATGAAATCAGAGACTAATGATATATTGAAAAATGTGCTCTCTGTTATATTCATGGAATCAACTCAATATTTTTCTTCCTCATTGCCTCTACATAGCATTATACACAGTTTGATTACCTCTGCAATTAAGTGAAAGCAGCTCATCATATTTAAGTACTACTTACCCTCATTTATTTTAAATTATTTATTTGGTTTCAAGAATATGATAAAATCACATAGATGATTCTTGGAAGGGTGGGAGTTGTCAGTATTTGGGGTTTTATCTGTGTGAGTTAACTTCCATTGAGGAAATTTCTCCTACTATTTGCAAATAGGCAATATGTCTACAACTTCTACGTCTTATTGTTACCCAGGGAATGCAGTGATTAAATGACCTTCCCAGTTAGTGCATCAGAGGTCCATCATGAACCTTGGTCTTTTTGATGGCAAAATCATCACTCTAACCATTGTGCCGTGTAATGTCTTCTGACAGATAATAATTACAAGCTAAAATTCTTTATATCTTTTAAAAAAATCTACTGAATTTTCTCATTTAGTTCTGAAAAGAATTAAATTGTCAACCAGTCTGCAGAGTGGAAAAAGGGCTTCTCTCCAGCTTACAGAAATGCCCATCAAATCACTGTTAATACTAACTTTTGTTCATCTACTGGAAAAGACCATTTCTGATGCTATTTGAAAGATTTTTTTTAGAGTTGCTAGTGGATAGTGTGATAGAATTGTTCATTGATTTGTCCGCCATCCACTTCTGTCCTCACAAGAATGAATAAATGGAACTGCATTTTTTCTCTTTCATGATTTGAACGTTTATTTCAGATCTTATGGAAAAATAACTCCCTGATCTGTTCTCATTTTTATTTTCTTCTGTTTGGTTTGGTCTGGAACTCTGATAACAGTAGCATATGTAGATATGTGTGTGTATATATATATATATATATGATACTAATATATAATATACTAATATATAGTAATATATAATACTAATATATAATATAATATGTAATACTAATAATATACTATATACTAATAATAATATATAATAATATATTATATATACACTAATGTATAATAATATATTAAATAATTATAACAAAACTAATACATACACACACACACGTAAACTATTGGCCTGAAAACTCTTACCACCAATACAAATTAGAAATTCTTGTCTTGTATAATCTTTGCCTTATATGACTGGAGCACTGAGAGATTTAGTGACTTTCCAAGAGTCTTACACTAGTCAGTAGTCAGTACTTGGATCTAGGACTTCTTGAATACAAGGTCAACCTTCGATCCACTATATGACACTTTAAAATCATGAGAAATAAATTTGAGCTTACCACATTTCCTTTTTCTCAACCAGGTGAATCTATCTTGCTTTTGTAAATGTTAATCTTTCCTGTCTTTACTGTCATACTTCATAAGAACTCAGCAAATAATACTAGGGCTACTATTTGATTGATTTTAATACTTCTTCCTTTAAAGTTTTCTTTTATCTGCTGAATAAATATTTAACTCTTGCTTGTCCTCTACATTTCACCCACAAAAATTTGATGGTCAAAAACCCTGGTATAGCCACCCATCAGTTCTCACTTGCACTATTGTAATAGCCTCCTAGGTGTCTAATTGATTTCCTTATCACTCCACATCTCTCCCTTATCTCTCCCCTAGTCCTACAGCCACCCCACCCCCCAACTGCCTTTACAAAACTCCCTTTACACTGAAATGACTGAAATGACCTTTTCTCTGCTTTCCTCTGCTCAAAGACCTTCAATTGTCTTTTATTTCGGGTGGGACAATTGGGGTTAAGTGACTTGCCCAGGTTCACACAGCTAGTAAGCATCTAAATCAGGATTTGAACTCAGGTCTTCTTAAATTCAGGGCCAGGGCTTTAACCCCTGCACCACCTAGCTGCCTGTTCTATTGACTTTCAAATACAATACCATTTTCTTAGGCACTCATTTAAGGCCTTCCATAAAGTGGCTCTGTCCTGATTCTACAGTCTTAGTTCACACTGATCCTTTTTTACACTCTATATATTGGATAAACTGGTCCTTTCCTCAAACTCGACAAGCCACTTTAACATTTGTGTTTTTAACATATGTAATCCATACTCAAAGGTAAATACATCCTCCTTATCTTAGACTTTTATTTTCCTTTGATGAACCATTCAGGTATTTCCTTCTTTGTGAACCTTTCATTGATTTCTCTAACTATGTCTTCTTAAAAAATTTCTAGACTTCTTTATGTAATCACTCCTTGTCCCTCATCCCTTCACTATCTTCCTTGTACTTATTTGTGTTCAAGTTGTATCCCATCCCATCCTATAACTAGTAGAATGTAAGCTTCTTGGGGTACAATGAAAGACAGTGGGTTAATAGTCCATGTGCCACATTTGTACACCTTAGATATTGAAATGATCAGAGGGAATCTCTAGTGCATTAGACAAAGCCTTTAATCGATCATTTTTTGGAAGACATGGATAAAACTCAAAAAGGATGAAAAGCTATAGACTGGTTATAATCTGCCCAGCAGTTGAAACATCCACATTGATGAGACCACAGACCAATCCATGTACCTAAATGTTGTCCAGTTGTGGAGACTAAAGTTAAGAGATTATGTGATGTGCCCAAGGAGACACTTGCTGTAGGTCTGTCATGGCTAGGATGGAAATAATAAGGTAGATCTCTTATTTTTTTTTCTTAATCAATGTTATTAATATTCATGTGTGGAAGAATGTAACAAAAACTATTTAATAATGAGTTAAAATGCAAGATAAATGAAGCAAAGTAAGAAATACCATCCAGGCCTCCATGAAGACAAGTAAACAGACCTGAAAGAAGGAAATCCCAGGAAAGAGAAAGAACTCATCAGTGACTTCTGAAAAATCATGGAAACTGGGAGAGGTGCTTCAGGCATGAAAAAGGGAAAATCTCAATATTATTAAAAAGAATAAAGTAAGTAAGGATCTGAGGCTTGAGGCATCATCCCCCATACCTTGGGACTAGAACTTGATTGCACTAATAGCTGCTAAAAATAAAATTTAAAAAATGAACAAGCAAAGGAGAAATAAGTCAACCATGGAGAGCTGCTATGGGGATAGAAAAGATCTGGCTTCACATTCAGAGGAGGATAATCGAACTAAAAAGGCCATCCTTTTTTTTCAATGGGAAATGTCAAATATTCCTAAACACAAAAATTTCTTAGAAGGACTTCAAAAAAAGACTTTAAATATCAAATAAGAGCAATCTAAGAAAATCAAGAAAATTATGAAAGTCAATCAACTTGAAATAGATAACCAAAAACTTAAGAAATAAAATAATATCTTGAAAACTAGAATTGGACAAAGGGAAGCTAATGATGATCTAAGATACAAAGAAATGATAAAACAAAATCAAAAGGATGGAATAATAGAAGAGACTGTGAAAAATCTTTACAGAAAAACAACTGATCTAAAGAACAGATCAAAGAGAAATAATATGAGAATAGTCAGACTAACTGAAAATTATGATTAAAAAATAATCTTGATACAATATTATAGGAAATAATCAAGGAAAATTGCTCTGAAGTTCTAGAACAAGAAGGAAAAGCAGAAATAGAAAGAATAATCTAGGGATAACCACCTGAAAGAGATCCCAGGAGAAGAACTTAGAGGAATATCATAGCCAAATTTCAAAGCCCTCAGGTTAAAGAGAAAATATTTGAAGCAACAAGAAAAAAATACCATAGAGCTAAAATAAGGATTACACAAAACCTAGCAGCTGTTATGTTGAAAGAGCATAGTTCTTGGAATATGATATTTTGTAGAGCAAAAGAGCTGGGATTATGACCAAGGGTAATTTACTCAGCAAAGTTAAATATAATCCTGAATGAAAAAAAAATTGATGTTTAATGAACTGAAGGAATTTCAAGAATCTGTGACAAAAAGAGTAGAACTTAAGTGAAAAATTGACATATAACATCCAGGGGAAATATAAAGTAAACATTAAGGACCAATTAAGGGACTTAATAAGGTAAAACCATTTACTTCTTATATGTGAAAATATTATCAGTTCTTTTATTGCTGCCATTTGGGGGAGGTACTTCGAATGACATGCTTGGGCTGAGCTGTCTATTATATGGTGGTTCTGAAAAAAATAAAACTGTGCAGGGAGAGATATAAAGGAGCAATTATCTCATACAAATGAGGCCAAAAACAAAAAATTGATACAGAAGAAGCAAGTAGGGGGAGAGGGCACATAGTGCAGAAACCTCATTCTTATTGGGAGGGAAGGGATAGGAACAACATATACACACACACACACAAACACACACAATGCTATAAAAACCTTCAAATTCAGAAAGAAATAAGAGGGCAGGGGGATAGGGTGGGAGAGGAGAGGATAAGAAAGGGACTCTTGGAAGGGATGAGTTTGTTAAGAAATAGGACAGTCAGGTAGCAGGTAGAAGTAAAGCAGAGCAGTGAAGAGAGACATGAATAGAGTGAGACTGATAGGAAAAATAGGAAGGAGGAAATATATAAGTAATTAGTTTAGAATGTGAATTGCTGAATTTACCCATAAAATGGAAACGAATAGATTAAAAATTTTGAATTCAACAATATGTTGCATTCAGGAAATGCAATAAAATGAGAGATACACAAAATGTAAAATAAAGATCAGGAATGGAATTTATTATATATATAAAAGCAGGAGTAGTGATCATGATTGCAGACAAAGTGAAAGCTAAAATAGATTTAATCAAAAGAGAAAATAGAGAAACTATGCTATATGTCAGCCATATTATTCAATATTGTTTTAGATCATTTAAAATAATTAGCCAGTATGAAATAATTGAGTGTATACTTGCCAAAACTGTCACAGGAATTACACAAATAAAAACATAAAACACTTTTTATAGAAAAAGTCAGATTTAAGTAATTGAAGTAATATTTACTGTTCATGGGTAGGTATAGTCAATATACTAAAAAATGGCAATTTTACCTAACTAATCTATTTATGTAATGCCATCCCAATTAAATTCCTAGAAAAAAATATCTTACTGAGTTAGAAAAAAAAGTAAAAAAGTTCATTTAGAAATACAAAAGGTCAGGAACTTCAAAGAAACCAAGGGAAAAAAGATACAAAGGAAGCAGATTCAGTAGTACCAGACCTTAAACCACATTATAAGGTGAGAGCATTCTTGAATTATAAAATGGATAATTTTGATTATTTTATATTAAAATTTTCTTGCATAAAAAAAATAAAACCTATGCAGTCAAGAATGGAAGAAATGCAGAAAATTAAAAAAAAAAACTTCATCGACAATCTTTCAGATAGAATGTGATTGGGTTGGAATATTGCTACATTTTAGGAAAGGCTGAGCTGGTTGATTTAGAGAAAGATGGAAAGATTTGGAATTATGAAAGGAGATGCTATCTACCTTCAGAGAAATGGATGACAAGTAGAAATAATCACAGTATGGTCTTACATATATGAGTATGAGTGTATATGTAAATATATGTGTATATTTCTAGATATCTGTGTATGTGTATATATATATATGTATATATATGTATGTGTGTATATATATGTATATATATGTATGTGTATTTATATATGTTCTTAATTGTAGCCTTCTTTTCAGGAGGGAGGAAGGGAAAAATAAAGTAAAAAGTGCATAGCAGAGAACAAAAGACAACTTACAAGAAAACAAAGAAAAGCTGGACAGCTTTGAAAACAGTATGAAGTATTTATTATATAGGTTTTCTTGAAATGGAAATGTATTCCTTTATACTGAATCCTCTCTTACATTCTACTACATATGTGGAAATTTTTTCTTTTCTTATTTTATACTTAAATTTAAAATAAATGTGAAAACTTAAATAGTCCTTAAACTGTACACCTGTGAGTTTGTCTTTGATTCTTATAAAATATTTTAGAACATCTTCTTGAAAGATAATTTTTGTGAGCATTTAGAACAAAAAAAATTTAGTAATCACTAAGAGTCAGCATGGCTTCAACAATAGCAAAGTATGCCATACTAGCCTACTTTTATTTTTCAAATAGAATTATTAGCTTAATAGATAAGGAGAGTGCTATAGAGATAATTACTATCTAGCAAGAGTTCTTATATGGTGTATACCCTTGTGGACAATATGGAGAAATGGAAGCAGATGATAGTGAAGTTAAGACCTGATGTATTCAGAATGATGGGATCTAAAAATAGTCATTAATGGTTTCAAATCCATTTGCAGGCAGTCTCTACTGGAATGTCCCAGAGCATTACCATTGATTCTGTTCTAAATAACATATTATTCATTGACTTGAATAGGCAGATTTAAAGAGCAACTCATTCTTATGAAGACATAAAGAGGAAAGATAATTAAAAGGTTGGATAATAGTTAGGATCCAAAAAGATCTAGAATGAAAGACATATAATGGAGATAAGTGTAATATCCTACATGGGGATTTGGAATGTGTACCTTAGAAGTATAGGTTAGAAAATCTTGACTAAAAGAATTTTAAATTAAAAAAGAATATACCTGAGGATTTTAGTGGACTACCAGTCATCTTAATTTGAGTGAATTAGTGTGATATTCCAGGCAAGATATTCCACTAGAACTTCAACTGCATTGAGAAGCATAACATCCAAAATGAGGGAAGTGATATTCCAACCATACTGTCTGATCAAAACAGTATCTGAAATATTCTGTTTAGTTCAAGATACCACATTTTAGCAAAAGTTCTCATGTTAGGAAGGTGATTTTAGGAAGATTGGAATACATCTAGAAGGTAGAGACCAGTATTGTGAAGGGATTATAAATTATTCTGTTCAAGCATCAATGATAAATTGTTAAAGTTGTCAGTGACGACTATCGTATATGAAAGAGATATTAGAGTGATTCTTAAGGATAGAAGCAGGAGAAATAAAAGGAAGGAAGGAAAAAAGAAATATATTAAGCTATACCTCACAACTTGTAAACTTTTTCATCCAAGATAGGTCGGACTAGCAACTGACAATGGTTGGTTGCTGTGGGTCATATGATAGGTTAGACTAGAGACAGACTGACCATGGTTGATTGCCGCAGGTCATGTGACAAGCAGGAGCGTGCAATGGCAAACCTACATTTTTTGCTGGCTCCTGAAATTCTCTGATGGGCCACAAGTAGCCCACTGGCCATATGTTGTACAGGCCTGTATTAAGCCCTTACTGTGTGCTAGGCTCTGTGCTAAGCACTTTACACATCTCTCATTTGGTCCTCTGAGAGAATTGTGGGAATTGAGTGAAATACAATGACACCATCTTGAGACTCAATTCTGGATCTAACTCAGTTTACTTTCTATTCAATTATAATTCACTTCAATTGACTAATTCAATTAGTCTAATTTTTACCTTGTGAGAAAATTTTATTTAATTATGGGAATTGGGAGAAAACATTATTACATTGATTGAACTTAGCCCTGTCTGTCTGGGAAGCTGGATCAACTCTGTCTCTTGCTTAGAGACCTTTAACTGAGGACCTAGGTTATGCTGACCTAACCCAGTTAGATCTGAAGATCTGAAGGAAGGAGTTTTCTCACAATTTTACATCTCAAGTAACCCATGTGTTTTATCTGAAAACTTGCACCATGCTGGTCAACCAGTTACTGTTTCCTTATCCCTTTGATTGAATATAGACACTTTTGGCGGGGGGAAGTGTTGGGGCACCTCTTTTTCTGATTTCAGGGAATTGCTCCTGTTTTTTCACCACTTCCCAACTTGAAAATTCATCGTCTTTCCTGCACTTAGAAATCAGATTAACTGATTTTGTATCCTGGTTATATCTGTCAATTGTTTTGTTTTAGTACATAAAAAAATCTGCCTCCTCTTGTATTTGAGCTGCAGTTCCAAGCTGAGGAGACTTCGTCCTGATTTGTTATGGAATTGTTATTCATTGCTTAATAAACTGATATACTCAGAAGCTTGAACCTTTTTTTTTCCCCTGCTGTTTCACATTTTACTCATCATACCTCACAACAACTCTGGCAGATAGGCACAATTATGATCTACATTTTATAGCTAAGGAAATCAAAGCAAGCATCAGTTAAGTGACTTGCCCAGGGTTACATAACTAGTAGGTGCCTGAAGTTGGATTTGAACTCATCTTCCTGACTCCAGGCCCACCTTTCTATTCACTTTGCCATCTAGCTTCCTAGGAAATGGTACAAAGATAGATTTAGGCTAATAGCAAGGGGATCCTTGCTAACATTACTGGTGTTATCCAAAAGTACGTTAACCTTGATTCCCCTACATTGTAAATTTTCCAGCAGTGATTAAAGAAATGGCCACTTTTCAGGGGTGATGTATGGGGAATTCTTGTCCAAGTACGAATTGGTTCAATCAGCCTCTGGAATTTCTCTTATTCAGATTCTGGTGGATTTAAGAACAGATTCTAGGCCTTCTGAAATTTGGTTCTTAAGTTCTATTTTTCTATCCAAAATAGGATCATTAGCTTATTTTATTTTATTTTTTAACATATTGGAGCGAGAAAGTTGTGTGATTCCCTGAACCCATTGGGATAGGACTTTCTCCTCATTGGTAGAGATCAATGCTCCTACATGGGTGTGGGGATGGTGAAGCTAGTAAGAGTTAGAGAGAGGAGAGCATTAGTCTCTTGAAGCCTCTTCAGTTTCTTCTGATGCTTCAGGCACTTGTGGCTTCCTTCTTTGAGAAGGAATATGAACAATGCCAACTTCCCTTCAGAATACTGAAGGTATGGTAAGACTCTAGGAAGAAGCTTGCATAAGAGGAGCTAGTGGTGTCCTCTATGTTCCCATCACCAGTTTCCTACACTAGAGACTTTGGGGAGTTTCTTCTTAGGAGGTTTGAGACTATCTTTCTCAGCTGAACTGAGCTGCCTTGTTCTAAATGAAAGAGCTCTGTCCCTTTGTATTGTCTATAATATATTTTCCTATGTGTATTTTCTCTGATTTATGTTTTTTCTCTTGACTTGATTAAATGGATTTCTTTACTACCTGCTAGGTATATTCCATGTGGAGCTGATATTTGGTAGGAAAGGGGTAAAGCTTTGGATCTAAGTCTTTTAGCCTCCTTTTCCCATTAAGAAATATCTTTCAAAATTTAGCTTGAACATGAAAACCACATCCCTTAGAGTTAGACTAATAATCTTTAAGGGAACAGATAGATACAATTCTGGCCTGGCAGCTCCTCTCTCTGAGAAGAACAGAGTGACTAAGCTTTGGGTCCCAAACCATTTGCTTCATCTCCTGGCAGGAACTGAAACCTCTAGAGAAGGGCAGAGAAAGAAGAGTCTAAAGATATCTATAAGGCCTCCCTTTGAGCCAAATAATGACACCCCCTTGCTATATGTGAGAAGATAGCTCTTGCTACATGTCTGTATTATGCCAAAATCACTCACAACTGTTCAAAGAAGCATTTGAAGTTATTTATTTGATATAGTGAGAAGTTCAAAAATTCAAAGCTAGGTGGGACTCTCAAGATAGCTAGATTAAGACTGTTGTTTTACAGATAAAGAAACTGAGACTGGTAAGTAAGGTCACATAGCTAACTGGTAAGAGACATGGGGTCTTGGCTCCCCACCCCAGAACCCAAATTAATAAAAAGCCCTCACATTCTAGCATTCTTTCAGACTGTGCAGCATATGTAATATGCACAAGTTACCACTAATAGAACCACCGTGAGATTGCCTTACTATACAGATATCTTGGGGTTGTGTAAGAAGCCACAGTCTATGACTTAGAGAGCTCTATTAGTGGTATGGTCATTAGGTGCTGTCCTGGTGTATTTTTCTTTCGGGATCTGAGGACAGGTTTTTCAAAGTTGTTGTGTATGGTAATAGGATCTTTTCTCTTATGTAGAAACAGAGGTAGAATTATCATTAGGTAAATGGGGCTTTTCCCCAGGATTTCAATATATAGTGGATACTATCCTCTCTTCCAGCAGGATTATACCTGCAGTCCAATTGTCCTTATCACCACCATTTCCTACTGTCTCCCAACTCTACTATTTTTGCATCAGGTGAAAATGTTCCTCTAAATGTCAATTTCTGACAGAGAATGCTAAGATGAATAATATTTTTTAAAAAATCTCTATTCTAGGTGACAGTAGATTTGGAGTAAGAGAGGCCTCAAAAATTTAATAGTTATATAACCATGGATAAGTTACTTAATCATTTTCAGTTTTGGTTTCCTTATCTGGAAAATAAGGATAATAGTATCAATTATAAAGAATTGTTGTGAGGATAAAATGAGATAACATATATACAGCACTTTGAAAGCCCTTAAGGCCCTACATAAACATCGATTATTATTTTTATTATCCATAGTGTGGAAACTGATCTTCAAAGCACTCAAGCTTCAAAACCTTTGTTTTGTTGCATAGTTGGAAAGAGAAGCTTCTTAGACTTCATAGACTCATAGGTTCATAGACTCAGAGTTAGAATAGACTATTGTATCAGCAATGCAGCATTCACAATGCCTACAGTAACTGTAAGTATGCTGATATGGTTATTAATCACAAAATGTAAGAGACTCTCTACATTAAGAAATATAGCTAGAACATTCATTTAAATGCCAGAAAACTGAATCCCTAAACCAGAAAGTCAAAGCCAACAGAGTAGTTATGAAGTTGGCACATGTAGTTAAAGTAGTAAACACCCACATTCTCAAGCCTTCAAAACAGGGCAGGCTACCTCAGGCAAAGAGCCTCCTCTCCTCACTCACGACAACTGCTCAGCATCCAGGCAGCTTGCTCCCAGCAGCTCTGGCCCGCCACAGTTCCCATCCCTGGCAGTCCTCAGCAGGAGTCCTTAGCAGAGATTCTGGCGGGCTCAAAGAAAAAGGAGTTTGCACCACAACCACAGCCGCTGCCTCTGCCGCTGCTTCCAGTCAGCACCGCATGGAGACTAGCTTGGCTCTGGCTTTCTCTTGCTCCACCCCTTCCTGCTATGTCAGCAAGTTCAAGGGGCATGGAAGATCTTCAAATCCCAGTATCATTACAACTATACAGATGCTTTAGTCCATTCTACTGTTTATTTGGTTTATGTTTTTATAGTGTTTAGATTATATTTTCATTTCCTACCAGTTCTCCCCTTGGTTTTGACTTTACTATCACCATGCCCCCATGAGTTGTGCCCCTCTCCCTGCTTTTTGCTTCCTTTTTTCTTTATCAGTTAGATGGCAGGCCTGTTGAGGACAGGGATTGCCTATTTTTCCTATTTGTAACCACAGTGCTTTGCACAGTGCCTGGTACATAGTAGGCATTTGGTGTTTATTGTAATATATTTTATTGAATTTGTATTTTGTCCATATTTTGGCATGTGCGTGTGGTCTTTCCTAATATAATATAATTTTGAGGAAAGGGTTGTTTTTTTTTCTTATTTGTAGCCCCAGTGCTTAGCACAGTGCCTAATACATAGTAGACTCTTAATAAATACTCACTGTGTGTATTACTTCAATTTAGAATGAGTATAAAGAGGCCCAGAAAGGTTAAACAACTCACCAAAGCTGACAAATGTATTAAGTAGCAGAGACAGAATTTGAATGCAGGTTTTCTTATCTCAAATCCAATGGTCTTTACTTCAGGATATTAACTTTATTTAAACCAATCTGCTTTTGTAGTCCCCACACTTTCAACAATGTGTTCCTTGTCAGTGTCATCTATTTGCATATTCTAGTACCCAGGGGAGCTCTGCAAATTCTCAGTATAATTTAAAATGTATTACAGAATAGGGATTGTCTGATATTAATGCCTTTGAGATATTCTTTTAAGATTTTGAAGTGGAAAACAAAAACTCTCCTTGATACAATTTCAGAAATGAAGTTCTATTGACAAATGTTTTGGCTGAGTGCCACCAGCAAAAACTTTTTGTCTCTCACATTTCATTGAAGTTTTACTTTTTTAAAGAAGAAAATCAGATCTGGCTAAGAAACCAAGTTGACTGAAATCCAGCCAGATGTTCAGTAGTCTGCACAGGAGAAATGATGCTGATCATTTAATCTTGCTTGCTTTCTCTCTTTTTAAAATGAAAATGTGTGCATTATAATGATTCCTCATATTCAGCTTTCCTTTTCTTGGTAGTGGAAATACCTCCAAGGAAACACTTGTTGACACAATGGCTCCAATTACCATGTGCTTCTTTCATTTAAGGAGGGAATATTTGCAATTACTGATGAGGTCTAGAAAGGCTAGTAGGAGGGTAGGCAAGAAAAGAAGGTCAAAATCTCAAATTTCTCAGTGAGTTAATATAAGTGTTCCAATTCATAAACAGCAGTCATTATCAGATCATGATGTTAGCTCAGTCTTGTTTTAGGGAGTAGATAGGAACATTAATGTAAATTTCTCTTCAATAAATGAAAACCTACCAAAGCAGTAAATAAGATGTTTTGCACTGATAATTTTTTTGGTAACTATTCACATTTTCTGCATTTAATTGAAGGGGATAATCTTGAGCCTGAACAATGATGAGCACTGCCATAATTATAGACATTTTGCCAAGCACAAAGCTGGATACAAAGCTTGCCCAGTGAATTGACAATCCAAATTTAACAATGGGTAGGAATATCCAAAAAAGAATATGAAGACAGTCAGAGAAAACATAGATATTCACTTGAACAGAAATTCAAGGTCTGCAGAATCATTCCAGAAACAATAGTGACTCTTTACAAAATCAATACATTGCAAAACATTTTACAGGTCCCAAACATATGCCTAAATTGTCGATGAATAATGCTGTCTATTGGAGGGATGGAATTTTGTGCACTTTGAATAGCTCTCCAGAGGTTCTCTCACCTATCTCCCAGCTAATCCTATATAGTTTCTCTTTCATTATGAAAAACACTATATTTCCATTAATTGATATCTGATATATTTCTAGAATAATTACAGTTCTTTGATCTTTTCCATAGAAAACCTTACCCAATTCTTTTAATCATTTAGCTATATTTACATGAATCTTTTTATTTCTATAGATCTAGACAAAATATGAAACCAATAAACATATGACTAATGCAGAATGTAGAGGAAAGATTATTCTTTTGTCCTTGCTGTCACATTCCTTTCATTATGTCTGTGAATCATGTTACTCTTTTATTTCTGAATGCTTGGATACACCTATAGATAAGAGTATATAAACATGAGTACTTTCTTCATTGGCATAGATTGCAGTTCAGTCACATCTTCATATCCTATGTCATTCTTATTCAATTTCTTCTATAAATCCTCCATAGATGGTTTACCCAATAAAGTGTAGGACTTTCTAGAGATCTTTTAGCATTTCAAAGATACAAGCAAAGCATTAGACCTTTCCATCTATTGTCTTTCACTTTGGATATATAACGATACCTTTCGTCATCTACATCTCTGATGATGTCTTTGCCCCTTGCTATCTAATCTGTGCAAGTAAAAATTGATAATAAATTGTAGCCTGTTTGTGTCCCCACATATCCTTCCACCAGCATTGTCATTTGGGACAATTTTGATCCTTCTACATGCATGGTAACACAATATAAAACTTTATAACAACTCCAGGATAACATTGATTAAAAAACATGGGTTTTGGTGACAAGGATAAGCCTCAGGTGATTAATAATAATTAAAGATAATGATAGATATTCATACACTGTTTTAAGATTTATAAGTCACTTTGCATACATTACTTCATTATAAGTATAATTATTCCCACTTTACAGATGAGGAAATAGAGATTCCAAAACATAAAGCCATTTGTCCATGACCACTCACCTAATAATTATAGTGTGATTCAGTAGTGGATCTTTCCTCAGAACACTGAAATTTCTTTAATGTAGTTCAGACTAATCACTTCCTATATAATTCTGGGTTTAGCTCATTTCCCTTCTGCAGCATTTCTAATTTGACTTCCAGGGAAAACTGGCTTGAATTCCCTGGAATATGATGCTCCATCCAGTATAAACTGATCACCTGAAATCTCTTCATCATGCTGTTAACTCAGCTTTGAACACTCCACATTCCTAAGTCCTTCTGACTAAAGAACTACAGGGTAGAGCACTAAACTCCTAAATCTTTCATTTATAGAGGATCATCTTCAGTTCTGTTTGGTTTGAACTCTATAGAACATGATGTCCCAGACTAGGTATCTTCTGGTGTCCTCCCTCCCACTTTCTGGCTTCCTTTTGAATCCTGTCTTCCTCCATTGTACTATAAGATCATTGAGTAAAAAGGACTGCCCTTCTTTCCTTCTTTCTTTTTCATTAGTATCCCCAGTTCTTAGTATAGTGCTGGCACACAATACAAACTTATTAAAAGCTATTTAAGTTGAAACAGAATTGAGAATTAGGGCCTTCCTGGGCTTGTTGTCATCTTCCTTGACGCGGTACCACCTGGAATTGCCACTGTCTAGACCAGACTTGAAAAGGTCATTATCACATCCTTGGTGAAGTGAATGTATTTTCTTTCAGAATTCCAGGATTTGCCTGGGATCTCCTAATTGATGAGTGGATGATGCAAACTTACCCAAACCATTATATTTAGCCAACACTAGTGCTTCATATTCTATCCCCCTATTCATCAGGAATCCAAGACCTGCAGTGACATCTTGCCATCTTTTCTTTCTTATATGTGTAAATCTACCCCAATCCCTTTTCTATTATTTGATTATCAAAAAAGAATCAAGTCAACAATATCATTGCTATTGGAAAGAGTATGGATACTGGTTCCCCAAATCAAAATTTCCTTCCTTGATCATTGCTCCCCTATACAGGTTGTCACCCACTATTAGAATAAAATCTCTTTGAGGGACATAATTCACCATAGTACTTAGAAGAGTACTTTTTCATTCATTCATGAGGTAATATTGTGGATAGAATGTTGTCCCTAAAATTAGTAAGAAATGTCTTTTCCACTAGCTGTGTGAATCTGGGCAAGTCATTAACCTCTCTCAGACTCATTTTGCTCTGCTGGTAAATGGAGGTAATAATAATTTCTACCCCACAGTGTTGTTGTGAAGATCAAATGAAATACTAAATAAATAAATAGAAGCAAAATAAATAAATAATATAATGTGATAAATATATCATAAATAAATAGTAATAAATAAACCAATAAAGCACTTTGCAAAAATTGTGCTATATGTAGGTTAGTATTGTTGTTATTGTTATAAATTATTACAATGTCTGATTATGATTATTTGCAGGAGTATCTAAAATGTGGGACAGCTAGGGTGGTACAGTGGATAGAGTGCTAAGCCTAGAGTCAGGAAGACTCAAATCTGTTCTCAGACACTTATTAGCTATATGACTCCAGGCAAATTGCTCAACCTTGTTTGCTTCAGTTCCCTCATCTGGGAAATGAATTGGAGAAGGAAATGGCAAGCCACTCAATTGCCAAGAAAACTCCAAAATTGGTTATGAAGAGTTGGACCCAACTGAAAAACAACTGAACAATAGTAACAAAAATCCAAGATGTAGATACTACTGGACCATTCAGTGGCTGGCATTTCAAAATTTATTCAAAATTCCTTTTTTATGCACTCAATTTTTTATTTGTGAATTGTTAACCTAAAACCTTTTGTGTGATAATTCATCTTATTGAAGAGATTCTGTAGTATTTTTTGTTTGTTTCTTTTTTGAAAAATTATTTATTTTATTTTCCTCAGTTACATGATAAAACAATTTTTAGCATTCATTTTTTAAAACTTTGAGTTCCAAATTCTCTCCCTTCCTTCCTGTAATGGTAATTATCTAAAATTTGAAGATCCCTTTTTTTGTTATTCAAGTAAGCAGGTACTTAGCCCCTAGTCACTGTGAAAGAGGTAGAGGGTGTGAACTCTGTCTCCTGTTGCTGACATAACAGGAAGGGTTTGGCTGAAATAGGAAGGCAACACTCTATGTGTGTGTGTGTGTGTGTGTGTGTGTGTGTGTGTGTGTGTGTGTGTGTGTGTGTGTGTGTGTGTGTGTATAAGAAAAGCCTGAGAGGCAGAATCAGAATTTTTCTCCTGGTAGGCTCCTGGTGAAGGAAGA
>CM053581.1:177200860-177214826 GCA_028627135.1 Pseudochirops cupreus | reverse complement strand
GTGTGTGTGTGTGTGTGTGTGTGTGTGTGTGTGTGTGTGTGTGTGTATAAGAAAAGCCTGAGAGGCAGAATCAGAATTTTTCTCCTGGTAGGCTCCTGGTGAAGGAAGAATCGTGGAGACTGAAGCCAGCTGAGAGAGAGAGAGAGAGGAAGAGAGAGAGAGAGAGAGAGAGAGAGAGAGAGAGAGAGAGAGAGAAAGAGAGAGAGAGTATTTCTCTCCCAGCATGTGGAAACTGACTGAGAATTGAGTTGGAGTTTTCTTGAGACCAGAATCTGGTGAAGGCTGAAGTTGCTGCTGCCTGGAAGGCTGAGATTTCTTCTGGATCCTAGGGCCAGCTGAACTGCTGGAGGACTAAAGAGGCATGACCAGGATGCTAAGACTCTGTTTGTTTGTGGCTTGGTTGATCCTTGAATTCCTGGGAACAGAAATTTGAAGGTTTTGAGATGCACTGGATCCTGTGAACTTCATTGTACAGCAGAAACTACCTAGAGGACTGGACAAGGACCTGGGAGCTGTCTGCCTTTGAATCCAGGTGACTGGTGAATTCAGGTAGGAGCTGAGACCATGGAAGGGGATCCAGGGAATCTGAGAAAACACCCTGAATCAAGATGAAGAAAAGGCCTCTCCTTGGATATTGAATGCAGTGATGAAATTGAAGTTTATTAGAGACCAAGGGGTGGAGGATTTGTGTAATTTTCTAATGATTGTATTTAGTGATTAACAATACTTAGTGACTGATTACTGGATAAGTGACTGATTCAGTTAACCTATGATTGCTCGATGAGTGGAAGACTGACTACTGTTTTTTGAGACAACTGAATGGCTGAGTAAGGAGGCAAACCTCCTTAGGGATACCAGATGATTGTTCTGTTGTTTTTCTATTCTAAATACTGTGACGACTTTGGTGAAAACTATGTGGCCATTTTAATGTTAAGCTGTTGTGAATACTATATTGTGATTTTCTGTGACAAGATGTAATGTTGTGTATATTGTATCTTGATTTGTTGTGAATGTTTTCTTTTGATTTGTTCTTTAATAAATAGAGTGTTCACTATACTGTGTAATCAGAACCTTAAAAGCTGTTCACAGTAGCATTCTTTTGGGAAGCTGCTTGTGCATGACATTACACTCCCTCCCCAGCCCCTTATTGAGAGGGTATGCAATCTGAACTAGGTTATACATGTGTAGTCATGGAAAACATTTCCATATTAGTCATGTTGTGACAGAAAACATAGAAAAATTTTTTAAAATACCTCAAGAAAAACAAAGTAAAAAAAGTATGCTTCATCTGCATTCAGATACCATCAGTTCTTTCTCTGGGGATGGATAGCATTTTTCATCATAAGTGCTTCATCATAAGTTGTGTTGGATTGTTGTATTGATGAGAATAGCTAAGTAATTCACAGCTGATCATCTTACAATAATGTTGCTTTGTACACAGTACATTTCACTTTGCATATATAAGACTTTCCAGGTTTTTCTGAGAGCATCCTGCTCATCATTTCTTATAGCACAATAGTATTCCATCATAATCACACCCCATAATTTGTTCTGCCATTACTCAATTGATGAACATCCCTTAAATTTCTAATTCTTTGCCCCCAGAAAAGATCTACTATAAATATTTCGTACATATAGGTCATTTTTCTTTTTTTTAAATCTCTTGAGATACAGATCTAGTTGTAGTATTGCAAGGTCAAAGGTTATACATGGTTTTATAGCCCTTTACTTGTTCTACAGAATGGTTCAATCAATTCACAACTCCACCAACAGTACATTAATGTCTCGTTTTTCCAACATCCACTCCACTGTTTGTCATTTTCCTTTTCTGTCCTATTAGCCAATCTGATAGGTATGAAGTGGTACCTCAGAATTGTTTTAATTGTAATGTCTCTAATCAATAGTGGGTTAGAGCATTTTTCATATGGCTATAGATAGCTTTGATTACTGCGTCTGAAAAGTTTTCATATCTTTTCATTATTTATCAATTGGGAGATGGCTCTTATTTTTATAAATTTGACTAAGTTTTTTACATGTCTGAAAAAAGAGGCCTTTAAGAGAGAAAGTTGCTTCAAAATCTTTTTCACAGTTACTATTGCTAACTGTATTTCCCTCCATCCTATTCCCCACCTCATTTATTCTATTCATGCTCTTTTCATCTGGTCCCCCCTCAAAAGTGTTTTGCTTCTGACTACCTCCTACCCCAAACTGCCCTCCCTTCTTTCACCCTTCCCCTTTGGTTTTCCCTTTCCCCTCTCACTTTCTTGTATGATAAGACAGGTTTATATAACCAACTGAATGTGTGTGCTATTCCCTCTTTGAGCCAATTCTGATGAGAGTAAAGTTTACTCACTCCCTATCATTTCTTCTGTCTTCCCCTTCACTATGAAAGCTTTTTCTTGCCTTTTTTACATGAGATAATTTACCCCATTTTTCCTCTCCCTGTACATTCCTCTGTTATTCATTAATTTATTTTCTTAGATATCATCCCTTCATATTCAACTCACCCCTGTGCCTTCTGTCTATATATACTTATTCTAACTGCCATAATAATGAGAATGTTCTTATAAGTTACAAATATCTTCCCAAGAAGAAATGTCAACAGTTTAACCTTATTAACTCCCTTATGATTTCCTTTTCATGTTTACCTATTTTATGCTTCTCTTGAGTCTTGTATTTGAAAATCAATTTTTTTCTTTTAATGTAGAAGCTGCTAAATCTTGTATTATCCTGATGCTGACTCCATGATACTTGTATTGTGTCTTTCTGACTGTGCGAGATATTTTCCCTTGACCTCAGAACTCTGGAGTTTGGCTATATTATTTCTGGGAGTTTTCATTTTGAGATCTCTTTCAGGAGGTGATTGGTGGATTTGTTCAATTTCTATTTTACTCTCTGGTTCTAGAATATCAGGGCAGTTTTCCTTGATAATTTCTTGAAAGACCATGTCTAGACTTTTTTTTTTATCATAGCTTTCAGGTAGCCCAATCATTTTTAAAATTATCTCTCCTGAATCTGTTTTCCAGGTCAGCTGTTTTTCTAAGGAGATGCTTTACATTGTCTTCTCTTTTTACATTCTTTTGGTTTTGTTTTTTTGTTTCTTGATTTCTCCTTAAGTCATTAGCTTTCATTTGCTCAATTTTAATTTTAAGGAATTATTTTCTTCAGTGAATTTTTTGGCTTCTTTTTCCATTTTGCAAGTTTTCTTTTTAAAGCATTCTTCTCATGGGCCTTTTGTACTTCTTTTATCATTTAGCTTATTCTGTTTTTTTAAAGTGAAATTTTCTTCAAGAATTTTTTTTGTATGTCCTCAACCAAGATGCTGACTAATTTTTTAAAAAGTGATTTTCTGGTATCACTCTTATTTCTCTTCCCATTTCCTCTACCTCTCTTACTTGATTTTCAAAATTCTTGTTGAGCTCTTCCCTGCACTGAGACTAATTCTTGGAGGCTTTGGACATAGAAGCTTTGGCTTTGCTGGCTTCTTTTGAGTATCTGTTTTGATCTTCCTTGTCACCATGTAGTAAATTTCTATGGTCAGATTTTTTCCCTGTTGTTTGCTCATTTTCCCAGCCAATTTCTTGACTTTTAACTCTTTGTTAAAGTGGGGCTCTGCTTCCAGGGTGGAGGACACAGTGTCCTAAGCTTCAGGGATTTTGTGCAACTGTTTTTAGAGATATTTCTAGGTATCTGTAAGTTTTCAGTTCTTCTAAGGTGATATGATCTAAGGAGAGGTGTGTTTACTACTCTCCTGTTCTGTGCTTTGGTCTGTGAGTGACTTTTTTCTGCCTTGACTGTGATGAGGATCCCTGCACTACTGTGGCCACAAACTCATGTGTTAGTTCTCCTCCTCACCCTGGAACTTCCACACAGGACTGTAAGTATGGTCAAAGCAACAGAGTCCTGCCTCAGTGCAAGCAAAGAGACTTGTATAATATCTTTCTGATGAGTGGTTTGGTCCTCTAACCATCTGTGGGATGAGAACTCCAAAAGCTGCAGCTACTGCTTCCAAGTCCTGCTTCTGGTTTGCTGGGTCTCGTTCTATAGTGGTATGCACTGGACTGTGCTGCACTTTCACCCAAGTGAAACAGATCTCTCCTGCTGACCTTCTACATTGTCTTTGTCTGGAAAATTATTTTACTCCATCCTTTTGTGGATTCTGCTGCTCCAGGGATAATGTTATGGCATTATTTAAAGGACTTCAATTGGGAATAAAGAAGAAGCATTTCCAATAAGATTGAGGGTGAAACCAGGATGTTCATTATCACCAGTACTATTCAATATTGTAACAGAAATATTATATTTAGCAATAAAAGAAGAAAAAGAAATTGAAGGAATTAGAATAGAAAAGAAACAAAATTAGCACTCTTTAGAAATATTATGATGTATACTTAGAGAATACTAGAGAAATTACTTGAAATAATAAACAAATTTAGCAAGGTTATAGGATATAAAAAACACATAAATTATCAGCATTTTTATATATTACTAATAAAGCTTAACAACAAGAGATAGAAACAGAAATTCTATTTGAAGTTATTATAGACATCATAAAATATTTGGGATTCTACCTGCCAAAACAGACCTGTAGCCTTGCTAAATTTGTTTATGAAAAATAGTGTGGGGCACAGCCAAGATGGTCTAGTAGAAGCAGGAAAACTCCATGAGCTTCCCACATAACCACCTCAAATACCTATAAAATATGACTCTAAACAAATTTTAGAGATATAGAAGCCACAAAATGACAGAGAAACAAATCCCCTGCTGAAGGCAATATGGCAAGCCGACAGGAAGGGTCTATTGCAATGTGCTGGGAGCTGAGCTGAGCCCCATGTGAACCCATGGTTTTAGCCCCAGGGTGGCCCTGAACAGCAGCAGCTGGAGTATACTTCAGGAGCATGGATCACCAGCAACTGTGACTATATCCAGAATTATCAACCCATAAATGCCAAAGACAAAGTAAAAGGTTAGAGTGGACTTTGTGGGAACAGGGGGACCGAGAGCATGGTCTGGCCACAGCCCCTGGGGTGAAAAGGTAAGAAGTGGTGGAGTTGCTGTGGCCATGTAGCCACCTCCATGTGGCTGCTTCAGAGCTCCTGGCCTGCAGATCACAGGGGGACCAAGTGACTATTCAGAGGGTAATTGCTCTTGCTTTAACCTGCTTGGATCTGGATCACTGCTTGGGTGGAGGTTTTACAGTGTGTGACCAGTGAGCCAGAGCCTGTGGGGACTGTAGAGAGGGCTACCAAGTAATTGATCTGGAAGCAGTGAAAACTTCAGCAGTTTGGGACAAAGCTCTCCTCTCTGGAAGCAGAGTTCTGCAGTGGCAAAGAGCTCAAAAGTCAATGGCAACACGAGCAAGCAAAAGAAGTGAACCAAGCACAGCAACCAAACCTTAGATTCCCTTTTTGGGGACAAAAGGATCACAACATGGAATGGGAGGAAGACAATGAAATCAGAACTCCTGCACCAAAAGCTTCCAAGAAAAATATGAACTGGTTATAGGTCATGGAGGAGCTGAAGAAGGATTTTGAAATCAAATAAGAGAAGTGGAGAAAAAAATTGCAAAGAGAAATGAGAATGATGGAAGAAAATAATGAAAAGTGAGTCAACAACCTGACTGAAGAAAATAATACCTTAAAAAATAGACTAACTCAAATGGCAAAAGAGACCCAAAAAGCCAATGAGGAGAAGGATGCCTTAAAAAGCCAAATTTGCCAGATGGAAAAACAAAATTTTAAAAGCTCACTGAAGAGAATAATTGCTTCAGAATTAGATTGGAGCAAATGGAAGCTAATGACTTTATGAGAAATCAGGATGCTGTTAAACAGATCCAAATAAATGAAAAAATAGAAAAACAGTATGAAATATCTCATTGGAAAAACCACTGACCTGGAAAATAGATCCAGGAGAGATAATTTAAAAATTATTGGACTACCTGAAAACCATGATCAAAAAAAGAACCTAGAAATCATCCTTCAAGAAATTCTCAAGGAAAATTGCCCTGATATTTTAGAACCAGATGGCAAAATAGAAATGAAAAGAATTCACCTATCACCTCTTGAAAAAGATCCCCAAAAGAAAAATCCTAGGAATGTTATAGCCAGGTTCTGGAGTTCCCACATCAAGGAGAATATATTACAAGCAGCAAAGAAGAAACAATTTAAATATTGTGGAAACACAATCAGGATAACACAGGATCTATCAGCTTCTACATCAAAGAACTGAAGGGCTTAGAATATGATATTCCAGAGGTCAAAGGAGCTAGGATTAAAATCAAAAATCACCTACCCAGCAAAATTGAGTATAATGTTTCATGGGAAAATATGATCATTCAATGAAATGGAGGACTTTCAAGCATTCTTGATGAAAAAACAAGAGTTGAACAGAAAATTTGACATTCAAATACAAGAAACATGAGAAGCATGAGAAGGTAAACATGGAAAAGAATTCGTAAGGAACTTATCAAAGCTGAACTATTTACATTTTTACATGGAAAAATGATAATAGTAACTTATGAAACTTTTATCAGTATGAGGATAGTTGAAGGGAATATAAATGTATATATATATGTATCTATCTATCTATCTATATACATATATATGTCTATATATGAATACATATGTGAGTGTGTGTATAAATGTGTACAGGTATAAATACACAGAAGGGAAAGGATCAATTGAATAGGAAGGAATGGTATTTAAAAAATAAAATTAAGAGGCAAGAGAGGAATATAATGAGAGAAGATGGGGAGAGATAGAATGGGGTAAATTATCTCATATAGAAGAGGCAACAGATAACTGTTGAAATGGAGGGGAAGAACAGGAAGGCAAAAGGGAATGGGTTGACCTTAGTCTCATTGAATTTGGCTTAAGGAGACAATAACATACACACTCAATTGGGTATCTTACCCTACAGGAAAGTAGGGGTTAAGGGGATTATAGGGGGCATGATAGAAGGCAGGGCAGATTGGGGGGTACGGTAGTTGGAAGCACACACTTTTGAAAAGGGACAGGATCAAAGTAGAAAATAGAACAAGTGGGGGGCAGGAGAGGATGCAGGGAAATATAGTCAGTCTTTCACAATATATCCACTATGGAAATGTTTTGCATAACTACACATGCACAACCTATATTGAACTGCTTATCTTCCCAGCAGGCGTGGGTGATAGGGAAGAAGGGAAAGAACCTGGAATTCAAAGTTTTTTAGTCAAATGTTTAAAAATATCATCATCATCATCATCATCATTATTTACATGCTACTCAGAAATAAGATACACAGGCACTGGGATGTGGAGATTGATCTTGCCCTACTCAAAAGTGAGAGGAGGGATGGGGGAGGATGTAGGAGAGAGAGCAGATTAGGGGAGAAGGTATTCAGTGGGATTGCTGTTTTGGTGTGGTGGGTAGGGGACAAATGGGGAGAATATTTGTAACTCCAAATCTTGTGGAAATGAAATTAAACATAAAATTTAAAAAAAAAAGAAGGAAAAAAAAGCTAGGCATAGACCAGCATATTGCACCCTATAGTAAGATAAAGTCAAAATGGGGACATACTTTAAATATAAAGGCTGATACTACAAGCAGACTAGGAGAGCAAGGAATAGTTTACCTATCAGATCTTTGGAGAAGGGAAGAATTTATGAACAAACAAGAGATAGAGAGTATTATGAAATGCAAAATGGGTGATTCTGATTACATTAAATTAAAAAGCTTTTGCGTGAACAAAGCCAATGCAACCAAGATGAGAAGAGAAGCAGAAAGGTGGGATGTTTTTTACAGCTAGTGTCTCTGATAAATGCTTCATTTCTAAAAATTTACAAGAATACAATTCATTCCTCAACTGATACATTATCCAAGGATGTGAACAGGCATTTTTCAGAGGAAGAAATTAAGGCTGTTGATAGTCATACTAAAAAGAATGCTCGGGGGGCAGAGTCAAGATAGTGGCTTAGAAACACTAGAACTCCATGAGCTCCTCCCAATACCACCTCAAATACCTATAAAATATGACCCTAAACAAATTTTAGAGCTCCAGAACCCACAAAAATGACAGAGTAACAAAGTTCCCACTGAAGGCATCCTGGCAAGCAGTCATCACAGAGCACTGGAAGTGGAGGCCAGCCCCATGTGGTTACAGCCCCAGGGCATCCAGGAGAAGCCACAGCTGTAGCATTCAGGAGAGCTGATCATCAGCAACTGTGGCGATTTCCAGAATCACCAACCCACAAGAGCTAAGGACAAAGGGAAAAGGTCAGTGGAACTCAGCTAAATTTGGGGAATAGAGTCCAGCCAAACTGCCTCCAGAGCTAGCAGCAATCTGAAGCAGTGGCCCTGCAGCCACCTCCATGTGGCTGCTTCAGAAGCTCCTGGCCTGCAGATTGCAGGGGAGCCAAGCAATCATTCAAAGGCTAAGTGCTCTGGCCTAGAGCTGCCTGGAAAAGATTACAGTCTTGGGTGGTGGTCCTGAGGTGCATTTTCAGTGAGCCTAAGCTGGTGGGGGCTGCAAAAAACAGCGGCCTCCTAAAGCTGTGGCAGCTGCAAAAACCCCAGCAATTTGGGACAGAGGTCTCCCCTCTGAAAGCAGAGTTTTACTACTGAGTCCAAAAGCCAAGTAATTAACTGGCAACATGAGCAGGCAAAGGAAGCAAAGCAAGCCCAGCAAATCAACTTTAGATTCCTTTTTTGGGGACAAAAAGGACCAAAGCATGGAATGGGAGGAAGACAACACAGTCAGAACTTCCACACTGAAAGCTTCCAAGAAAACTATGACCTGGATAGAGGCCATAGAGGAGCTTAAAAAGGAATTTGAAAACCAAATAAGAGAAATGGAAGAAAAATTGGGGAGAGAAATGAGAATGATGCAAGAAAATGATGGTGAGAGTCAATAACCTGACAGAAGAAAATAACACCTTAAAAAATAGACTAACTCAAATGGCAAAGGAGGCCCAAAAAGCCAATGAGGAGAAGAATGCCTTAAAAAGTTGAATTTGCCAGATGGAAAAAGAATCTCAAAAGCTTGCTGAAGAGAATAATTCCTTCAGAATTAGAGTGGAGCAAATGGAAGCAAATGACTTTATGAGAAATCAAGATACTATTAGGCAGATCCAAAAAAATGAAAAAATAGAAAGCAATGTGAAACATCTCCTTGAAAAAAACACTGACCTGGAAAATAGATCCAGGAGAGATAATTTTAAAATTACTGGAAAAAAATGCTCTAAATCACTATTGATTAGAGAAAAGCAAATCCAAACAACTCTGAGGTACCACATGACACCTATCAGATTGGCTAACATGATGAAAAACAGGAAAATTATAAACGTTGGAGAAGATATGGGAAAATTGGCATCCTAATGCATTGTGGTTATATTTGTGAATTGCTCCAACCATCTGGAGAGCACTTTGGAACTATGTCCCAAAAGCTACAAAACTGTGCATACCCTTCAACCTAGCAATACCACTTCTAGGTCTGCATCCCAAAGAGATCATAAAAATGGAAAGAGGAACTACATGCACAAAAACATTTACAGCAGCTCTTTTCAAATTTGCCAAGAATTTGAAATTGAAGAGATGATCATCAATTGAAGAATGGCTGAACAAGTTGTGGCATATGAATATAACTGAATACTATTGTGCTCTAAGAAATGATGAGTGGGAAGACTTCAGAAAAAACTGGAAAGATTTAAATACACTGGTGCTGAGTGAAGTGAACAGAACCAGGAGAACATTGTATATGGTAACAGCCACATTGTGTGATGACTGACTTTCATAGACTTAGTTCTTCTCAGCAATGCAAGGATCTAAGGCCATTCCAAAAGACTCATGATAGAAAATGCTGTCCACATCCAGAAAAAGAATTAAGGAGTCTGAATGCAGATTAAAGCAGACTATTTGCTTTTTTAAATTTTAATTTTTTAAATTTTAAATTTTAAATTTTGTTTCTTCTTTCTTGTGGTTTCTCCCATTGGTTCTAATTCTTCTTTACAGTATGACTAACATGAAAATATGTTTAATATGAATGTATAAGTAGATCCTATATCAGGTTGTATGCCATCTTGGAGAGGGAGAGGGGAGGGTGGGGGAAAAATTTAAAGATCAAAATCTTATGGAAGTAAATTTTGAAAACTAAAAATAAATATT
Source organism: Pseudochirops cupreus (assembly GCA_028627135.1). NCBI lineage: Eukaryota > Metazoa > Chordata > Mammalia > Diprotodontia > Pseudocheiridae > Pseudochirops > Pseudochirops cupreus. The sequence goes on along the minus strand of CM053581.1, from coordinate 177,204,687 downwards.
TTTTTTTACTCCACCAACCTATAGCTATTTTTAAAGAGAGAATTAAATCCTAACTTATCATTAAATAATAAGTCATTATATAGAAGTCATTTATGAATCTGAGAGGTTAAGCATTCATTTTAACTTTCAGTTATGACTGCTAGCATTTTCTTCATTTTTGTCTAACTACTCCCCTTTCACTTTGAAGGGTCAATGTTCATTTTACCTCTAATTCTTGTCTCTTTGTAGATATTCTCTGTTCTAGTATTATTACCATGGAGATTTGGTGGTTTGGGAGTCTTTGTCCACAGGCAAACAGATAAACTCTTTAAGAGTTTCCCAAGTTTTTGTATTTTTGACAGAACTACTACAGGTTTACAGTAGCCATGGGGGGAAATGGGACTGAGAAGAAGAGTTGCCAGGCAGGGTTGACAGAGGGTTCCAAGTGAATGTTGTATGTAGTAATGACTTGAAGTTAAGTCTGGAGCTATAAAGTTAAGCATGCATAACTTCAAGATATTCCAGAATGAATTCTTCCTTCCTCATCCTGGTTTCCTTTTTTTTCTGTTAATATCCTCCTCCTCTTCCCAGTCATCCACTGTAGCCACCTTCCTTGATTAGAGAGTGTGATATAGAGTGACAAGAACATTAGTCCCTGTTGGATTCAACAACAATTTGTTTCATATACATCATTTCAAGACATGAACTCATCTGACTTATGAGAAATGGGAAATGAGAATGGGAGAAGAGGAAAACATCCTAGGGACAGAATGGAAGGTGGTGTGTGTGTGTGTGTGTGTGTGCGTGCATGCCTGCATTTCTTTGTGTACATGGGCACACATGGACACAGAAGAGATACAAGCAAATTGTTACATGATGGAGAAAGGTCATTACTAAGTGGGGAGATCACAGAAAACTTTTGAAGGATATTGCATTTGATTTGGTCTTTAAAGGATAGGAATTCAAAAGGAAGAGCATGTGAAAGATCATTAAAGCTTCTTAAACAGTACTCTAAGTGCCTAATAAATCTTTGAAAAATCACCTCACAAATTAAACCCAATTCAGTTCCATTCAATAAAGATTTATTAAACAACTTCCCTGTGTAAGACACTATACTAGGTGCTAAAGGCTACAGAGACAAAAAATGGAAGTTTACATCCTTAGGGAGTAGATAATTTAAGGAAATACAGTGTGAATATCAGTAAACCTGTTAGAGTTATTTCAAGAGGGAAAGACTCCTAAGAATTGAGGGAATGAGGAATGATTTTTGTGTAGGTCTCCTTGAAGGAACAAGGATTCTTAGAAGCAGAGGTGAGGGAGTATGTTTCTGGCATTTGAGGGCAGGCTATCTATGTAAAGAGAAATAGCATGACTACTTCATGGAGACTAAGGAATCTAGTTTGACTAGGACATAGATAGCAAGAAGTGGAATGATATGAAATGAAATAAGCCTGGAAAAGAAACAGGGAGGCAGATGTTGAATAACTTTAATGCCAGGTTAGGAAATTATTCTGGATGTAATAGGGAATCACTGAAGATTTTTGAATGACATGGTCATACCCAAATTTCAACAGTATTCATCTGGTGGAAGATGGAATAGAATGTGGAGAATATTCTATCCTGGGTCACTTCTGCCTATCTGCCTGCTCTCTTTCAGTCTCTTTTAGCTGGATCTTCATCCAGATCAAGTATATTTTTCATATGTTTCTCACAGAGTAACATGCTGGGCCCTCTACTCTTCTTCCTCTATAATATTCCACTTGAAGATCTTTCCAGTTCTCATGGATTTAATTATCTCCATGGTGACAATTCTCAAGTCGGTTTACATAGCCCTAGTTTCTCTGCTGATCTCTAGTCTCAAATTTCCAACTGCTTATTTAGCATCTCAGATTGGATGTTCCGTAGTCATCTTAAACTCAATGTATCAAAAACTCATTATTTCCTCCCACCCCCAAATGCTTCCAAATTTCCCCATTACCGTCAAGGATATCACCATTTTATTTAAAAAGCAAAAATAGTTGGTTTAACTTTTAAAGTATCCAATTTTAGAAACATTAGATCTACTCAAAAGTGGAATGATTATCTTGAAAAATTATGAGCTCCACTTTCCTGAAAATCTTCAATAGATACTGGAAGACTCCTTCTTGGATATATGATAGTGAGGATTATTTAAGTATGTGAGTTGGACTAGATGGCTGCTAAGGTCCCTAGCAACCTTCAGATTCAACGATTCTGTGAAATATCAATTCAATGAATTAGACTAGCTTTGAAACTATTTATATTTTAATTTCAACACAATGACTTACCAGGCACTCCCTCCAAGTCTTCATGAGGATTTCTGTTCATTAACTCTCATTCATTTTTTCTCTTATATTATTATATTTAAAATGTACCCTGTTCCCTGTTGTTACTTTGTTCCCCTCCCCTGTTTTTTGGCCTTGCATCATTTCACAGATATCTTTTCAGATGTGTTTATATCCCTCATACTTGTTGGTATATTATGTACCACAGTTTATTTAACATTCTCTTATTGTTTGACACTATATGACTTTTTTGTTTTCTCTCACCTTTACATGTCATGTTTCCTGGCAAAACTTAAATGCTGGCATGGCATCAAGATGGTGGCATAGAAACAGGAGAACTCCAGGAGCTCCCCCTATAAACTGCTTCAAATACCTATAAAATATAACTCTAAACAAATTTTAGAGCTCCAGAACTCATAAAATGACAGAAAAACAAAGCTCCAGCTGAAGGCAGCCCGGCAGGCAGACAAAAGGGTTCATGCCAGCATGATGTTGAGTTGAGACCAGCCCAGCCTGAAACCACAGCTGTAGCCCCACAGAAGCCAGGATAGGCCAAAGCTGGAGCTTTCAGGAGAGCAGATCACCAGCAGCTGACAATTCCAGAATTATCAACCCATAAGAGCAAAGGAGAAGTCAAAGATTGGTGGAACTTGGCTAAATTTGGGGGAAAGGAGCAGGTGCAGCCAACTACCCCACAGGCAAGAAGCAGCGTGTTGGCTCTGCAGCTGCCTACATGTGGCTGCTTCAGAGCTCCTGGCCTGCAGATTGCAGAGGAGCCAAGCCATCATTCAGAGGCTAAGTGCTCTTACCTTAACCTGCCTGGACTGGAATCATGGTCTTGGGTGGTGGTCCTCAGGTGTGTGACCAGTCAGCCAAAGCTGGTGAGGGCTGCAGAGACAGCAGCCTCCTAATAGCTCTGGCAGCTGCAAAAACCCCAGTGGTTTGGAATAAAGTGCTCCCCTCTGAAAGCAGAATTCTACTGAGCCCAAAAGTCAAGTAATTGACTGGTAGCTTGAGCAGGCAAAGGAAGCAAAGTAAGCACAGCAATCCAACTTTAGATTCCTTTTTTGGGGACAAAAAAGATCAAAGCATGGAATGGGAGGAAAACAACAGTCAGAACTCCCACACCAAAAGCTTCCAAGAAAAATGTATACTGGTTATAGGCCATCGAGGAGCTTAAGAAGGATTTTGAAAACCAAATAAGAGAAGTGGAGGAAAAATTGGGAAGAGAAATGAGAATGATGCAAGAAAATCATGAAAAAAGAGTCAACAACCTGACTGAAGAAAATAGCACCTTAAAAAATAGATTAACTCAAATGACAAAAGAGGTCCAAAAAGCCAATGACAAGAAGACTGCCTTAAAAAGTCGAATTTGCCAGATGGAAAAAGAATTTCAAAAGCTCACTGAGGAGAATAATTCCTTCAGAATTAGAGTGGAGCAAATGGAAGCAAATGACTTTATGAGAAATTAAGATACTATTAAACAGATCCAAACAAATGAAAAAATAGAAAGCAGTGTGAGATATCTCCTTGAAAAAATCACTG
>CM053581.1:177181879-177200360 GCA_028627135.1 Pseudochirops cupreus | reverse complement strand
TGCCTTAAAAAGTCGAATTTGCCAGATGGAAAAAGAATTTCAAAAGCTCACTGAGGAGAATAATTCCTTCAGAATTAGAGTGGAGCAAATGGAAGCAAATGACTTTATGAGAAATTAAGATACTATTAAACAGATCCAAACAAATGAAAAAATAGAAAGCAGTGTGAGATATCTCCTTGAAAAAATCACTGACCTGGAAAATAGATCCAGGAGAGACAATTTAAAAATTATTGGACTACCTGAAAGCCACGATCAAAAAAAGAACCTAGAAATCATCCTTTAAGAAATTCTCAAGGAAAATTGCCCTGATATTTTAGAACCAGAGAGCAAAATAGAACTTGAAAATTCACCAATCACCTCTTAAAAAAGATCCCAAAAAGAAAACTCCTGGGAATATTATAGCCAGGTTCCAGAGTTCCCAGATCAAGGAGGAGATATTGTAAGCTGCCAAGAAGAAACAATTTGAATACTGGGGAAACACAATTAGGATAATCCATGATCTAGCAGCTTCTACATTAAGGTATCAAAGGGCCTGTAATATGATATTCTGGAGATCAAGGGAGCTAAGATTAAAACCAAGAATCACCTACCCAGCAAAACTGAGTATAATATTCCAGGGGAATATATGGTCATTCAATGAGGTGGAGGGCTTCCAAGAAGTTTTGAGGAAAAAACTGGAACTGAATAGAAAATTTGACATTCAAATACAAGAAGCATGAGAGGGTAAACAGGGAAAAGAATTCATAAGGAACTTAATCAAAGTTGAACTATTTACATGCCAACATGGAAAAATGATAATTGTAACTCATGAAACTTTTCTCGGTATGAGGATAGTTGAAGGGAATATAAATGTATGTATATTTATATATTTATATATATATATGTATACATACATATATGTCTATATAGGAGGTTATATATGTGTATGAATACATATGTCAGTGTGTGTATATATGTGTACATAGACAGAGGGCACAGGATCAATTGAATAGGATGAGATAACATTTTAAAAGGGGAATTTGGAGGTGGGAGAGGAATAGAATGAGAGGAGATAGGGAGAGACCAGAATGGGGTTAATTCTCTCATATAGAAGAATCAAAGGATAACTGTTACAATGGAGGGGAAGAACAGGAAGGCAAAAGGGAATGGGTTAACCTTACTCTCATTGAATTTGGCTTAGGGAAGGAATGGCATACACTCTAAACTGGGTATCTTGGCCAACAGGAGAGTAGGGGAGAAGGGGATGAGAGTGGGAAGGATGGAGGGTAGGGTAGGTTGGGGGGGAGGGTTGTTAGAAGCACACACTTATGTAAAGGGACAAGGACAAAGTAGAGAATAGAACAAGTGGGAGTCAGAATAGGAAGAAGGGAAATATAGTCAGTCTTTCACAGTATGTCCATATGTTCTGCATAACTACACATATTTGGCCTGTATTGAATTGCTTGTCTTTCCAGTGGGGGTGGGTAACAAGAGAGAAAGAGAAAGAATCTAAAATTTAGAGTTCTAAAATGAAATGTTAAAAAAAATGTATGTTTATGTGTGTGTATATATATGTATATGTATATATATAATTATCATTATTATTATTAGTCAGAGCGGTGATGGGGAGGATATAGAATAGTGCAGATTGGGGGAAGGGGTATTTAGTGGGATCATTGTTTTGGGGTGCTGGGTAGGAGAAAGATGGGGAGAAAATTTGTAACTCCAAATCTTGTGGAAATGAATGATATAAACTAAAAATAAACAAAAAGTTCAAATAAATAAAGAAATACAAATTTGGAAAAAACAAAACAAAAGTTAAATGCTTAACCTAGCCTGCATATGCTCAGTACTTTCCTACTGAGCCCTGTACATTTTTTTTTAGGTCATTGCTTTAACCTGAAACTCCCTCTTCTAACCACCTCTGTTTCTAGAAGTCAAAATTCTTAAAATCCCAGTTCAAGCCTCAATCAATTTTGTGAGATATTCTTTGATTTCTTCCCTCCCCAGCCCCATCTATGACATGCTTACTACATTGTTTCTTAAAGCATTAGGACATTCTCCTTATTATCATTGTTATTATGTCTTATCTCAGCTTAAATCAAAATTTCCTGAAGTTAGAGAAAGCATCTTTTTTGCATTCTTCAAAGTATCTCTTACATATAAGAAGAGATATGCTTATAAATGTTTAAAATCAGCATTTAGAAAAACACATTTTTGTGTTTAATCTACATTATTAACATTTTATCAATCACTTTCCTAAGTCTAAATAGAAAACAAAATGATAAAACAAGACATGATTTTTACCACTTGCCAGTTTCTGAGGTATAAGTGCTCATACTAGAAATTTAACATTCAGTTCTCTTGAGAAATAAACTTGGTTCTAAAATGCCCATGATGACAAGTATCTCAGTTAATATTTTAAGAAAAAACTTATGTGATAAAAGGAAGGATGGGAGTGGGAGTGCATTCTATGTATTTCAACATATTGGCCAGTATCCTTTCCAGCATGTCTAATACAGAACATTGAAATGGTGAGAAGGATTAAAAAGAACATTGATATAACATCATGAGATTTGGATTTTAGACTCATTTCTGTAATTATTTGGGTATGGTATCTTGGGCAAGTCACTTAATTTCTTTGCCTCAGATTTCTCATCTTTAAAATAAGCTACACTTGGTGATCTCTAAGGTTTTTCATTCCAAAATGTTGTAACCCACAGGCCGAGGCTCCCCAGGGCCTGCATTTACACAGATTACATCTAATCCTGCATTCCATCTAGTCTTAATGACCCACCCACTGTTTCCCTACCTAGAGTTTATTCTGGGAAAAGATGCCAGATATATAGTTTTGTCATAGCTTAGGTCTAGGTTTCTTATAATGTGCTGAACAAGTTTCCTAGCTCCAATACAAATACTCAAGGTTAAGATACTAAAATTGAACATGGAACAGTTCTTATCTCTCCCCATAGATACTGTGCACCTAGACACAAAGGACTCTTATTAGCACATAGATGGATATAAAAAGCAAATAAAGTATTCAAATATCTCATAAATCCTTACCCTCCCTAAGGCAAACATATCTTGAAGCTGGTGAACATCCAGTGCCCCTTCCAATCAAACTCACACTGTCCAAATCATTGTAGTAGTAAGGCCTAACAAGGTTTAGGCACCTTGCTTCTCCAGCCTATGGATCCATTTCACTGCTGCTGTGGTCAGGGGAAGCACATGAGCCTGTGGGTGATTTTCTTTGTTTCTATGAAGCACACTACCTATCTTTTGAAGATATCACATCCTTGAATTGTTAAATGTGAGAACTCTTGAACCTGGTGTCACCCACAAGGATATCTACAAAGGCTATGCTACCAAAGAAATCTTAATTCTCTAATTAATCTTAACTCTCTAATTAATGACTTGAGGCTATATTGCATGTGGTACCTAAATCATCCCTCATCTACACAGGCACTGGGGCTGAGAAACAATTCATGAGCTCCTTTTTTTGGGCTGAGTAGGCAAACACATTCTAGCTACTGCCATGGGTTTTTGCCATGGGCTTCTGCAGAAAATCAATCAGTTCCATAGCTGCTGTTGTCACTTGTACTGGGAAAATTCACTTTTGAGTGTTCTTTGCTTTGGCTGAGTATAAGCACATGCCCACTTCTGTTGTATGCTTCTGATGCAAGTTGCCACCAACTGCTCCTAGGGGTTTGGGGGCAGGGTGGAGGCATTGATAACTCCCTCTTCCTACATAAAACCATTACAATTCAGAAGAAAAATGTAATGCAAAAAGATGAAAAGAATAAAAGAGGACTTAAGAAAAAAGATCCAAGAGGGAGTTGTTACTTTCCTTTGTAGGTGGTGTAGAGGAAGCTGAGCCCAGTCATTGGAAAGCATGGCACATGTTGATAAGGGAAGAGATATATTCAAATTGATGGGGCAGAGAATCAATCCTTAAAACTTTATGTAGTTGATCACAATAATACCTCTTCTTGTGACTGCATTTATGTAAAGAAAAAGTTAGCCTTGCAATGTCCCCAGCAGATCTGTGGATGTATTAGGTTGGACTTGTAATTCCACGGATTCCACATTTACACTAATCAACAAATAGAGACAAGAGTTATAAGCCTCTCCACAGGAAAGTTTAAAAAAAAAACCCATAAAATTATATACAGCTGGTTAGCAGCCTGTGTCTGAAGATTTAATAGAGTTATATTTCAATTCTGTGCTCGTGGAAGATTTTTTTTAAGTAGGAAGGAGAGATGGTGGAGTTGATTGGGCTTCTCCTTTTAACCCTGTTCTGAAATTTATTAATATAGTACATGGCTTAGCACCTGTATTTGTTTCATTATTTAACTTTTTAATGTCTCAATATTTAATGGTTCCCTTTGAATCATGGATATGAATTTCAACAAGATAAGACTGGGAACATAGTAGTATTTTACTTTAAGCAAATCTAATACATGAAAAACTATTTATAAAATAGATATATTAAGGGATGGGATAATGATTTACAAAACACAGAGATTTGGAGATTAAAGGTTACTTAGTCTAGTCTCTTCAGTTTCTGCATTAGGAAACTAAAGCTTGGTTGTACCCAATGGCTTATCCAAGGTTGTACAAGTGTGTTGGAGCCAGCTCCAATGAACTAGGGAAAGCTGATTGTTGAGTTTTCAGTTTGAGTTCTTATTCCTCAGAACTCAGTGAGCCATCAATCAGGGCTTGATTTAGGGTTTTAATTGATTGCCTAGACTCAAGAAAATGATGAAGAAAATGTTTATAATTCAGATTAAGCTTAACAGTGTTATATGCTCATTCATCCCCCCCAAGACCTGACTGTTACTTATTTGCCAATATGCTCCTATCTAAAACTCAAGTCCATTTACTTTAAATACAGTACTCTTCCCATTATGCCGTATAGTGTCTCTCTAAAGAGTACATTTAAAGTAAGATTCAGTTAACAATACTTCTTTTTTTAAAAAAGTCACAAAAGCTTCTGCAAAGAATATATCTCTTGTATAAAGTTAGAATCACCTTCAACTAAACAATCTTTGGTATTTTTGAGCCAGAAAGGTAAGCAAATAATACTTCATTATTTAAAATAGCAAATAATATTTGATTTGTAGATCTTGCAAACTGAGACAACAGAGATATAATCAGGGGTATTGGGCTGGACCAGACTGGACTATATTGTACCTATCTAGATTGGACTGGACTGGAATGAGTTCAACTGGACCAGATTAGATTAGATTGGAATGGCTTGCACTGAATTTGACTGGACTGATCCAGATTGGACCAGACTAGACCACAAGAAACTATATTAGACTGAACTTGATTGTTGTGATATGGAAGGATGATGACTTTCCTGATGACGAGGTTTCCTGGAGACATGATTGAATAAAATAAAAGGAGTAGATCTGGTGGAACATGAAAAACTGACTGTCCTAGGAGTCTCTTTAAAATTGAAGCTTTGGAAGAACATTTTTATTCTTCCCTCTAGCTCTTCAATCAGGGGGCTAGAGTTAACTGAGAGTACTTGTGAGATGTGAGTACCAAATGCTGATCTATGTCTATATCTACGTCCATATCTATAGATCTATCATCTATATCTGTATGATCTATATTGACCATCTGCATACCAATATATTTACACACACATACATGTGTAGTATGCAAGAGACATGGAACATGTTTCAGATATGTGCCATAAGTATTATTGCAATGTTTGTATAAACATATAACATTCATGAATAATTTAAATGAGATATATTCAATACATAATATACCACTTTTAGCAATATAGTATGAGAGTAATCAATGACTTAATTATACTGTGCTATGTCTTAGTAAGTTATACTATGCTATCTCCTATCCTATCCTATACTGTGCCATGCCATGCTATAATATGTTTTACTGTCCTAAACTATGTTATAATACATACTATATGCATTACATGCTATACTATACTATTGTCTTGCTTTCCAGATTCTACCAGTACAGTGATGATGACTGGCTATTCACATCTATGAGTTATTTTTCGGTTTACTGAAAAATAAAAATATAAACAAAAAAACATCTCTTCACTCTTCTCCTTTCATCCCCCCCTCTAAAGGAAAAAAAAAAGAAAAAAAATCAGTGTAGCTAAAGTGGTATCACATTGAGCCTGCCAGTAAATCTTCAACAGAAATGTAACTATGAATTACTTTCATGGGCAGGAACAGACAAAAATTAGCCCCGGGGAACATAGTATGTATGTAAGGAAATTTACACTTAAGTCAATTTTGATTGGGAACCTTACATATTCTAAAGCTATTTGCCAGGGCTGAACAACACAACAGGGAAATACATAGTTTAGATAGAAGATTGTTCTGCCCTCATGGAGATTATAGTCAAGCAAGGTGTTCATTGTATCATAAATTAAAATATAAAGATCACGTGTTCTTTACTCCTTTTAAATTTACAGATTAAAAAAAAAACTGTGACCTAGCAAGATCATAGGATCATAGAGGCTAAGTGAGAATCATTTTCAGATATCATCTAGATCAACCCCCCCCTGTTTTACAGATGAATAAACTGAGACCCTGAGATGTGCACAGTGAAAAAAAATATGCTTCAGAAACAGAATTTGAACCAAGGTCCTCTGATTCAACAGACAATGCTCTTTCCATTGGCCCACTGTGTGCAGAAGGTCACATAGTTGATAAATGATAAGGGTAGAATTTGAACCCTTGTCTTTTCATGACAAACGCAATATACTTTCCAGTTCCCTACATGTGGTTACAAATTACACAAACAATGATGAAATTCTATTTTGTTAGGGATTAGTTCTAATTCTATTTCAAATGGGGAAGGGGTAGAAATAAGGGCAAAAAAAACCTCCTAACATACTTTTCATCCTTTTAATCATTTGACTAAAAGAATTATGAAATCTCCCTTGCTACCTGGGAGGTGTTTTTCAGCAGTATCTTATAAGAATTCCTTTAATATTTCAAAAGATGATTTAGTGTCTTGATGTGGACATTTTCTCCACAGATATAGATTGTAATGCTGTCCATGATTTCATTGATGGGCTTCCTGAGCTCCTGGGAACAAAATTATTTATCATGTGTTGTCCAGTTTTCTCATGAAAAGCTTTTCTGAAATTAGCTTAGTTTGTCCTCAGACAACATATTCCTTCATTGGGTCTGTACTGGAAGCATTTCCAGTTTGACCAGTCAGACCCTGTGGGGTCTCCTCCATATCAGGGTATGATTTTTGTGGCCATTTACCTAATCAATCTTTTAGCAAAATTCTAGAGCGTGCATGTCACATTCAACTCATTGCAGTTTATAAAGGTACATGATTAGTTTCCCAGCTAACTGTTTGAGACATATGAATAGATGGTGTCCCTAATGTGTGGCTTTGAACAACTTCAGCCAGGCTTGATGAAATGTGTAGGGGTCTCTTTTTTTCATGAGTCATTAGCAGTGGACACTGCATGTTCCTCCTGGCATTGGCCTGCCTGTCTGGTTCAGAGCATTGATTTGTGGTTTCATTATCAATAGTTATACACCCCCCTGCCCATGCCCCAGCCCCACAATCCCCATCAAACAATAATGAGTCATTTGTTATACTTCAAAGATAAACATTCTGATGAAAATATAGCAGTATATGACCACAATAACATCTGGAATGGTGACAGTATATGGATCTTTAGATACAGCTCCTAGACAAGGCAACTGGTTCCATGCTTTTTCAGTGGCTGCACACAAATTCTGGAATGCTCTTTCTTTTTGTCTCTGCATCCTGGCTTTTTTCATATCTCAGCTCAAATCTTACTTTCTACAGGAGGCCTTTTCCAGTCTCACTCAAAGCTAATGCCTTCTCTCTAAGATTTCTTCTGATTTACTTTGTAATATCTTTTATGTACATAGTTGCTTGAGTGTATTCTCTTCCATTAGAACGTGAACTCCTTGAGGGTGGGGACTTTAAAAAAATTGTTAACATTTTAATTTATCGAATAAAACAAACATTTCCACCATTAATATAGTATAACAAAAATGATGGTTGCAAGTGAATCTGCAAATCTATTATTTACAATTTGTGATTCTTTTTTAATATATAATAAAGTTATCATGTATATTTCTTTTTTTCCTTCACCCCCCCCCCCCCCGCCACCTTCCTTAGATATGGCTATCATCAGGCACAAATGTGAGAGTGTTTGTGTGTGTGTGTGTGTATGTGTGTGTGAATATGTAAAATCATTCTATGCATGCTTCTCTTTATCAGTTCTTTTTCTGGATGCAGAAATCATCTTTTATATCTCCTTTGTCATTAATTTGAGCATTTATGGTAGTCAAAATGACTTAGTTGCTCAAAGTTGTTCTTAAAGCAATATTGCTGTTACTATATGCAATGTTCTCTCAGTTCTGCTCATTTCACTCTTCATTATTTTGTGCAAATCTATTCATGTTTTTCTAGGATCATCGAGCTCATAATTTCTTATGGCACAGTAGTATTCCATCACAATTATACAACACAACTTGTTTGGCCAGTCTCCAGTTGATCAGCATTCCCTCAAATTTCAGTTTTTCACCACCACAAAGAGAGCTGTTGTAAATATTTTAGGACATATAGGTTCTTTTCCTTTTTCTCTCATCATTTTTGGAAATAGATCTAGTAGGGTATTGCTGGGTCAAAGGGTTTAGGCAGTTTAATAGATCTTTGGGCATAATTCCAGATTCATCTCCAAAATTGTTGGATCAGTTCACAATTCCACCAATAGTCAATTAGTATCATGTATCAAGAACATGAGTAGTATTTTGAAACTGTGCTCTGCTGCTCAGTGGGACTGTTTTTTTTTTCTTTCTTTGTATTCCTTCCTTTCAGAATAGTTCCTGGAAGATAGTAAGTCTTAGTAAATAAATGCTTGATTATTTGACTTGATTTCTCTTGCCTGGTTTTTACCCATACTCATTATTCAATGTAATCCTGTTGATGACTTAATCTTGTCAAAGGCTTGTTAAATTATTATTCTTCCACATTCCATTATTCCTGAGTAGTCTAGCCAGTCACTGACATTCAGGAGGAAGCCTTATTGTTTAATTTTTTGCTGTTATGGCAAGTAATTTTCAGGTTTACTAAATATCTCCAGGGTCCTGTTTCAGCCAGAATATCATCATAAAGCTGACCTTAATAAGTTTTTATTATTCCAACCAGGCTATCATGTATCATGTAGCATAATGTCACTAAGCACTTTAAAGCTTATAAAATCTTTTTTGCCCATTGGCCCTGTGAGGTAGGCAGTGAGAGTCATATTACACCCATTTGGCAGATGAGAAGACTATAGCTCTGAGAAGTTAAGGACTTGCTAGTGGCTTATCAGTTAATAACATTAGATCCAGGATTTGAACCCAAATGTCTCTTGACACTAAGTCCAGTGTTCTTTACAAGACAGGAGGCAGCTTGGCTTTTGGCATGGAGTAAATAGTACTATGCAGGATTTTCTTACTATGGGAGATGAGAAAAATGCAATATAGTGGGGAGAATGCTGGCGCTGGAGTCAAGAGACGTGGGTTCAAATCCCACTTCTGCTACTTATTCTCTGTCATATTGTGTAAGCTTCTTAACTTTACTGGCCCTCAGTTTCCTCATCTGTAAAGTAAAGGGGTTGTATCCTATAACTTCTTAACTCTTTTCCAAATGTAGATCTAAGATCTTATAATGTTCCAGTCACATCAACAACATTTATTAAACATTTACTATGTGCCAAGCATTGTGTTAAACACTGGAAATATAAAAGCAAAAACAGCCTCTACCCTTGGAGAACTCTTGATCTAATTCCAGAGATAGCATATAAACAATTATGTATAATAAAGATTAAAGAAGATAAACTAGAAAAAAAAAACCTCAGTGTGAAGGCACTAGAATGAAAGGGAAACCAAGAAAGGACTGAACCCATGATTTCACTAGCATCAATAATTCCTAGTAAGGAAATTCCCTCTACCAATAAGATGAGTACCTACTTTGTAATTTGGCATCTTAGAGAGCTTTCTCAGCTAAGAAGTTAAATGACTTGTCTTGGGTCACACTGCCCAAATATATCAGAGGTACAATGTGAACCCAGGTTTTCTTGAATCTGAGGTCTACATCTATCTACCAAATCTTGTAGTTTTTTGTTTGTTTGTTAGCCCCTATGCTTAACCTATTTCCCAGGTTTCATTTTAAATAGTGTCACACATTTGATGTTTCTATGCATTACAAAATTGTTATTTCATTCATGTAAATGGTTAAAAATAATTTTATTTCTCTTAAAAAGCAAAAAACTGGGCTTTGACATTCTAATTAAGAACATGAGTGGTGTTTTGAAACTGTACTTTGCTTCTCAAAATGCCTTGTATTGGAACATCAGTTGAAGAGAAGAAAGACACAAAGGATGTCATTCAAGGCCTTGAAAAAATAATTTTTTTTGGCCAACACAGATCCAGCCTTCTAAGGGAGCTTCTCATTTTCCTCTGTTAGATAAGCGTGGTCCGCTGATGTAAGAAAGATTAATGCTTCAGGAGTAATTCAATTACATATTTGGAATTTTGAGTACTCTAAACATTAATTGAAAGTTATTTATCTGAGTTGAAAATAAAGCTTTGGGGAAGAAGATGAAGGTGAGAGTACGTGAAGAACTGGGACTGAGGGAGTTAAGAGTTTCCTAGGCGAAGAGCTTAGAAGCCACTTACAACAGCAGAGGGCATCAGTGAGCTGTTGAAAAGTGTGTACTTAACAGAAATGGAGAAATACCTGGAGAGGGCTGGAGTTCTGGACCAAATATCTAGAGGAATCTAAACTGAGTGGGGCAGCAGGACAGAGCCATAGGAGCAGCCAGGAGATCAAAGCCAAGGTGAAAACAAAGACAGAGTGGAGAACGGGGCCCCAGTTCAGTGAATTTGGAAGGAATCCTAAGTCAAAGGCCAAGGCTCTCAATCAAAGGAGGAATGCAGTTGCCAGTGGAGTAGCCACTTGGAGTAGGATTTGGGAGTGTGAGGGTTTTGCAGGAGTGAACAGTTTGGAGGGGAGTGAGGGTCTAGGATTTTTAAAGAGCCGGATAACCCAATCCCATTGATTTCTTATACGATTGGTTTATTTTGTTGCTTATTTGTTTGTTTGTTTGGTCAATCTCTGATACTAGGATTATATCTGATAAACTGAAACAAAATAGGATGTAGTAAAATTTTCATTCCTATTTCCTTTTAGAGTCAGATATCTTTTTTCTTCTCTATTTCTTCTTCCTTCCTTCCTTCCTTCTTTCCTTCCTTCCTTCCTTCCTTCCTTCCTTCTTTCCTTCCTTCCTTCTTTCCTTCCTTCCTTCCTTCTTTCCTTCCTTCCTTCCTTCTTTCCTTCCTTCCTTCTTCCTTTCTTTTTTTTGACAGGCCTTCAGCATTAGCTGAGAAGGCAGTTAATGGCATCATGATCTTGGGCACCAGGGCACCAAGGGAGACCTTGCTGTTAAATGTATCCTGTATTTTATTTGGGTTGCTTGAGTGTCAAACATTAGGCATTTGTTCCCTTGGATTTTCCTTCCTTTGGTCCTTTTCTGAAGTGTGCATATTTCTGTGAAAGTTAGCAAAATGATTTGAATATGTCTATTTTCCTTCTGATAAAAGAACTCTGAAATATTGGGCCAGCATATTTAACTGGAGGAGAAAGGGAATGTATGGTGTCTTCACTTAATATATATAAGCTAGCTCTAACTTAGAGCTGATAAGATTTTTTTTTATGTCATAATTTGTCTTCACGATGCCAAATCAACTTTTAAATAAGATTTTTTAAAAAATTATGCAATGCCAAAGAACCAGTTGGATTTTTATTATTTTTTCTTTTTATTATTGCTAAATTGGTTGGTTGTTTTGGCGTGGTGAAGGCACGGAAATTGTGCTATTTCCACTAGACCACACATAATAATTTGGAATTTTTCCCAGAGTGAAAAGTGAATCAGTTGTTCATGCCTTTATTTAAAGAACAAATCAACACCCTCCCAATAAAAAAAGTAAAATTATTTCAAAAAATAACAATATAATTTATCATTGTGGCAAAAACTCCTTCCCCAAGCATAGGAGCAGAATACTTAGATGAATACCTAAAGATAATCTAGCCTCCCCTCATGCCACCCCAGTTTTATAGGTGAGGAAACAGAGGTTCATGGAGGTGAAGTAACTTGGTTGAAATCATAGAGGTAGTAAAATAATACAGTATGTAAGGTGATTACTTAATTTTTTAAAAAAATCAAGTAACAAGTATTTATTTTCTTTCCTCCCTGTCTTCCCCCTATATATACCTCCCACTGAAAACATTGGAATTTGCCTTTTTTTGACTATGTAGATTATTTTGGAATGCACAAAGTAGATGTTTGAGCAGTTATCAATATGAATATTGGACTTTAACATTGGTACTGAAGAGACAGGGATGAGACTCGTTTCCTGGTGGCTGGAGGGCTGTGACTAGGTGAATAAGCCCAAGTCTCAGATGATAACTTTAGGGTATGGATATGTGAATTATGAAAAATGTATTGGGTGTTTTCAGAAATCAGGAGTAAACTGGAGACAGAATGAATAATGGCTAGTAATAGAGGTGCTTTAGAGGTTGCCAGAAATGGAGAACATTACCTAGGAGTAAGTCAGCTACTGGAAAGGGTGAAAGCATGGAACATCTGCTAGGAAACTCTTTCCAAGTCAATAGAAAAGATCTGGGGAAGGGACATTGGCTCAAGAGGTACTGGAAAGAATTCTAGGAAACCTGCAAATTGAGGTTTGAATTTTTAAGGACAGCATCATTGGTTTAGAATGGATCTGTGGAACAATGACTTAGAGTGAAGACATTGTAGAGACTGTCAAATCCAAGTCTCAAAGATGAAGAAATGGAAACTAAAGCAGATTCAGTGATTTGCCCAGGGTAAGGCATCAAGTAAGTATCATAGGTGGGATTTAAGACTAGGCGCAAGTAATTCTACTTTTTACTGCACCAAAAAGATTTCCCTTTCTCAGTAACCAAGGTAGCTTAAAGAAAGAATTTTTTTCCCCTCTATATGAAGGTAGAAACAAAAGTGTACTAGAAAGGAAAGGCAGAGTGATCTGAGAATTTGGACTAATATAAGAACTCAACAGGTAAAATAGGTAATAGCAGAATGATATAGATCTATACAGTAAACAAACAAAGCTAAACTGTGACTAATGCTCTGATTCTCTATTTGGCTATTATGTCTATAGTTTGCACTCTGAGATTCTGTAACACTATTGAAAAAAATAAATACGCATTTTAATCATCTGCCTTTGGATATACTAAACCAAAGAAGACAGTGTAAAAGACAAGCATTGCAGAACTGATGAGGACCCAAGGGCATGATCATTTTAAAAAATTTCCTTTTATAAGATTTTGAATTCTAAATTTTCCCCTGCCTCCCTCTCATACCCTCTCCAAGATGGCATGCAATCTGATATAGGCTATACATGCATAATCATATTAAACATATTTCTACGTTAGTCATGCTGTGAAAGAATAATCAGAACAAAAGGGAAAAGGCACAAGAAAGAAAAAAAAATAGTATGCTTCAATCTGTTTTCAGACTCCACAGTTCCTTCTCTGCATGTGGGTAGAATTTTCTATCAGGAATCTTTGGGAATTGTCTTAGATTATCGCATTGCTCAGTAGAGCTAAGTCTATCAAATTTGGTTATCACACAATGTTGCTTTTACTGTGTACAATGTTCTCCTGGTTCTGTTCACTTTGCTCAGCATCAATTCCTGTCTTTCCAAGATTTTTCTGAAATCCACCTGCTCATCCTTTCTTATGGAACAATATTATTCTCATCATTTTTGCCCCATACCATGTTTTTAATACAGGTCACTGAATATCAAAGTATTTGATGATGTCATATAGAGAGTCAACTCTCATTCTTTGTAAAATTTCTTTACCTCTTCATCCTCTAAAATAGATGCTGTTTTATAGGTTGCGATTATTTCTATAGTGGTGCTGGCAAATGCTTCAAAATGGACAAATGACACATAAAATGATATTTCTTCTTAATCATAATGGTAACTGGTATTTATAATACACTTTAAAAGTTTAGAAAGCATGTTAATGTCATTATCTCATTGAATCCCAAAACCTGGGAAATAGGTGCTATTTTTATTCCCATTTTACATATGAGGAAACTGAGACTGATAGAGGTTAAGTGGCTTGCCCAGGACGATACAATAAGAGTGTAAGGCAGGATTTGAACTCAGGTTTTTCTGACTCCAAGTCTGAGACTACTTCTACTGTTTTGCATCTCCACCTAATGTGGGCTTTAGATGCACATTAAATATAATCCCCCCAACTCCATTATTGCATAGAATCACAGAATTTGACAAAAGAAAAGGCTCAGTGACTATCAAGTCCAACCCATAGAGTAATCCTTACCCTAAGATTTCTGACCAAATCCTCTCTGATGAAAATGTGTCACCCTCCTATCCTCTTGCTTTGCTGCAGTTTCCTTTTTCATTTCATTTGTACTTCTGCAATTATATTGAAAATAATATTTCTGTTTTCCCAGGAGAATATCTAGTTATTGGTCATTGAATAATTTAGGCTACCAAGTGCTAATAAAATGATGACCTAAAAACTGTATTTTTCTTGGCCCTCTATCCCTTCTTCCTCCTTTCTGCCACCATCACTCTAGAGGCATAAGAAGGGGTACAGGATGTCTGTCTGACAGACAGCATTTTGTCTTTTTCTTTGTTTCATGAGTTACCATGGTTAAAGAATTCATCTCTGAGTGGTCAGACTACTTATGACAAATCTCTGAATTTAGTGAGGCTCATCCTCAGAATGCAGATATCTAGCTTCTTTCAAGGGTTTACCTTGAAGCATTTATATAGTGGCAGAGTTCACACTCTAATGGCATAGCCCTCTAGAAGCCAGGGTTACTTATTTCCCTGCCATTATGAGACATAAGAATAGATCTTTGTGGATGTAGGCAAACTTATTAAATAAGCCTAAAGACAACCTGGAACTACCTGTGTATTCTCACAAAGCCTAAAGTCAGAGGACCAAGATCCATCCTTTCCTATGCTCTCACCAACTTTGCCCCTCATGTAGACAGATTATTGAAGAATTGCCCTCTCCTCCAATAAAAGGACTCTTATACACATGCCAGATTTGAACCCTACGTTACACAAGGATGTCTTTTCTCTCCTGTTATTATTTGCCATAGCTCTAGGGATACTAGTCATACTAATAAGATGTTTTAAAAGAAATTAAAGGAGTAATCATAGGCAAAAGACCTCTATTTGCAGACAGAATTATGGTTTACCTTTGAAACCCTGGACAATGGATGAAAAAATAATTAAAATTGTTAATAGCCTTGATGAAATAATAAAATGCAAACTAAGTCCACAAAACCATCTGCATTTCTGGATATTTATTTATTTTTAAATCCAGAAGGAAGGAAATGGAGAAATTATAAAGGTTACAAAAGACATACAAAAATACATAAAAGCAATATAAAAACCATTACAAAATGATTTTTCAAAATAGAAATAAAAGGCAACCTAAATAATTGAAGGATATTCAATATCCATTGTTTGTCCATGCCAAGTATATAAAAATGGCAATATTGTCCAATTACTCTACACATTTTCAAATTATAAAGAGATATGCTTTATAGAATTTGACACAATAATGATATATGCTCTCAGAGCCATCAAGATAGTAACCCTTGCAGACAGCGGACTGAGAAATTTTCTCTTCTAGGTACCAAAACCCTTAATTCTTCAGCACCATTGACATCCCAGAAAAGTGAATTCTTACCATTAAAGACTTCATCACTGACAAATGTTCCATTATCAGAAGTAAAAAGTTTTATTCATAAAATGAAATAAAAAAATCATTACCGTGTACCTTCTACTATACACTAAAGATTTCTAGAATTTTCCATTTGCCCTGTAGCTGAAATCTTCTTCATGTATAGTCTTACCATTAGAATGTAAATTCCTTTGTTTTTCTTTCTGTATTGCCAGTGCTTTAGCACAGTGATTTGTGAGTCTTTATGCTTTTTTTTTCTTTAATTTCTTTTTTTTTTTAGGGCAATTGAGGTTAAGCAACTTGCCCAAAGTCACACAGCTAGTAAGTGTTAAGTGTCTGAGGCTGGATTTGAACTCAGGTCCTCCTGACTCCAGGGCTGGTGCTGTATTCACTATGCCACCTAGCCGCTCCTATAGTAAGTCTTTAACATACATTTTCATTCACTCATTCATTCATACATTCATGAATTCATTTTGTTTATTCATTTTTTAAAAATTATCAAATGGTCAAGACTAGTAAGGGAGATGCCAAATGTTGGGAAAGAAGGTAAATTGGTGTAAGGAAGCTCAACTTATACACAAAAAGAAAATACATTTTGAAACTAACTAGAATTAGATAAAAAAAGTAGAAAAAGTAGATTAGTGGTGGTATAGATAAAGTAAGATGATATAATACTAAAAACAAATTGTCATAGCAAATTTGAGTTTGGTGATCCTTAGTATGTAGGCTACTGGGAATAGAATTCTATGTCACAACTACTTATAAAAGTGGAAAAAAGTACAATGAACCAGTTTTTTTTGAAAAAATTTTAATGGTTTTTCCAATTACATGTAAAAACAAATCTTTAACATTCATTTTCATAAAAATTTGAGTTCCAAATTCTTTCTTTCCTCCCATTCCCCCCTCCTTGAGAAGGCAAACAATTTGATATAGATTACATATGTGAAGTCATGCAAAACATATTTTCATATTAGCCATGTTGCAAAAGAAAATGAATAACCCACTCCAAAAAAACCCCCAAAATGATGTAAGAAAAAAAAGTATGCTTTTAACTGCACTCAGACTCCATAAATTCTTTCTCTGGAGATGGATAGCATTTTTAATAATAAGTCATTTCAAATATGACAACAGTTTTAGATAAGCATCTCACAACATATACAACAATAATGGATAAAGCATATGAATATGACACAGTGGAATGAGAGCTTCTCACAACTGTGGATGGGAGAACATGATAACCATCATAAAACAAAAAATATTTTAAAGGACAAAATAAACATTTTTTATTAAAAAAAATTAAAGATACCTTGCACAAATTATAGGTCATGTTTTTCTTCCAAAAGTATCCTGTCTTTGACCCCTCCCAAAAAGACAGTTCTCTTGGATTTGCCCTTCCTTGAGCAATTGGGGAAAGATTAAGCTCAAATTTGGTGGTTCTGGTCTCCTAGCCAAAATTACAAGGGGAAGAGGAAGCCCATGAAATTATTAACAACCCTCAATTGTCAGAGAGAGGAGTAACCACCCACACCTGAAGGCCAACCCACTTTTCCCAGCTGTAGCCAATTGCAACATTCCCCAACCACCCAAACTCTTCCCTTCCTGTGTTTCAATAAAAAGGGTATTCCATTTCTCATGGGAGTCACTCACTTTCTTGAGTCAGTCTGACCTGCTTTGTTAAGTTATACATGTCACTCTTAATAAATTGATCTTGCTAGGAGAATGCTTCAATTTCCCTTTATTGCATTTTACTTGCCACATGGAGAAATGATGGGGGGGGGAAGGAAGAAAGAACATACAGCTGTAGAAGGTCTGATGTGGAGGTAGCATTAACTTCTGTCAGAAAAGTCCTATTTCCTTCAACTCTACAACTTGAGATATGATACCTTGAAAATAAAATTCCACAGTACTTAAACTAGTGGTTTGATGTCACTTAAAATATGTAGAACTCCATTTTAAAGGAGTTCCCAGAAACTTCCCAGAGCCTCTTTATTGGATCTAAGAAAATCAATTCAATATATTTATTAAGCACATGCTATGTGCAAGGCAAGCACTGTGCTAGGCATTGGGAATACAAAGGCAAAAATGAAACAGCTTTTTCCCTCAAGGAAATTACATTGTTTATGTGGGGTGGGGGTGGGCAACATGGACAGCCTAACAAAAATACAAATTAAATACATACTTCATAAAACTAGACAAAATAATAACAATACATTTGGAAGAACAAAAACCCCACAATTTCAAGAAAAAAATAAAAAAATTTTGGGATGAAGTAGAAAATGCAACTATTATGACACATACACGTATTATAAAGCAATAATCAATGAAACTATTTGGACTTTTAAAAAGTAGAAAAGTATAATAAACTAATTAAGAAAGAACCAGAAATAACTGAATGAATAGCTCAATGTTTGATCAAACCCAGATCAAAAGTTATGCTACCATCTTGTTACAAAAATCTCATCACCTCTTACTGGGAATATTACAATACCCTTCTGACCAATTTTTCTGCATCAAGAATCTACCCATTTTTCAGGGGTAAAATAAGGATATCCGGGGGGTGGAGCCAAGATGGCGGCATAGCAGCAGCAACACATCGCAGCTCTCACATAGCCACCCCAAAATACCCATAAAATAGGACTCTAAACCAATCCTGGAACTCCAAAACGCGCACAAAGATACTTCCCACTAAAGTCAG
>CM053581.1:177140192-177181379 GCA_028627135.1 Pseudochirops cupreus | reverse complement strand
ACAGAGAGGATTACAAAAGTTAAAATGGACAATTCTGATAATGTAGAATTCAAAAGGTTTTGTACAAACAAAACCAATGAATTTAAACTTGGAGGGGAAACAAATAACTTTGAAAAACTCTTTGCAACAAGCTTCACTGGTAAAACTCTTCTTTTCTTCCTTCCTTCCTTCCTTCCTTCCTTCCTTCCTTCCTTCCTTCCTTCTTTCCTTCCTTCCTTCCTTTCTTCCTTCCTTCCTCCTGCCTTCTTTTCCTTCTTTCCTTCCTTTCTTTCTTTCCCTTTTGGAAGGGGAAAGGCAGGGCAGTTGGGGTTAAGTGTCATGCCCAGGGTCACACAGCCAGTAAGTCTTAAATGTCTGATGTCACATTTGAGCTCAGGTCCTCCTGACTCCGGGGCCAGTGCTCTATTTGCTGTGTTACCTAGCCACCCCTAAAACTCTCATTTCTAAGATACATTGGAGTTCCAAAAATCTTAGTGAGGTTTTAAGTTATTAAAATTTAAATAACTGATTCAAAAAAAAAATAAGGATATCCGTTTTTACTATCATGCAGTATTGTGCTAGAAATACTGGCTATAGCAAAAAAACAAGGAAAAAAAGATAAAGGAATAAAAATTTGCAGCGCAGAACAAAATAACTCTTTGTAGATGATAACAGTGCTATACTTAGATAACCCTAGAGAAACAATCAAAAACTAGTTGAAACAATTAACAACTTTGGCAAAGTTTCACGATATAAAATAAGCCCACAGAAATCATTAACATTTCTTTATACTACTGTTTCACAGATAATACACAGGAGGCACTGCAGGTTTGGGACTTCAGCCTCTAACTGGTTCACTCTTGATTTGGTCAGACAGGCAGACACCTTTGGAGGGGTTAATAATCAACTTTATTCTAGTCTAGTCTTCTCAAAGGGTTGCTGATAATGAGAATACCAGCTCCTATAGCATTCCCTAGTCAGCCTTCTTGCAGGGGCTTGTGAGAAGGGGGCAATTAACCTTACATCTCAATGTGGTCCATGAAGACAGGCACAGTTTGTGCATTCCCCTAAATCCCCTCAAGCCTTGATGGGGGCCAGTCAAGGCACACATACATTCCCTTCTGGCTTCCCCATGGTTTCCCCCCACTTACCAACCAGTACCCCACTTGCTTTATAAGGCTACAGACAAAGAAGGCATCTTGCCAACTGTAATGCCATGCACCAGCAGATTCCCAAAAGAGTGCTACTGTCAATAGCTTTTAGGGTTTGGATTACACATTGTAGTGAATACTCTGTTTATTCCATTACAAATCAAGGCAAACATTCACAATATATCACAATATAATATTCACAACATTACATCTTATCACAGAAAATGGCCATACAGTTTTCACTACAGTGGCCACAATATTTAGAACAAGGAACAAAAGAATAATCATCTGGTTTCCATAAGGGGAAACTCTCCTTACTTAATCATTCCGTCAATTCACAATAGAATAATCAAACTTCCACTCATGGGGCAACCATTAACTTAATCAGTCACTATTCTAGATTCACAATTACTAAATATCATTAATCACAAATACAAGTCATTAGAAAAACCACACAAACCCTCCACCCCTCAGTGTCCAGAAAACCTCAATTTCATCCAAGGGGAGAGCTTTTCTTCATCTTGACTCTGGCTGGTCTCTCTGATTCCCTGAATCTCCTTCCACGGTCCCAGCTCCCTCCTGAATCCACCAGTCACCTGGATTCAAAAGCAGACAGCTCCAAGGTCCTTGTCCAGTCCTCAGAGGTAGACAGCTTGCAGGTCTTTGTCCAGTCCTCAGGGCAGTCCCTGGCACACACTGAAGTTCACAGGGTCCAGCACATCTCAAACTCTTCACCACTTCTCTTGCCTGGAACTCAAATATCAGCCAGGCCACGAACAAAGTCTTATCCTGGTCATGCTTTTTCAGTCCTCCAGCACATTAGCTGGCCCTAGGACTCAGAAGGAATATCGGCTTTCCAGGCAGCCTTCCAGGCAAGCCCTCTCAGCCTTCCAGGTGGCCTTCAACAGATTCTGGTCTCAGAAAAACTCCATCTCAGTTCTCAGTCAGCTTCCAGATGCTGGTAGAGAAACTCTCTCTCTCTCAAGAAAACTCCAACTCAGTTCTCAGCTCCCAGATGCTGGGAGAGAAACTCTCTCAGAAACTCTCTCTCTCTCTCTCTCTCTCTCTCTCTCTCTCTCTCTCTCTCTCTCTCTCTCTCTCTCTCTTCTTTCTCTCTCTCTCAGCTGGCTTCAGTCTCCACAATTCTTCCTTCACCCAGAGCAACATTCCAATTCTCAGCTTCCAGATGCTGGGAGAGAAACCCTCTCTCTCTCCCTTTCTCTGTCTCTCTCTCTCTCAGCCAGCTTCAGTCTCCAGGATTCTTCCTTCACCAGGAGCAGCATTCCAATTCTGTCTCTGGAATTCTTGCTTATATACACACACTGGCCTCCTGTCTCAGCCAATCCCCTTCTTCCACATCAACAGGGGAGTTCATGGCCTCTCAATAGTGGGACTGAGTTCATACCTTCCATACTTAGCCCCAAGGTACTAAGTGCTAAGTATCTGCTAAACTGATTACTGTTACACCAACTTTAAGTTCACAGGTTAACTTTAGCAATATCATCATTCTGCACAAGTGTAGAAAATATCAATTATGTTACCCCCATATTTCATGGAGCATCCTCAGTAGGACTGTCTGTCACTATGATTCTAGGAACTACTATCTAGAATCTTTGGGGCTATTCTGTGAATTATTATCTAACACTTAGAAACTAGACTTTGCCGTGACCATGGATGCTGAGAAACTAAACTAAAAAGGATAACAAAATCCTCCTTACATACAACTACCAACAAAATCCAACAGCAAGAGAGAAAGAAAAAAAAACTGTGGGGGGGCGGAATGAAGATGTGGGAGTACAGGCCAGGATCCACCTGATCTGTCCCAACGTTTCCATCCAAACAACTCTAAAATAACACCCCAAATCAAATACTGCAGAAAGAACAAAATATCAGGATAAGACATTTTTCTAGCGTAAGACAACTTAGGAGGTTGGAAAAAGAGGTCTATGACACAAGGATGGGAACTAATTCTGGCTACAGCACCAATACTAGTGGTGCATTTTAGAGAGTGAAGCAGCACCAGGAGCAGCAGCAGCAGCAGCAGCAGCAGCAAGACAAGCAAGATCAGTTGCTGGTGAAACTCTCAGGCCAGAGATAGCAAGGGATTATACAACTGCTCAGAGAGATATTACAGGGGACCTGTTTCTGGCACTGGGTGCTCCTGGTGCTGATTCTTTGGCCTATATTCAGTTCTGTGTTACAGTTCTAGGGCTGAGAAAAGTGCTTGTGATTGGTCACAAGGGGGGAGGGGCTATGGTCACCTTTCCAATGCCAAGAGGAGCACTAGTGCTTGTGGCTGCAGGGGAACAAAATAAAGAGCAGAGTACAGACCAGGAGAGCAGTGACCATATGTCTGCTAAGATCATGCCACCTTGGAAACACAAAAACATTATAGACTCCCAGAATTAGCTCTGAAAATAGTAGCACAAAAAAGCCTGATGCTTGGCATAGTGTCTCACCACCACCAGGGATGCAGAGTCTAACATTAACATAAAGTTCAAATTCAAGTGATAGTCTGGAATAAAAGTAAGTAACAAAAAAAGAATGTAGTCATAAAAAGTTAATATAGTGGAAGGTAAGACCAAGACATACACTCAGGAAATAATAATGTAAAAACAGCTACAAGTAAAGCCTCAAAGGGGGAAAAAAAAGTTAATTGAACGTAAGCATAAGAAAAATTCTGGAAAGTTAAAGAAAGAGATAGGAATGGGAGAGGAAAAACTTGCAAAATAAATGAGTGATTCAAGAGAATTATGAAAAGAGAAATAACAGACTGGTAAAAGAGTCACAAAAAATATTGAAAAATACAGTAGGTAATCCCTTCTCTTTGCCCTGATGCTTTGGATATATGGAGAAGTAGTTAACTATGTCACCTATTGGTTAAGAAGCTCCAGACCCTCTCCATGGAGTCTAAAATAACATGCAAGCTCTTTTTTTTGTGGACAATTAAAGCACTTCAAAGTCTGATTCCTACTAGGATTGTTGAACGGTACTCCCTCCACACTATAATCTAGCTAAATTTTCTACTATTGCTTATAAATGACATTCTATTTCTCTTTGCATAGGCTGCCCACCTCACTCTCTCCCAACTTCCCCTTCAGAGTCCCTAGTTTTCTTTGAAGTTCAGTTCCTTTCTGTTTCTCTTTCCTTTTGTATCCCCAGCTCCTGGAATAGTGCCTGACACTAAGGTGACAATTAACAAGGGCTTGTTGAAAGAATGAGTGAATGAATACTCATTTTTTCCCCTGGAAAAAATAGGCCAAACAAAAATAAATGAAATAAGAAATAAAAATAATTAAATACATAGACCAAAGAAGCCTAGTTTTAGATTTTGTCTCAATGAACTCAAGCTGGATTCCGGAAGGGTAAAGCAGAGGACTCCCTCTCTGTGCTTCTAGGGCTCCCTAGATAATCTTAGCACTTTCTTTCAGCTCTAAAATTGCCTGATTCTAGATCTGCTTATCTTAAGTGCTACCAACTTGGGCATTAAACTGTTATGTGTTGGTAGCAATTTAAACACATTATATGACAGGCTTACTTGATTTGGCTAAATCTTCCAAATAACCAGATTAAGGCTATGACTATGTTGTAGGTCATGTCCCAAATTTAGGACTCCCTCTATTACCCAGTTTCTTTTTTCTATTTTAATAGTAACATATGGATGTTCCATATTATCATAGGTATGGGAAATCTTAGTATAGGAATACACCAAAACAAATCTTCCAAAGCATAATGTATATAAGACTTAAGATCTAACTTTAAATCAGGCCTCAGATACTTACTGGCTATATGACCTTGGACAAGTCACTAATACCTATTTGTCTCATCTGTATAATGAGGATACATTGCAGAAGGAAATGGCAAACTACTCCAGTATCTTTGCCAAGGAAATACCATGGAGAAGTCCATTAGGTCATGAAGAGCTAGACATGACTGAAAAACAAATCTCATGAGCTTCCATGGATTCAATGATCATCTCTATGGTAATGATTCTCTACTTTTTCAGCCATAACCTCTCTGTGTACCTCTAGTCTCTTATTTCCAATTGCCTATTCAATATCTCAATGCAATTTCCCATACACATCTTAAACTCCATATGTCTGAAACTGAATTCATTTTATTTCTCCCTTGTTAACTCCTCTCTTCTTCCAAACTTCCCTATTACTGTCAAGGGCAATGCCATTATCCCACCCAAGTCCAAAATCTAGGTTTTAGCTCCTAACTTTCACTCCTATCCTCCCATATTCCATTTGTTGCCAAAGCTCTAGTAACTTTACTTCCCATGAAAATTGTCATATATATCCCTTCTCTACTATGGCAATACCACCACACTAGTGCAGACCGTCATCATTTCATGCCTAGGTTAATACCATAGTAACTAACAAAGATTTTCCTAAAGCTCAGGCCAGACCGGGACATCTCCCTACTTAATAAACTCCAATGGCCCTTGTCACTTCCAAGATCAAAGATACAATCCTCTGTCTTTGAAAGCTTTCATGACCTGCCCTCCACCTCCACCTTTCCCATTTTCTTATACCTTATACCTGCCACCCTCAGGCACTCTGTAATCACAATGACAATAACTTCCTTTTTATTCCTCAAACAAAATGCTCCATCTTTTCGCTATGGGAATTTTCACTAGTTATTCCTAATGCTTGAAATATTCCCCCTCTTCAACTCTGCCTTCTGGTTTTCCTGCCTTCTTTCAATTGCTTATTAGATATTTCTAACTAGATTTCCTGAAGAAATCTCAAATTCAACAAATCCAAAACTGAATTCATTGTCTCTTTCCTCAAAACTGTTTCTTTGTCCAAACTTCTAATCCTTCAAGTACTGTATAAAATTTTACCTTCTACATGAAGTCTTCTCCAACCCCTCTTAATTCTCGTAACTTCTCTCTGTGTATTCTGTATACACACATATATGTATATATACACACATGTGACACATATATATGTATCACATGTGTGTATATCTATTTTGTTTGCACGTGTTATTTGCATATTGATTTCCCCATTAGATTGTGACCTCCTCGAGAGCAGAGATTTTTATGTTTTTTGCATCTCTAATGCTTAGGGCACCACCTGGCATATAGTAGATGCTTAATAAATGTTTACTGACTAAGTGATTTATCCATGTATACCCAGCTAGTAAATTTCAGAGGTGGGATCTGAATAGAAATCTTCCTGTTCCATGTAATGCTGTATTCAATCAATTTCACAGCTCTGCCTATCATACTTTAAATGAAAAAACTCTAAACAAACAGAACTTCACATTTGTGTGATATTTTAGAGTTTTCGAGCCCTCTTTATAATTATTATCATTCTAACATAGCATGTAGGAGCTGATGATGACCTAAGAAATCATCTATGCCCGCTCCCTCATTTTACATTATGACTAATGGTGTTGTTTGGACTTTTAAATTGACTTATACCCAAAACCCCAAATGTCAGAGCTGGAAGGGACTCAGTGGCCATTTAGTCCAACTCCTTCAGCTGATCAAAGAGGAAATGGAGTCTTTGAGGGATAAAGTGATTTACCTAAGGTTATACAGTGTGTAACTGACAGAGCTGAGATTTGAATCTAAGTTCAAACATGGAAACCACACTACTGCCTCTTTCAGGGACCTGCTCTGCCTTTGTTAAAAACCCTCACCTGTTCTAAGTAGAAAAACCAATTGTGAAGGAGAAAAATACATCTTGAGCTAAATAGTCCTCTATAATTCATGAACATTTGGTATTTTTTCTTCTTTTGAAGACCTGGCCAAACTGGAACATAGTAGGTGCTTAATAAATGCTTATTGACTGACTAAATGACTTTGCTGCATATTATGTATTGGAATGACATAAAGGGATTGACTTAGTGGCCAATATAGCTTTATGTACCAATCTAGATTAATTTCAATAATCAAATGCCTAAGAAGTAATAACCTGTACATTCTTTTACACAATTTTAACCTGGGTATATGCCTCTGCTTTCTGAAATCTTTGGTGTGCGAAATTTATGGTGTGTCATATTTTAGTTGAATAAACTTTGTTTTATGGGAATACACATATTGGTCTAGACCTGTGATTTCATTCATTTGGGGGACTTATGGCATGGAAACTCCTACCAGTCAAGATCAGCAGCACATCTACACTTCACAGTTTTTGAGAGCTGCATGGGGGCACTAAGAGGTTTAAGTGACTTGCCCAGTTATAGTATTTAACACAGGCACATAGGGCAACTAAATGGTTGTAACACCATGCACCAGCAGAATCCCAAAGGGATGCTACTGTGAACTGTTAAGTATCTGCCAAATTGATTGATGTTATAATAGTACAGTGGATTGAATGCCAGCCCTAGAGGGAAGAAGACTCATCTTCATGAGTTCAAATCTGGCCTCACATCCTAGCTGTGTGATGCTGGGGAAGTCATTTAACCCTATTTGCCTCAGTTTTCTCATCTGTGAAATGAGTTGAAGAAGGAATTGAAAAAGCACTCTTGTATCTATGCAAGAAAATCCCAAATGCAGTCATAAAGAGTCAGACATGACTGGAATATGACTGGACATAGGTCAAAGGTGCTAATTGAACTCAAATCTCCCACCTTTTTGCACTGATCATTCCATGTCTCAAATATACTCCCTCCTTTGGTCTAGTTTATAGTCCCTTTCTTCCTTTAAGATGCAGCTCAGATTCTACCTTCAGCATGAAGTCTTTCTTGATCCCCTCTCAACTGCGAGTGCCCTCCTCCAAAACTATTTTGTATTTCATTACTTTTAGTACCAGTATTCTTATTTTTATTTATGCTGCATATATTTTTATATGGAATTCCATATACTTTTATATGGAATGGGATGATTTCATTCTTTATCCTTATATCCCCAACATGTAACACAGTATCTGGTACAAAATAGCTGCTTAATTGATTAATTGATTTCTGACTCTAAGACTCATTCTGTCTACTCCTCCAAGTAACTTTTCATAGATACATTACTTTTCCAATAGGACAAGGACCTGTAGCTTCATTGATATGGATCAATCATCCACTGTGACAGATCACAAACCCACTGTACATTAGCATATGTTCTTTGATAGTTGCAATGCACAAGCACTACTATGAAAGTGTGCCTCCATGCAATGAACAAAGAAAGGAACATTGTGATAGATGTTGATATAACTGAAATAAAGCAGCAAAGCCAATGAACATTAATCAAATATATGCCATCAATCAGATCTATAACAAATAAGGAACCTAAATAAAACAGGCAAATCATAATAAAATTATTTTGATAATAAATTAATATCTCAAGATTAAAAAAAAAAGTGGCTTAGGCAAGGTAAAGAAAGGAAAGAGAAAGTAGAAAAGGAAGAACATGAGAAAAAAAATTAAGACATTGAGGAAGAGAAAGAATGGTAAATGAAGATTCTTACTTGCCTAAAAAAAGTGACATTTTTCAGATCAATTCAGAGCTGCAAGTCATTTGTTTTGATTAGATCTGAGGTGGAAGGTACCTCGCTAGAATATCTATATTTTAACTGTTGTTGATGAAGAACAAATTCACATTGTTTCAGGGGTAAGATATGGACCCACCCTCATTGTCTTGGATATTGAGATTTTTCTATTTTTCTCTTGGAAAACTACTTCTGAGCCTCTTTCTTTTTCTAATCAGAAAATTATCTCTGGAAATTTGTTTGTATTTTTTTTTCTTCCATGCTGTCTTCCCAGGTTCTCTCATTTCCTTGATTCTGTGCTCTCATAACTCACCTGTATCACTATAAATATATAATACAACTATGCTTAAGATACCAAGGGATAATGTGGTTCTCTCCTCAAACCTTTGGTTCCATAATTTATTTGGCCTAAAATAAGTTAATCAAGGGATACAAAAGATAATGACAAATAATTTACTCCATTTTATTTATTCTCGTTGTCCAAATTTCACTAGGAAGCTAATGAGGCTTTGGAAGCCCCATAACAAATGAAGAAAAGGGTTAGTGGCCAACAGATCCTGAGCACTGTCAAGTTCCATTCTCAGTTTGAACAGATGGCATCTTAAGCATGACAGATCTACTGATTCTCAAAGTAGAGTCGATATCCAGGAGCATGAAGTGAGGTATCTGGCAGTGGGTTCTGAAATCTGCCTATTAGGGTGATTGAGGGATGGGCTGATTTGCATAGTTCAGCCATAACACTTTGTTTCACTTCATTACTTTGACCGGGCTAAATAGCACTCATTCTGAGGATTGTGTGAATGACTAGATCATTAGCATAAACTTGTAACTGGAAAGAATTTAAAATGAGAGAAGATGAATTGGAGGTGTTTGGACCCAGGGCTTTTAGCTCTAACAATCTATGAATTTTTTTCTCTGTATTAGCTTCATCAGCACAGTACCAGATGCTATTTCCCAGTAAGACCTGGTCAGAGTTTATAGAATGCTGACCTCAGAGGAGGCCTTAGAAATTGTGTACTTGGTTCCCACACTTTTCTCTTTTTAAAAATGAGGAAAGTGATTCCCAGAGAGATGAAAGAACTTGTCCTGGGGCCACACAGCTGCTGGTAAACTAGAATGGGAACTTATGCTCCTCTTCTAGCTTAAGGGCCATAAACTGAGAGCCCAAATGAACCTTAGAAATTCATCTATTCCAACCAACTCATTTCGCAGATGAAGGAACTGAGGCCCCAAAAGATGAATCACCAACTAATCAATTTGTACACATGAAGCACTTATTATGTGTTAATTGCTTTGGATACAAATATAGAGGCTAGGGCCAGACTATACCTCATATCAAGGTTATACAAGGAGCAAGTGGCTTCCCATTACCGCTAAGATAAAACAAAACAAGTTTATTTGATTGACACATGAATCCTTTCTCTTATTACACATCATTCTCTTTCACAAACTTTATGTGTTAGCCAAACTGACTCATTTACCATTTTCTGTATATATTATGCCAACCCTTGCCTTCATATTTTTACATAGGTTACCAATCCTCCAGGCTTAAAAAGTGTTCTTTCCTTGCCTCTGCTCTAAGAATCCCTAGAATTCTTCATACTTAAGTCCATCTGTTACACAGAGCCTATATTTACCCCCACCCTACCTATGTTATACTTGCCTTACCCACTATACTAGAAATTTACTTTGTATTTGCTAGGTTTATATTTTGTATTTACTTGTCTGTGCACAATTTGGAATCCCCCCTCTTCGTTCCTCCTCCCCCACGGAAATAAAGCTTTTAAGACAAGGATGGTTCATTTTTGTCCTTGGTACTTAGTTCAGTACCAGGGCTATTGTAGGTATGTAATAAATGCATGTTGAAGGAATTACCAGGGCCTATAACTCTACATTTTCTGCCCTTTCTACTGTGCCACATGCTTGGTTGGCTCTCAAGTGTTCTATTCTACCACTGTACCTACTTTTGAATGAATTGTAATGTATATGAAGTTCATTCTGAATGTCTTCTGACTCCTTTTAGTACCTTTCTTTTCCCTTGGGGTATTATTTTCATAAACTTATGACACCTTTGTACTTTTCCTTGGCAGCCTCATCCTTCACTGTATTTTATTTTTTTCTTTAGTCGTCGGTTAGGCTCTGGATATATGACCACTCACATGAAAATTTAACTTCCTGTGTCCCAAGACCTTGATCTCAGGTAGTTGTTTTGTTGTTAAAAAATAAAAAAAAAAGGTCACAAACTATTTCACATCTAAATGACTAGTTATGTTTTCAATGTTGATATGCTAATACATTTTTTTAAAGTATCTACCTTGGGAAATGATGGGAGGAATTTTGTTTCCACATAATTAAAAGTGCTCTTATTTTTGATAGCAGAATGTGGGTCAGAGGAGACTGGTTCTAATCAGAGCTGTGATCTGGTAGGGATAGACTTCTGATCAAGTAGGGGGTTAGAGGCTTGTATGCATGCTTCCTGAGTTATGTGAGGAGACCATGACATGAGCAGTTCAGGAGGTTGCACTTAGCCAATGGAGAACAAGGTGGGAAATTCTAATGAAAGCAGCATAAAAGGGCTCACATTTGTCTGAATTGGTGTACTCCATTAAGGGAGCTACACATTTATTTAGGCTTTCCAATAAATATTATTTATTCCTAGACTGAGAATGATTATAACACTGCTATGTACCAGACATGTTGCCAAGTGTTAGGGATACAAGTAGTAAAAAGAAAGATGATCCCTGCCTTTAAGGAGTTTACAACATGATAGGAGTAGAGGACAGACAAAAGGAAGGTAAAAGGTGTGTGTCAAAGTTACCCAAAATGGTACAGGCATGATGGAAAAGTCAGAGACATCCGAGAGTAGTGCAGCCAAGTGAGAAATGAGATATTCTGAACTGTGCTCTTGTCGCTGAATGGGAGTTTTATAGTTCCTGGCTCCACCCTTTAGTCAGAGTGAGAGAAGGTAGTGATGAGATTGAGTTCTAAGGCTGATAGGAGCTTACAGGATGATGAGGTTTTTCCAATAATGAGCTTCCTGGGACACAGTGAAGGAGTCAAGAGATGTCCCAGAGTAGTGCAGTCAGGGTCAATCTATTGGGAGTTTTACCTTTCAAGGATTTCTATGTTTTGTAAGAGAACCATAAATACAAGGTTTTAACCTAACAAAAGAAATTTCTAATGGTGGTCTGTTCATTACAGCAAGTCACTGGAGACAATATTGGGGCAGGGATTTGTATTGTGCCCACACTATCTGATGAGAATCTTACTCTGCCTATGTATATGTGTAGTTATTTCCTCTTAAATTTAGCTTTAATTGCCAAGGTAATTTTTAAGGTTTTTCCTCATTCCCATTGCAACCACACAAGTCAAGATCTTTTTCTCTTAGGCGATACTCTCCTAAGTGGTCTTTGTCTATTTTGTACCTTCTTCAATACAAATTCTACTCTGCTATCTGAGTAGGATCCTGTAATCAAAGACTTTTTAATCAACATAGAAGATCATGTCACTCCTTAATAAAAAATATTCAGTGGTGTCCTATTTTCTGCCAATGAAAGCACAAATTCCTATCACTGTCATTCATGGAACTCTGTAGTAGAGTTCCATATATACACTGATTCTTATCCTAAATTATAGGGCATCACCTCCCTGATGTCATAGTCCACTTCGAGAAGAAAAGTCAAACAACAACAACTACAGCAACAACAGCTACATTACTCCCTTTCACATATTATTACTTCAACCAAACTTGACCACTTTTCATCCTTCATTGTTACCCTCCCCCCTTCTATCTCCATTGTCCTGGCTCATATCTTCTCTAGACCAGAGTGGAATAGAACAGACCCCAATGTAATGGGAAGAGAGCTGGCCTTGAAGTTGGGAAGACTTGGCTTCAGACTTTGACCTACTTAACAATGCCACTGGCAATTCTTTAAAACTGTAAGTTGCAGAAGTATCAGTAGAGTAAGTTTTTATATTGGGAGCTGATAAAAGTTGGGATTGATAAAGTCATAAGTCCAGATTTTTTAAAGGCAGGAAATCTTGTAAGATTTTTATAGATTTAAAGCTAGAAGAAACCTGAGTAGCCATCTAATTTTTTAGATATGGAAATTGAAGTTCAGGGTACTTAGGTGACCTATTCAGAATCATGGAGGTAGTGAGTATCAAAGTCAGTATTTGAAATTCAAGTTATAGAGTCATTGCCAGAAATGATATCAGAGGTAATCTAGTTCAATCTTCTCATTTTACAGATGAAGAATCTTAGGTCCAGGAGGGTTGAGTGAATTGTTGTTGGTCAAAAAGGTAATAATCATTACAGGTGGTTTTCTGATTCGAGACTCAGAACCCATTCTAGGATATTTTAACAGAGGAAATGTGTAGCTAACTTTAAAGAGTGCATATGTGTTTATGTGTTTGTGTGTCTGTATATCTCATATTCATGTATTTACACACTGCATGTTCATATACCAATCTCTTGGTTCCCTCTGCCTGCCAACCATTTCTATGTTGAAAAATAAAGTGCTATTTTTTTCCTCCCTGGTACTTTCCTTTGCCAAAGTCGATATGGCTGTCATCACTCTTAGCTTTGACTTTTTTCATCCAAAAAGTGAATTGATGGGACTTGTTTTATGGGGGTATTATTAGGATAAAGCACACACCCTATGAGAAATGTAAGATGCTTTAGATTTCTTGGAATTGAGGGAGCACGATGAGTCAAAGAGCCCTAATCTGAGAATTAGAAAATCTAGGTTCTAGGTCTGAATCTGCCATTAACTCTGGTTGACTGTGAAGAAATCATAACCATATTGGACCTATATGGTGTCTAAGTTCTCTTTTACCTTATATTTTGAATTATTAAATTCCATTCAATTTCAAGCCAATTTATTTATCACAAATATGTGCAGGGCACAGAACTGGAAACTGAAGGATAATAGCAATAATCATAATTACTATAATAGCTAGCATTATATCATACTTTAATATTTTAAACCATTTTCCATATGCTATCTCATTTAATTCTCACAACAACCCTATGAAAGAAGTACTCTTATTAGAGCCATTTTACAGAGGAGCTGATACCTTCTAGGAGCAAAATATGTATGAAGAAAGGCACAGAGGCAAGGAGATAAAGGACAAATATGGGAACAGTGGGGAACAAAAGTTGCCTAGATTATAGAATGAATCCACAGTAACAATGAGGAGTTAGGCTGTAAATCTAGGTTGGCACCAAATACCAGGCTATGGACTTTGAACCTCATTCTACAGATAATATGGGAGCCATTAAAGGTTTTTGAGTAAAGGAGTCCTATAATCAGAACTATGTTCTATTTTAAGGCATCATTGATAGCATTCATGATGCATGACAAAATTTGACAGACAAGAGTGGTCATAAGGCATTGTCAAGAAATTCTGGGAGTGAACCAGCTTTCCAAGGTCCCTCTGGAGCATCAAGACTGGTCTGAGACTGGCAATCAAATGTCTCTGATTCTTACTAGTCGAGATTCTGTCAGGATAGATTTCCATCCACTTAACAGCTGAAATAAATGCCTATATTCTGTGTGCAGAGGCCTTGACGTGGGTAAATTTACTCTAATGATAATTATGATGCCATTTATTATAACAAAATAAAAAGGCTGAACATTCCAAGATTCCAAAAGTGGCAAAAGCCTAAATTAAATAATGTGGTCTTCTCAATTTTGCCACCAAAATATACAGATTTATTATAGTATGTGATTTGTTGACCAAATACTGTTGTTAGTTTATAAGACTTATGGTTATGTGCCTGAATAGGAGACTTTTGAATTACTAGGTTTCTGACTCTGTTGACCCCTTAGTATAAAACCGTAATCCCTTGTCCTGGTAGGCTTTATTTTTAACCCAAGTGGC
The DNA here is from genome assembly GCA_028627135.1 of Pseudochirops cupreus. NCBI lineage: Eukaryota > Metazoa > Chordata > Mammalia > Diprotodontia > Pseudocheiridae > Pseudochirops > Pseudochirops cupreus. The sequence goes on along the minus strand of CM053581.1, from coordinate 177,166,927 downwards.
AAGAACTTGATTTAAAATCAGACTGGATTGTCAAGTCACAGGTAATATAGTTGTACATAGAACTGTTCATCACAGTGAATAATCTACATTTAGTCAATTGTGTGCATAAAAGATTACCCCCAAGCTCTCTAGTGAATTGCTAGAAATGTTCCATCACCATAGTGCATATTAAGAATTTCATGGACAGAAAAGAATTAAACACCACTCTGTAGCTACAAAAAAACAAAACAAAACAAAACACATAGTTGCTATGAATGATTCAGTGATTACTCGACATGTCTGATATCTTGATTCTCTGCATGGTTTTTAAAATAATATTATAATATGGGTAACACTCATTTACCTAGAACAGAGATCTCTAAACTTCACATCACTCACAGATGAGAACTGATGAGAAACAAGGAAGTCTAATAGTTCACTAGCCTTTCTTCTGCTTTGGTCTAGACTTGTGATTCCATTTGTAAAAGGAACTCCCAGTGACCAATAGAGATCAGCATTTAAATTTGCATTTTATAGTCTTAGTAAATTTGGGACACTGAGAGGTTAAGAGATTCACGCAAGTCCACACAGCAAGTATGTCTCAGGGGAGAGATTCGAACTGAGGTCTTCCAGACTCTAAAGTTAGGACTTTATTATCTGGTACTATATACTATGCTGCCACACTTATACTACTGTTGTTTTTTTGGTTCTTTAATTTCAATGATATAAGGATCCTTGTGGATAAACTCCTAAAAGTGTAGATCAGTACCTGTTCTGTAACTTACCATTTTAGATAATTCTCTGGAGCACTGAGAGGTTAAGTGACTAATCCAGGATAATACAACTAATGTGTTAGAGGCAAAACTTAAGGAATGTCTTCCTAACTCTGAAGCCAACTCTCTGTCTGATGTAGTATACTGCCTCACACTTAATACTATAAAAGACAGTGGTTAATTTTAGAAGGCCATAAGTCTCAAGAAAAATTGAGCTCTTTATGCTAGCAGATAAAGAATCCAGTCCAAGAAAACTGGGGCTTTGCCCTATGGGGTCACCAAAATTTAGATTGTGTTGACAGAAACTTCCCTGATCTGAAAACAACTGATCTTAGGACCTAGGTCAAAGCAACAATTAGTTAAAACATGAAACTACAAGATTTTGTGTTTTTTTTCTCCTTGCTTTCTCTATAGTATGGCAGGTGAACTCCTCTGTATCTTGCTCCAATTCTGAATTAGCTTTCCTAGAAGCACCTCTTGCTTCTAGGGTTGCTTCTGGGTTGCTTTTCACAGGTGCCCCTATCTCTGGATCTTTTTATTCCCCTTCCTAGCAGCATGATGTCCCAGAGGTTCCCTATTCCCACACAAACACTGAAGTGCACTGGTTCAGAAAAATGTTAATTGAGGTTCTGACTGCTTCTTGAAGTACGATGCATGATCATCTATAGTCACAAGAGCAATGGAAATTGGAAATAAAGAGAAAGCACTGGGTTGGAATTTGGGTTAGGAGCTCCTGTGCTCCACAAAGCAGGACAATAACCATTGTTCCTTACCTGAATGGATTTGGGTGCCATTTTTTTTTCTGATATAATTATATGGCTCTGGGCTTGGATGATTATGTGGACTGTTAAGGGTATCCAGAAAGTAGATTTTACTGCATTGATTTTTTTTCTTTTGAAAGAAAAGAATCAATATATTTAAATGATCTTTCTCCTCTTCATTAGAAATAGTAGCTAAGATACTTTAAGTATTTTCCTCTGAAATGTACTTCAGGTATGGCAATTTGTAGCAATATACTAATAGAAAAACTATCATGCTCAGTATTGAATTGAATGTATTATGAGTTTCTAGGTTTGGGGGACTTTCCAAAGTTCTCAGAAACTTTTGAAGGCTTATTTTTTATAGACTTATCCATGAAATGTGCTTTTGAGAAACAGTACTAATAAAAACAAACAAAAAACTGTTTGAGATTTGGTATTTAATATATTTCTGTTAGCAGGGATTGTATAGTAATATGTGTTTTAAAAATTGCACAGCAGGAAAAATGTTATTTTTTCTTGTTGTTGTTGTAGGCATTGTGTGCTCTTCTCAACATGTTGCTCAATTTTAGCCATCATGGGAAGCATTTAATCAAGATGGCCTGAAAAAAGACACACTGGAGCACACTGAATATTCATGTAGGAGCACAAGGATACATATTTGAGTTCCTTTATTTGTTGTCCAAGGCACCAGATGTAGTAGCACCTTCTTCAGGCAAAACCCTTCAGTCGACTTGTCACTAAAGGACTTTGTGTATGGATTGCAAACCTAATCTATTATGTCTGAACCAACTATGCAAACAATAGTAAAAAGGAGAAAAAAAGCCCACAGAAAAAAATTCACAGGAGTACATTCTTCTGGATGAGCTCTGACTATTTTTTCTCTCACAAAGCTCACACATTTCAATGATTTTCAGTGAAATATTTTGGACAGCCAGTGTTTTCTGGGGGAATTTATATTTGAGTATGTAGAGAGCTAGAACACACAAACCTTGTATCAGATTCAGTTAAGATCTTGGACTTACGACATTATTTACCAAAGTGACAAGCTACAGGGCTTCCTTCATGTTGGTTGCTTTATATAGCACACTATTTCATGCTGAAAATTTTTCTTTAAAAACATCTGCAAAAAGCGAGGGGATATGGTTATGGAATAACCTATATCCTGTTGGAACTGGGGTCTGAGAATCTTATATTTAGAATGGAAAGAGATTTGAGATCATCTACCACAACATCATCATTTTAAAGATAATAATAATTAGCCACAGAGAGGATGAATGTTAGTACCAAGGCTATTAAAGGTTTTTTTTTTGTTTTATTAATGTACTTTTCAAATTCATATTACAAACATTTACAGATGACCTCTACTCCATAAGAGGTCATGTGACAAGTAAAACTAATAATGTAGTGAGTATCACTAAAAGTATATGCAACATTTCTTATCTGTACTACCTTCCCTCATTTTAAGTTTTTTAAATTAATAGACATCTATTTTTTCTCCCATTTGCTTATAACACACTTGGAGAAAAAAAGGAGAAAAGAAAAACAAATTCTTTGTAAGAAATATGTATAATTAAATAAAACAAATTGCCTGATTTGTTGCATACACACATATATATTTAGACACATCTACATATTTGTCTATCAAACAAAACTACTGCATCGTAAAGCTATTGCCTTTTTAGGAGACAGTATGTTTCACCATTGGTCCTCTGGATTTATGAGTGCACATTGTATTTAACACTTAAACTACTTATAGACATGTGAAAAAAAAGTCTGCAACTCAGTACTAATTAGAGAAACAAAAATGTAAGCAATTTTGAGATTCCACGTAACCCTCATCAGATTGGTTAGATAGACAAAAAAGAAAAAAAAAAAAGATCAATGTTGGAGCCACTGTGGGAAAACAGGCACATAGAACTGCTACTGGTAAATGGATATAAACATTCTGGAAAGCAATTTGGTTACACAAAATTTACTAAACAATGCATACTCTTTGACTCTTCTATACTACTTATAGAAAAGGATCAAAGAAATAGGAAAAAATGATCTTATATGTGTAAAATTGTTTATATTGGCAATAAACAGAAAACTAAAGACATTCCCATCAATTAAAAAAAGCAGAAGAAATTGTATTATATGAATGTAATGCACTGTAATAGACATTAAGAAATAAGGAAATAGATAAATTTGAAGAGATATGGAAAGACTTCTATGAAGTGATGCAGAAGTAAGAAATGGGATTGATTTATATCACATCATCAATTTTATAAAAGTAAAGACTCAAGACCTTTTATAAAAGAATGAAAAAAATGAGCAGAACCAAGAGAAAAGATATATGAATTAACAACATTGTGATTATGACAAATTTTTAAAAAATTAAATTAATTAATTTATTTTTAGTTTTCAACATCCAATTCACAAACTTTTGATTTTTAAGTTTTCTCTACCTCCCTCCCTGCATCCCTCTCCAAGATGTCATGCAATCTCATACAGACTCTACTTATACATGCATATTAAACATTTTTCACATTAGTCATGTTGTAAAGAATAATTAGAAATAATGGAATGAGTGTACAAAGTGCAACTCAGGGTTATGGTGTAATAGAGAGAGTGACAGAGAGAGAGAGAGAGAGAGAGAGCAAATAGTTTGCTTCAACATGCGTTGTGATTTTGTAGTTCTTTCTCTGTATGTGGATAACATTTTCCATCAAAAGCCTTTTGGAGTTATCTTAGAACCTTGCATAGCTGAGAAGAGCTAAGTCTATCAAAGTTAGTCATCACACAAGGTGACTCGGCATACAGTGTTCTCCTGGTTCTGCTCACTTCACTCAGCATCAATTCATTCATATAAGTCTTTCCAGGTTTTTCTGGTCTACCTGTTCATCATTTCTTATAGCACAATAATATTCCATTATTTTCATATATCACAACTTGTTCAGCCATTCTCCAATTGATGGGCCTCTCCTCAATTTCCACTTTTTTGCCACTACAAAAAGAACTGCTATAAATATTTCAGTATATTTGGGTGATTTTCCCATTTTTATGGTCTCTTTGGGATATAGCCTTAGAAGTGGTAGTGTTGTACCCAAACCCAAATCCCAGGTGACTATACACCACCTGATTTGTGGCCCACCATAAAGTCCCCTTTATATTTCTGTCTTTGTCCCTATCCTATATTCTGTCATAGCTTGGAACAGCTTAAAGGCATGCCTGGGTATTGCTCAGGACAAAATTCCCTGCCTCCTTCTTCCCCAAATTAGCATCCTATATATTTTCCTTGAATCAGTATGAGTATACAAAGTGCAACTCAGGGTTATGGTGTAATATAGAGACCACCCTGTCCTGTTCTGCTGACCAAGCAGGGTCCCCACATTCTTCACCCAGAACATGACCCCAGCCTGTTCTGGGATTTTCCAGTTCCCCTTTACCCCATGACCCTCCACCCTCTTCTGGAAAGAGCTGACTACCCCTGCTCTTACAAGGGACACCTGAGTCACAGGAAGACTGCACCCCTGTACCCTTGCACCATATTCCAAAATTAGCCCTGAGCTATAGATCTAACCAATTGCTGTTTTTTGCTTCTGTATGTCATGGCTTCTGCTAGCTCCCCTCCCTGATTGTGGTTTTTGTGGTTTTAGACTTTATAACCTAAAGATCACTACTGATTTGAGTAGTCATGCACTTGCTCAATAAATCCACATCTAAATTTATCTTGAACCCAGGTCTCAGCTTGATCTTATTCTTTGCACAACAGTAGTATTGCTGGAACAAAGAGTATGAACAGTTTTGTAACTATAGTTCCAAATTGCTCTCCAAAATGGTTGGATCACTTCACAACTCTGCCACCAATACATTAGTGGTCCAATTTTCCTACATCTTCTCCAGCATTTATAATTTTCCTGTTTTGTCATGTTAGCCAATCTTATAGTTGTGATACAGTACCTGAGAGCAGTTTTGATATGCATTTCTCTAATTGATAGTGATTTACAGCATTTTTAAAAGCTAATTTATTTTTAGTTTTCACCATTCACTTTGATAAGTTTTAAATTTTCTCCCCCTCACCTTCTTCCTCCCTCCCCAAGATGGCACACAGTCTGATATAGGCTCTGTACATACATTCCCATTAAGCATACTTTCACATTAGTTATGTTGTATAGAAGAACCAGAAGGGATAGGAGGAACCATGAGAAAGAAATCAAAACAAAACAAAAAAAGAAAAGAAAATAGTATGCTCTAATCTGCAATCAGAGTCCATAGTTCTTTTTCTGGTTGTGGATGGCATTTTCCATCATCAGTCCTTTGTAATTGTTTTAGGTCCTTGCATTGTTGAGAGGGCTAAGTATATCAAAGTCGGTCATCACATACTGTGGCTGTTACTATTATACAGTGTTCCCCTGGTTCTGCTCATTTCACTCAGCATCAGTTCAGATAAGCCTTTCTAGGTTTTTCTGAAATCTGCCTGTTCATCATTTCTTATAGCATGATAATATTCCATTACATTCATATCCCATAATTTGTTTAGCCATTCCTCAATCAATGTGCATCCTCTCAACTTCCAGTTTTTGGCTACCACAAAAACAGGCTGCTATAACTATTTTTGTACACATGGGTCCTTTTCCCATTTTTATTATCTCTTTGGGACACATACCTAGAAATGGTATTTCTGGGTCAAAGGGTATGTACCCTTTGGGCTATTGTTCTCCAGAATGATTGGATCACTTTACAAATCCACCAGCAATGACTTAGTGTTCCAACTTTCCCACATCTTCTCCAACATTCATCATTTTCCTGTTTTGTCATGTTAGCCAATCTGATAGATGTGATGTGGTACCTCAAAGATGTTTTCATTTGTGTTTCTCTAATCAATAGTGACTTAGAGCATTTTTTTCATATGACTATGGATAATTTTAATTTCTTCCTCCGAAAACTGCCTATTCCTATCCTTTGACCATTTAGTCTTCGGGGAATGACTTGTATTCTTGTAAATTTGATTCAGTTCTCTATATCATTTAGAAATGAGGCCTTTATTAGAAACACTGGTTGTAAAAATTCTTTCCCGGTTTTCTGCTTCCCTCCTAATCTTAGTTGTATTGGTTTTGTTTATGCAAATGGATAATTTTGATTACATTACATATTAAATGTAATTGAAATTATCCATTTTGTAGTTCATAATGTTCTATATCTCCTGTTTGGTCACAAATTCTTCCATTCTCCATAAATCTGACAGGTAAACTATTCCTTACTCTCCCAGTTTGCTTATAATAACAGCCTTTATATCTAAATTGTGTACCCATTTTGACTTTATTTTGAAGATTTTGGTCTATGCCGAGTTTCTGCCATACTGTTTTCCAGTTTTCCCAGTGGTTTTTTCAAATAGTGAGTTCTTATCCTAGAAGCTGGCGTTGTCTACTGTGTCATATGTACCTAATCTATTCCACTGACCTACCACTCCATTTCTTAGCCAGTACCAAGTAGTTTTGATGATTGTTGCTTTATAATACAGCTTAATATCTGATATGACTAGGCTTCCTTCCCCAGCATTTCTTTTCATTAATTCCCTTGATATTTTGAACTTTTTGTTCTTCTGGATGAATCTTGTTATTGTTTTTTCCAGCTTTGTAAAATAATTTTTCGTAGTTTGATTGGTATAGCATTCACCACTTTCCCCAAGATAGTCAATCATGGACTTTCTTACCAATCTATCTGTATATAGAAGGTGGAAATATATTAGTAGATTAAAAAAAATAAACATTTTACATATTTGGTGGATGGAATTGAAAAAAATAAATATTGGAATTTAAATTAAGAACAATCAAAGATGCTCTTACTTCATGTGGAACCACATATCTTTATTAGGCAAATATTTTTCACCACCATTAGAACCAGATAGTGAAATAAATTGAACCTAGAACCAGACCTCTGAACTGTCCCATTACAAAATATTAAATCAAAATTTAAAAAAAATTGAATAATTCTCAATAATATTCTCACCAAAATATAATTATTAATAACATTTTAGTGGTAACAATGTGTTTTATTACATTAAAAATGGAATATTATTTTCAAAACATTACTTTGCCTTTATCTCAACCTTTTTACTTTCTATTTTTGTGTAAGGTTATTTCGTATGTAATTATTAAAACAGTAGTACTTTTCTTTTAAATGGAGCTGTGTTTTGCTAGGCAAAGGGAACTTCAAGTAATATACTTCCTTTCTAATGACTTTCAACACCTTCTTTATAGTCCTAGATCTTTGTCTTGGGAACTAACACGTAAACTGACTTGCTGTAGTGGTAACTACACTGGCATTCCCAGGATGGCTGATAACACTGGTTCTTACATACGATTTACTAGTAAAGCTAGATGTTTAAGGGATCAACAATATTTTTTAATTACATTGGTTAGTTCAGGGGAAAAATGAGCACCCTGAACTTGAGAGAAAATACAAACAAAAAAAATAGAGAAAATATAAGCAGAGAAATAAAGACCAACAGATAGGGCTTTTAACTGTCTGAGAAATTAGCACAGATCAATAGACAGATCCAACTGTCTGACCAAAGCAAAACATATGTAGTTACCAGTGAGAGAAGCACCAACATCTGAATTTTTCAAATTAGGAGGTTACCTTAAGGGCTACCTGGAGTCTCATCTGGTCAAATCACAAGAACACTCTTCCAATGAGTGAGCCCCAAAGCAAAATGCTTACCTCAGAGTATCTCTTCCCCCCCCCCTCACCCTCTCCTCCCCTTCCCCTACTTCTCTCATCCCTCTCCTTCAGTTCCCCTGCCCCTCCCTTTTCCCTCCTCTCCTCTGTCTCCTTCTACCTCTTCCTCTCTACATTTTTTAGAGCTAGAGGGCATTACAACCTTGTGGCTCAGTGCCTAATTAGAAATTAACAGAAGGTGTGAAAGCCTTCCTTCAAGCAAGCCTTCCATAAACAAACTTCCCTTAGTAGACTCCACCTGAGGCCTATTAATGGGCAGAGAAGATCTTATATACCATTAACATTACACTTTCTCAGAATCAGACAACCAGCATGTGATAGAGGTAGGACTTGAACCCAGATCTCATTGACTTCAAAGAGAGCTCTCTATCTATTACTCCATGCTCTCTAAATTTATGTATACTATTTATAAATAAATAAACATATATTGGGTGTATACATTTAAATTTTTTTTTCTGATATTGTATTGCTTTACAAAAACTAGCAACTGCATGGAAGGTGAGTGGTAGTGGGGGAAGATGATAGGAAGAATAATTATGAGGAGGATATTGCATCACTTCAGGGAAGAATTGATGGGGGTCTGAACTTAAGGAATGGCTATATAATGGAAGGGAAAGGAAATATTTGAGAAATTCTGTAGAGAAAGAAATTCCAAGATTTGACAACTGATTATATATGTGAGGTGAACTATGTATGACAGGAGCTAAAAATTCCACTGAGGTTGTAAACTTGTGTGATGGGCAAGATGGTTAATCTATTCACAGTAATGAAAATGTTCTACAAGAGGTGGCTTTGTAATATAAATTAATGAATTACCTTTTGGAAATGTTGAATTATTAGATGCTTATGGAATATCAAGCTCAGTATATCCTATAGGTAGCTGGTATTGCAGGACTGAGGCTCAGGAAAGACACTAGGCTGGATCAATAAATCTAGGAATCATTTCATAGAGATAATTGAGAAATTGGGAAAGCACTGAGCAAAAGAAAAAGAAAATAGAAGAATTACTATAACAGTGATTTTAAAGTCCCCATCATTTGTGGTCATGCCATGATGAAGATCTAGTAATGTAACTAAGAAGGAACAGATGCCTCAGAGATCCACAAAAATCCTAGAGATAGTATTCAGGAGGAGATGTACTACAATGTCAAATACTTAAGATAGATCAAGAAGGATGAGAACTCAGAAAAGATCATTAGATTTGGTAACTGAGATATCATCAGTAACTTTGAAAAGACCAATTTTGGTTTGAATGAGTGTAATGACAAGCACAGAAGTAGTTCACACCTTGTTTCAGGTATTGGATTAATGCCTTGTTTCAGTTTAAGTTTCTTTTGAGCCCTGTATCAAGTCTGTTAAGAAACAGAACGTGTGAGCCCCACAACTCGTGAACCTTGGAACTCATGAACTCCTGCAATAGGAAGGGGAGGAGCTAATGACCATATATAAGGAGAGGCCTAGGCTAGAGACAGCTGAACTGAAAAGAGGACTCTTGTGGTGGCAGAGTCAAGAAGGAGAGAACTTGTGGTAACCTGGCACTCTGTCTGTGTTGATGTTTATTTGTGATACTTTGTACAGAAGCCCTGGACCTTACTGGAAGCCTTGAAAGATGATTTTCTGGTTGTATATTTATATCCCCTCCTGGGGGAGGGTTTTGGAGGTCCTAGGACTTTATTGATGATTTGTGCTGATCTCTTGGACCTTGTTTGTGAGTCTGTGTTGATTTCTATGTTGATGATTTGTGTTCTCAGACCTTGTTGGTGGGTCTGAATTGATTTCACAGGCAGATAGTGAACTGATGATGGTGCTGGCAATGTGCATGAATATTATTGTGACTCTGTTAAGCTTTGTCTTCCCAGAAACAGGAAGTGTGAAGGACTTGAGATGGACTGGACACTGTGAACTTCAATGTGGAACAGGAACTGGACAAAGAACTGGACAAGGAGCTGGACAAGGAACTGGGAGCTGTCTGCCTTTGAGCCCAGGTGACAGTTGGAGCTGGGACCATGGAAGAGGAGCCATGGAATCTGAGAGCCAGCCTCCAGTCAAGCTAAAAGAAGATTTTACTTGTATACTGTGTACTGACTGAGAACATTTTGTACTTTGTGATTGAATTAAGGATTTTGTGATTGACTAAATGAATGTACTTTGTTTAAAACTATGTGACCAATTTGGTGAAAACTATGTGGCCATTTTAGTGATAAGTTGTTGAGTTGTGACATGACGAATTCTGTATTTTGATCTTCTGTGATAAGTTGTAACATTGTGAATGCTGTACTTTGATTTTCTGTGAATGTTTTGCTCTGATTTGTTATTGAATAAATAGAGAGTTTGCTATACTATGGAATTGGCACCTTGAAAGCTGTTCATAGCAGCAGTCCACTGGAAAGGTGTTTGCGCATGGCTTTATAATGAGGAGATCAGAAGTCAGATTGTAGAAGGGTTAGAAGAGAATGAAAAGAGAGGAAATCAAGGCACTGATTATAGATAACTTTTTTATAGAAATTTAGAAGACAAAGTAAGGAGAGATATAAGTAGTGCAAATAGTAAGATTTGGTGAGGTGTTTTTTTTTAAGACAGAGAATTTGAACATCTTTATAGGTAATGGAGAAGGAATCAGTAGCTGGGTAGAGATTAAAAATTAGAGAAAGAGTGGTGATAATGATTGAGACAATCTTCTGGAGAAGACAAGAAGGGGTGGAAGCAAAGGTTCATAGGAATAATAATAACTATCAATCATATAACACTTTAAGGTTTTCAAAGTGGTTCATAGTTATCTCATATTTATAACAACTTGTTTTATAGATGAGGAAACTGAGGCACACAGGGGTTAAATGACTTGTCCAAAGTCAAGTAGTTCAAAAATGTCTGAGGTTGGTTTTGAACTCTAGTCTTCCTGACTGCAGTCAGTATTTTATTCACCATGGGACCTCACTGCCTCTACATATAGAAGTGATGATCTTAGAAATTAAAAGGAAAACTTATTAATTAAGCATTCTACAAGTATTTATTACCTGCCCTGTATTAGGCATTGTGCACCAAAGATTGGAGGGAAGAAAGAGGTTTTGTAGGATGTCAGAGAGATGAGATATAAGGAAAGGAGAAAATGGAGTTCTCAGTGAATGACTTCAATTTTCTCATTGAAGTATGAAATGAGGTTCTCAGCTCAGATAGTTGGAGACAGTGGCATGAGGGACTTGATGAAAGGATAGACATTTTGAACATTCCCTGTAGGGAGGATTGATAGGATTGTTTTGTTTCAGTGAGGGTCCAGTTACAGTTTCATGATTTTCTCCATTTCCATTCAGCAGCATGTAAATAGGAATAATGATGATGTGTGATGGAATCAATCCATGTTAGAGTTTGACAAGACTTGAAAAGTTTGCAAATTCTAGTTTTCCTCTCTACAACAAGTCCTGTTTTTATTCTAGAGAACTTTCATGCACATGTTGGTTTCATGCACATATTCCCTCAAGTACCATAACTTGTCAATTCTTTAATACACTCCACTCTTATCTACATAGAAGAATGGTTATATCCTTGATCTTATAATCAGCTACATGCTTTCTTCTTCTAAAGAACAGTGCATTCTGTGCTTTATTGTTTCTAACACTATTATTACATAACCATGCCACTTTACCCCCTTTATTCAGTTAACATCTCTAGCTTTTATCTTGCGTAACTGTCTTTTAAAATTTTTACTTGATTAGTTTCTTGTGTATTCACATCAGTCTCTTTGGGCAACACTCTCCCTTTCCACATTGGAATTATTTATCTTTATTTCAGAAGAATTTCATTCTTAAGAACTCTTCATGCCTCTTAGACTGACTTCACCTATAGAAAATTGCGATATGAGATACTGTTTCTTTGAAGCTTTGAAATCTATGACTGAATTTACTAGGTTCATCCATTAAAAATTCTACTGTAAGAATCAGTGGTCACTTATAGGATCATAGAATTTAGAATTGGAAGCAGTCTCAGAGATCATCTAGTCTAAACATTCCATTCTACAAGTGTGGAATTTGAGGCCCATAAAGCTGGACCTAGAGATCCAAATGACTTTTCCAAGGTGGTGTTATTGTTGTTCAGTTGTTTTCAATTGTGTCTGACTTTTCATGACACCATTTAGGGTTTTCTTGGCAAAAATACTGGAGTTTATAATTTCCTTCTGCAGCTCATTTTACAGATGAGTAAACTGAGGCAAATAAAGGTCAAATGACTTGCTAGTAGGTGTCTGAGGCCAGATTTGAATGCTGAAAGTTAAGTCTTGCTGACTCTAGACCCAGCATTCTATCCACAGCACAACCTACCTACCTTTCCCAAGGTGATGTAAATAATAAATAGCAGAACTGATTTTTGAATCCAGGTACTTTAATTCTAAGCTGTGACCTCTTTCTTCACAACAGTCCTTTTATCCTAATGTTTCCATCAATTTTACAGCAGAAACAAGTTCCTTCTTGTTCAGAATCAGATTTAGATGAGCTTTTCTCATCATTATTTTTGCTTTTTGATGAATGGCATTATTGAGATAAGTTAAGAATTGATTAGCTGCTACGTATATGTATAGATCAAGTTCCCCATTACTATTGTCATGCCTTTATGCCTAGTTTGTAATCTTTACTAAATTCATCATCTTATTTTCTCTTGTATATGTCTGTATTACCTTCCCATGATGACGTATCTATTGCTCTCTCTACTGATTCTTACCTGAATGTTTTCCACTTCATTTGCCCATTTTGATAGATTAGTAGATTTCCTTATATGACTACATTTTCTTAATATACAAAACTACTGTGACATCCCTTATATATGATCAGTTACCACTGAATACTATATAACCTTATATAGATATAGAGGGAACCAGTAGGTAGAGATAAAAAATTATAAAAAGAGTGGGGATAATGATTGGGATGCAGAAATGAATCACAACCTATCAGGTCTCATTGAGCTTCATATGAAACAATTTGTTTTCAAAAAATTCTAATTAATTTTTAATACCATTATTTTGTATATTTGTGAATAGACATCTAAGGCCAAAAGCTTCATTGTTGCCCTTGTTATTAGATAATACCTGTTGTGAATTATTGGCCTTCTGTTACAGTATTATTTTTCCTGTGCCATACTTGCTACCCTTTGTAGATCTCTTGTTTAGATTAAAAAATCTCCAAGGCAATATATTTTTTCTCATCCTCATTTGGCACACTCTGTCTCTGATTGGGCACCACCTTTATAATCTCCCTTTATGAACCTTCTTAATAACATGTCCAGGGATCCTTTATCATCACACCCCTGTGACCTCACATTGTTCTACATTCTATATCCTTCATTGAAGTACTTGGAGATAAAATATAAAAGGAATGACCTAAATTAAAATGTGTTTCAATTTCCAAAGTTGCTTCCTTCCTCCTCACCCCTTCTTCTTTCCTCCAATTAAAACCTTTACTCCCTCAGTGCAAAGGACTTCAGCTAGGTGTTATGAACAAAAGTAAACGTGATTAAATTGAGTAATTTTAGGGTGTAAATGTTGGAGAGCTCCCTAAACATTCTGCATTACCAAAGCAGCTAGGTTTTGCAATGGATAGATTATGGGACCTGGATGCTGGAAGAATGAGTTCAAACCTGGCCTCAGGTACTTACAAACTATGTAATGCTGGACAAGTCATTTTGCCTCTATCTGCCTCAGTTTTCTCAACTGTAAAAATAGCATCACCCTCTAGATCTGTTTTGATGATAAAATGAGATAATATTTCTAAACAATGTTATTCTATATAAAATCTATTCATTATTATTTGCATTTTATAACAAGATTCTTATACAAACAAATGTCTAATTTGTGGCATTAAAGCAAATATGAGAATGTCATGTGAAATAACTCAGGTGGGGGGGATAGAGTATTAATGGGTGTGGCTGGAAGATCACTTGGTGAGTAGGTGAAAGTAGAGATTCCTTTCTTATTATGACACTGGGGACACACATGCAAAAGTTAGGGAGTATACATCTCAAGGATCCAGTATTCTATAGAGGAGTCCAAATATACTCCGACACAAATAACAGGATATTTACCAATAAATACACAGTGATTTAGGGGTGAATATGGATGACTGGGGATATCAGGAAAGGCTCCTTAAGGGCATTAGCCTTTGAGTTGCCCCTTGAAGGAATCCAGGGTTTCTGAAAAGTGAAGATGAGCAAAGAGAACATTCTCAGTGTGGAACATTCCATTGAGCAAATGCACAGAGGTGGGAAATGGGGACCTAGGAAGTAGATAAGTTGGGCTAGTGCTTAGAGTGGTTGTGAAGGAAGTGATATAGAATTAGTATGGAAAAATAGGTTGAAAGCAAGTGGTGAAGGACTTTGAAGGCCCAAAAGTTGAATGATATCAGACTCTAAAGTCAGCTGGAACCCAATGAAGTTTCTCGAGTAGTGGAGAGACATGCTTAGACTTGGGCTTTAGGAATAATAATTTTCAGGCATGAATGACTTAGCTATTCTAGCAATACAATGATCCAAGACAACTCTGGAGCATTGTTCTGAAAAATTCTATCCACCCACAGAGAAGAAACATGATATCTGAATACAGATTGAAGCATACTTTCCTAATTTTATTTTTCTGGGGTTTTCTTTTTATGCAGGGGGGAATGTTTTCTTTCACAACATGACTAATATGGAAATGTTTTGTATGACTACACATGTATAACCTATGAGAATTTAGAACTCAGCATTTAAAATGAGTGGTAAGGGGGTGGCTAAGTGGTGCAGTGAATAGAGCACTGGCCCTGGAATCAGGAGGACCTGAGTTCAAATCCGGCCTCAGACACTTAACATTTACTAGCTGTGTGACCTTGGGCAAGTCACTTCACTGCAATTGCCCTGCCTTTCCCCCTCCAAAAAAAAAGAAATGAATGTTAAAATTGTTTTTACATGTAACTGGAGAAAAATTACTAGCTAAAATTTAAAATAATTTTAAAAAGAGTAAAGATTTTGGAGTGCTGTTGAAGATGAACTGAAGAAGAGAGATATGGGATACAAGGAAACCAATTAGAAGGCTAGTATAATAGTCTAGGTGAGTAATGAGGAAGGCTCTGATTAGGGTGGTGTGGTATAAATAGAAACGTGATAGAAGTGAGAGATGTTGAGGAAATAGAATTAGAAACACTTGATTAGAATGATAAGAGAAATAGTGTAGATGGGAAGAAAGCTGGCTTTAAAGAGAAAGACAAAAAATGAGCTCTGTTCTGGACATACTAATTTTATGATATCTACAGAATCTCAGATGATGATGTTTCATGCAGATTTGGAAATACAAGACTAGGATAGAAGAGAAATTGGTGCTGGATATGCAGATTTGGAAGTCATCTAAGTAGAAGTGTTAGTTAAATCCATAACAGATGATAACAGTATAGCAGAAGTTGACAAACTACAGTCCACACGAGCCAAATTCATCTGCCTTTTTGTATGACTCTTGAGCAAAGGATGATTTTTACATTTTATATACAATAAAACTTTATTTAAAAATATTAAAAAAATATTGTGTGGATTGTACAAAAACAAACTGTAGGCTGAATTTTGCTGATAGGTAGAGGTTTCCTGATCCCTGCAGAGAAAGAAGTGAGAGGAGGGGATTCTCCAGGATGGAACTCTGGAATACATCCATTTATGGGGGGGTGGGACATGGATAATGAACCTGCAAAGAAGGTTGAGAAAGAGTAGTCTTTTAGGAGAGGAGCCAAAACAGAGTCAAGTCAAAAATGGCAAGGGTGATCAGAACATCCAGAAATAAGGGAGTAATCAAAAGAATTAAATGATTGAGAGATGTTGAAGCGTAAGGGAGGAGAAAGGTTTTTTATTTTAACAATTAAGATTTCACTGGTGATCATGGTCTAGTGGTATGGTTAGAAGTATATCATAAAGACTAAAGAAGTGAATGGGAAGTCCGAAAATGGAAGTAGTAATATAGAAAGGATTTTCTAGGAGTGTGACTGTGAAAGGGAGGAGCCATATTGAAACATGATTTAGTAGATGAAAATCTGGCTTTTGTGAGCAGTAGGAAAAGAGTCAATGGATAAAGACCTATCATTCTAGCTCCAGACCATGAGAACGCTCTGGAACATAGCAAGGTAAATAGTATACTCAGCATAATGTTATCAATACACCTGGGATGTCTTGGGACACCTTTCCATCTATTCTGCTGCTTCCTTGGCTCCCCACATGGAAGAGCATCCTTTTCTTTCCTGGAGCTGGGCCTTATTGGTGAATGTAACATAGTCCAACACTTCAGGCATCTTGGGTTATCTTGCCATTGCCCTGCCACCAAACACATATTCCATAGCCTAACCCCTGCCTTCCAGCACTTACTCTGAAAATAGTAATCAATTCTACTATTGCTCCTTGAAAGCCCATGATAATCAAGTGTCCTGTGGTTCCACTCATTACATTTATGACTCTCCATATCAATATCATCTTTGTATTTATATTCCTAGCACCTGGTATAGTGTCTGACATAGAGTAGGCATTTAATAATTATTTTTTTTATTATTTATTCAGTCAAGGATTGGTTAAAACTTATGAAGTGAGAAACAATTAAAAGGGTAAGCTCCTGGAGGAGAAGGGAGGAGATGAATTTAAATAAAGAAGTTCTGACATTGGCAAGGAGAAAGGCCAGAGGAGCAGCAGATGGGGGCTGATGCTAAAGTGGTTGAAAGATGGGATTACGAAGTGAATACGGGTTGCAACGGTTGACCTCAATTTTTTCCGTGAACTATGAGGCAAGGTCTTAGTATGAAAGCAAGAGAATCAGGCATTTGTAATGCAAAATAGAAGCATTTAGCTTCTCAGATCTTTGATCATGAAGGTCTTCAGACACATGAGAAATTCTTTTTCCCGATCATATTGTCTTTAAGTGGAAACATGTGGTGGTATTTTGCATGATTTGCAAGGTAGTTTTGATAAAATCAATAGCTGCACCTAGTATCATTTATCCTATCAAATGAGATTTTTAAAGCTTAGCAATTCTGTTAGCAAACTTATACCATGCAGTATTTTGATGTCACAGACTTTTACATTTGTATCTTGCTCACTAAAAGTTTCTAATTTTCTTTGGAAAAATTCTCTTGCCTTAGTGATACATTTTGCAATGTCATTTAAGATGTCATTTTAATTCATTAGGTTTAATGTTAACTGCAACTAAAGTATTCTTATAAAGAAAACACAGTGGCTTTTCCTCTCTAATAATAGAACACATGAGTCACATTGAAAAATATAGCAGATCATATTTTCTGGATCTGAACTTTTTATTGGATATTTTTATTTTTATGTGACATAACTTGTCCCTTTGGTCTTTACTTGGACTATTTTCAACTGCTTGAGGGGCCTTTCTCTTCAAAGCAGTGATTTTTTTTCTTCTATCACATTGGAATGTTATTTAATCTTAAAGAGAGGCAAAAAATGA
The DNA here is from genome assembly GCA_028627135.1 of Pseudochirops cupreus. Classification (NCBI taxonomy): domain Eukaryota; kingdom Metazoa; phylum Chordata; class Mammalia; order Diprotodontia; family Pseudocheiridae; genus Pseudochirops; species Pseudochirops cupreus. The sequence goes on along the minus strand of CM053581.1, from coordinate 177,149,243 downwards.
AGATAAATTATGAAAAAAATTCATATGATTATCAACAATAATTCTTGAGTAACTTAACTTTTTAAAAAACTAGCAAGGATTATTTTGTATCTAGCATTATATTATTATGCTTGGCAAAATGGATGGCACTGGAAAAAATAACATTACTTATTGGTGTCAGATATCAACTAATGATGACAGTGGCTATGGTGTCTGCATCGAGATTTGATGCAAAGAGATTTCAACTTGACCTTATATTCAATATCGTATCAAATAGTCACTGCATTGTATTCTCCATCAGTTGCACAGAATTGACTGTTATAGTCTCTTGGCTCTTGACTGTTTTTCTTAATCCTTGTTAGTCTAAATAATTCTTACACACTATTTTGCAATACCAGCTGAAATATCTATCTGGATAAAACCAAATCAGAGGGGATATCATTATCACCTTCATCATCTTTATTACATACATACATGCACACTTGGAGTAGGGTTAGGTCTTTATAGAGATGTCTAGTGTAAAAATTACGTCTATGTGGAGAGATGGTAGAAATTACATCCTTTTGCATTTTTATGTGCTTAATAAAGCATAACCTATACCTATACATTTAAGATATTGGATCTGGAATCAGGAAGATTTAAATTTAAATTCAACCACAGCCACTTAATAGTTGTGTAACCCTGGGTAAGTCACTTTACCTCTATTTACCTCATGTTCTTCAACTGTAACATGCGGAAAATACTAGTAAATACTCCAAAAGTTATTCTGTGGGGATTTTAAAAATTAGACAATCTGCAAGGAAAAAATCACTTAGAAAGGCTGATACAATAAGCAAACTAGGAGAGGAAGGGATAGTTTGCCTGTTGGATTTACAGAGAAGGGAAGAATTTATGACCAAGCAAGAGATAGAGAATAATATGAAATACAAAATGGATGATTTTGATAACATTAAATTGAAAAGTATTTGCAAAAACAAAAGCAATGCAACCAAGGATAGAAGGGAAGCAGAAAGCAGGGAAAAATTTTTTTACAGCCAGTGTTTCTGATAAAGGCCTAATTTCTAAATGCATAGAAAACTGAGTCAAATTTACAAGAATAAAAGTCATTCCCCAATTGATAAATGGTAATAGGTTATGAACAGGCAGTTTTCAGATGAAGAAATAAAATTGATCTACAGTCATAAGAAAAGTGCTCTAAATAACTAATGATTAGGGAAATGCAAATTAAAAAAGCCCTGAGGTATTACATTCCACCTATCAGATTGACTAACATAACAAAACAGGAAAGTGATAAATTTTGGAGAAGGTGTGGGAAAATTGGAACACTAATGCATTGCTGGTGGAGCTGTTAAATGATCCAATCATTTTGGAGAACAATTTGGAACTATGCCTAAAGGACTATATAACTGTGCATACTTTTTGACCCAGCAATACCACTTCTAGATCTGTATCCCAAAGAGATTATAAAAATGGGAAAATGACGGACATGTACAAAAATATTTATAGCAGTTCTTTTTGTGGTGGCAAAGAATCAGAAATTGAGGGGAGGCCCATCAATTGGGGAATGGCTGATCAAGTTGCGATATATGAATGTAATGGAATACTATTGTGCTATAAGAAATGATAAGCAGGCAGACCAGAAAAACTTGGAAATACTGATGTAAACTGATGCTGAGTGAAAGGAGCAGAATCAGGAGAACATTGAACACAGGAGCAGTCACATTGTGTGATGACTAATTTTAATAGCTCTCAGCAATGCAAAGTTTTAAGACAACTCCAAAAGAATCATGATGGAAGATGCTATCCACATCCAGAAAAAGAACTATGGAGTCTGAATGCAGATCAAAGCATACTATTTGCCTTCTCTCTTTCTCTCTCTCTCTCATTGTTTTGTTTCTTCTTCCTCGTGGTTCCTCCCATTGTTTCTAATTCTTCTTTACAGCATGTGTAATGGGAAATTTGTTTAATATGAATGTAGATGTAGAACTTACTAATATTAGATTGTTTGAGTTCTCGGGGAGGAGGGAATGAGGGGGAAATTTAGAACTCAAAATATTTTGGAAGTAAATTGTAGTAAACTAAAAATAAATTAATTAATTAAAAAAAGAAAAAAAAATCACTGAGGCAGACCTCTGAGCCAATAGCACTTTATTAAAGGGCCCAAGATCCTCTCTAATGAATTGGACCTCAGATCTTCCTTACAATTTGAGATGTCCTCTTCCTCCACGGCCTTAGTTTTATAAAGCTTAATACTCAGAAAATACAGGTGGAGTAGACTAAAAATATAGACTCCTATTGGTTGATGGATCTTGTCCTTGACCATCTAAGAGTGTTTACAGAAAATGCAGAATACCATTGGTTGCCAAACAGGCTTGCAAGCAGGTCTTAACAGACTATCTTGACCTTCCAAGATGATCTACCCAAATTCAGGAGCAGGGTCACAGAATTGAGCTAATGAGAAGATATCAAAACATCATGAGTCAATGGGCCAGTAGAAGTGTAGTCTGGGGCAATTAACCAGCATCACTTATTGTCTATGTGCTCATGGTCATCTCCCCATGTTGGACAATGGAGGGATGACATGGGATGGAAAGACAACAAAGATACCTGGAGGACTTTCTATGTAATTGCATCACCTCTGTCATATTAGGTTTGATCATCAAAACAAGGAAAAAGGACAGGGGTCCTCTAGTTAGTTTCTTATGATTAAGCAAATAAACCTAGAAACTGTACAGTTCTGAGATCTACTATCGGAATCACTATCCTTATGGAATCATATCAAACTGATTAAAATAAAGTAGGGGTTCAATAAATCATCTATCACAATTCTGACTATCAAATGAGATATTGTAAAGTTCTTTGCAAACCTTAAAGTGCTACATAAATGCTTTTATTATTATTTTAATTAACTTTTGTGCTTATTTTTAGTTTACATCATTCATTTCCACAAGACTTTGAGCTACAAATTTTCTCCCTGTCTTTCCCCTACCCACCACCCCAAAACAACAGTCTCACTGAATACCCCTTACCCCAATCTGCTCTCTCCTATATCCTTCCCCATCCCCACTCTGACTTTCTGGTAGGGCGAGATGGATCTCCATACCCCAGCGCTGGTATATCTTATTTCCCAGTTGCATGTAAATAATTAATAACAATTTATAATAATAATTTTAAAAAAACATTTGATTTTAAAACTTTGAGTTCTAGGTTCTTTCCCTTCCTCTCTCATCACCCACACTTACTGGGAAGATAAGCAATTCAAGGTGGGTACTACATGTGTAGTTATGCAAAACATTTCCATAGTGGATATACTGTGAAAGATTGACTATATTTCCCTCCATCCTATCTGCCCCCACTTGTTCTATTCTCTACTTTGTCCCTGTCACTTTACAAAAGTGTGTGCTTCTAACTACCCTCCCCTCCAACTTGCCCTCCCCTTCATCATTCCTCCCTCTGATTCCCTTCCCCCTAATCTCCTATAGGGAAAGATACCCAATTTAGAGTGTGTCTTTCACTCTCTAAGCCAAATTCAATGAGTGTAAGGTTGACCCATTCCCTTTTGCCTTCCTGTTCTTCCCCTCCATTGTGACAGTTATCTCTTGCCTCTTCTATGAGAAAATTTACCCCATTCTGTCTCTCCCCAGCTCCTCTCATTGTATTCCTCTCTCATCTCTCAATTTTACCTTTTAAATATCATCCCTTCCTATTCCACTGCTCTGTGCCCTCTGCCTATGTATACCTGTACACATATACACACATTCACATATGTATCCATATGCATATATACCCTCCTATATAGACATATATGTATGTATATACTTTTATATTCCCTTTAACTATCTACATAGTGAGAAAAGTTTCATAAGTTACAATTATCCTTTTTCCATGCAGGCATGGAAATACTTCACCTTTGATAAGTTCCTTATGATTTCTTTTCCCTGTTTACCTTCTCATGCTTCTCTTGCTTCTTGTATTTGAATGTCAAATTTTCTATTCATTTCTGGTTTTTTAATCAAGAATTCTTGAAAGTCCTATACCTCATTGAATTACCATATTTTCCCCTGAAACATTATATTCAGTTTTGCTGGGTAGGTGATTCTTGATTTCAATCTTAGCTCTTTTGATCTCCAGAACATCATATTCCAAGCCCTCTGATCCCTTAATGAAGAAGCTTCTAGATTCTGCATTATTCTGATTGTATTTCCACAGTATTCAAATTGTTTCTTCTTCACTGCTTGTAATATTTTTCTCCTTGATCTGTGGACTCCAGAACATATCTATAGTATTCCTAGGAGTTTTCTTTCAGGGATCTTTTTCAAGAGGTGATCAGTGAATTCTTTCAAGTTCTATTTTGCCCTCTGGTTCTAAAATATCAGGGCAATTTTCCTTGAGAATTTCTTGAAGTATGCTTTCTAAGTTCTTTTTTTGATCATGGCTTTCAGGTAGTCCAATAATTTTTAAATTGTCTCTCCTGGATCTATTTTTCCAAGTCAGTGTTTTTTTTCAAGGAGATATTTCACATTACCTTCTATTTTTTTCATTTGTTTGGATCTGTTTAATAATATCTTGATTTCTCATAAAGTCATTTCCTTCCATTTCCTCCACTCTAATTCTGAAGGAACTGTTCTCCTCACTGAGGTTTTGAGATTCTTTTTTCATATGGCAAATTCAACTTTTTAAGGCATTCTTCTCCTCGTTGGCTTTTTGGGCCTCTTTTGCCATTTGAGTTAATCTATTGTATAATATGTTATTTTCTTCAGTCAGATTGTTGACTCTCTTTTGGTGATTTTCTTGCATCATTCTCGTTTCTCCTCCCAATTTTTCTTCCACTTTTGTTATTTCATTTTCAAAATCCTTCATAATCTGATCTATGGCTTGTAGGCAGTCTTTATGTTTCTTGGAAGCTTTTGGTGCAGGAGTTCTGACTGTTTTGTCTCCCTCCTGTTCCATACTTTGATCCTATTTGTCCCCAAAAAAGGATTCTAGAGTTTGGTTGCTGTTCTTTCTTTGCTTCCTTTGCCTGCTCATGTTGCCAGTGAATTACTTGATTTTTTTTAGCTCTGTGGAACTCTGTTTCCAGGGGGGACAGTTCTGTCTCAAATTGCTAGAGTTTTCACAGCTGCCAGAGCTATTAGGAGGCTGCTGCAGCCACCACCAGCTTTGGCTCACTGAAAATGTACCTCAGGATCACCACCCAAGACCATGATCTGGATCCAGGCAAGTCAACGCAAGAGCACTTAGCCTCTGAATGATTGGTTGACCCCCCCCTGCAGTCTGCAGGCTGGGAGCTCTGAAGCAGCCACATGGAGGCAGCTGCAGGACTGCCACTTCTGCCACTTCCTTGCTCTGGAGGCAGTTTGGCTGGACAGCTTTTCCCCCCCAAATTTAGCTGAGATCTACTGACCTTTCACTTAGTCCTTGTTTCTTATGGCTTGATAATTCTGGAAACTGCCACAGCTGCCACTGATCCATTCTCTTGCAGGCTCCAGCTGCGGCTCATCCTCGCCACCCCAGGTCCAAGCCACAGTTTAAGCCTGGGCTGGTTTTGGCTCCCAGCATACTGCAATGAGTCCTTTGCGCTGAGCTGCCTTCAGTGGGAAATGTGTTTTTCTGTATTTTTGTGTGAGTTTGGGAGCCTTAAAATTGTTTAGAGTCATATTTTATGGGTATTTGAGGTTGCTATGTGTGAGCTGCAAAACCTTGTTGTTTCTACACCGCCATCTTGGCTCCACCCCCCCCCCCAGTGGTTTTTCCAATGAGATATTTCACATTGCCTTCTATTTTTTTAAATTTGTTCGTATGTGTTTAATACTATCTTGATTTCTCATAAAATTGTTAGCTTCTTATTGCTCCAATCTAACTATGAAGGAATTATTCTCTTCCATGAGCTTTTGCAATTCTTTTTCCATCTGGCAAATTCAACTTTTTAATGCTTTCTTTTCCTGATTGGCTTTTTGGGTCTCTTTTGTCATTTGAGTTAGTCTGTTTTTTAAGGTGTTATTTTCTTCAGTCAGGTTGTTGACTCCCTTTTCATGACTTTCTTGCATCATTCTCATTTCTCTTCCCAATTTTTCCTCTGCTTCTCTTACTTGATTTTCAAAATCCTTCTTGAACTCCTCCATGGCCTGTAACCAGTTTATATTTTTCTTGGAAGCTTTTAGTGTAGGAGTTCTGACTTTGTTGTCCTCCTACAGTTCCATTCTTTGATCCTTTTTGTCCCCAAAAAAGGAATCTAAAGTTGGATTGCTGAGTTTTCTTTGCTTCCTTTGCCTGCTCATGTTGCCAATCAATTACTTGACTTCTGACCTCTTTGCCACAGTAGAACTCTGCTTCCAGAGGGGAAAGCTTTGTCCCACATCCCTGGGATTTTTGCAGCTGCTGGAGCTATTAGGAGGGTGCCATCTCTACAGCCCCTATCAGCTTTGGCTCACTCGTCACTCACCTCAGGACCATCACCCAATGCCATTATCCTGATCCAGGCAGGTTAAGGCAAGGCTTAGCCTCTGAATGGTTGCTTCCACACCCCTGCAATCTGCAGGCTTGGAGGTCTGAAGAAGCCCTGTGGAGGTGGCTACAGGGCTGGTCCTTCCACCACTTCCACAGCTTCTTGCTTTGGGGGTGGATGCTGGACCACACTCTGTTGGCCCCAGATCCGGGAGAGTTTCACTGACCTTTCACTTTGTCTTTGCCATTTATGGGTTTATAATTCTGGAAACTGTCACAGCTGCTGGTGATCCACTCTCCAGAATGCTCCAGCCAGGGCTGGTCTGGGCTGCCCTGGGGCTAAAATTGTGGGCTCATGTAGGGCTGGGCTCTGCTCTCAGCACACTGCAATGAACCCTTCCTGTGCACCTGCCAGGCTGCCTTCAGTGGGAGATTTGTTTCTTTCTGTCACTTTGTGGGTTCTATAGCTCTAAAATTTGTTTAGAGTCATATTTTATAGATATTTGAAGTGGTTATGGGGAGAGCAATGGAGTTTTCCTGCTTCTACCTCACCATCTTTGCCCCACCCTCACTTTTATTATTTTTGCTTTTATTATTTTTACTAGCTATTATCAAGGTGAGGTGGAAAACTGAAACAATTTTGTAATTCAAGATATTTTGGCTTGACATGCCCTGAAAATTAGGAAAGGCATGGAGCAACAGAAATGACTTTCCCTTTTTTTTCTTCTTTGCTTTTTCTTTTTTGAGCATCAGGATAAGAAACTCAGTTTTTTGCTTGATTCTATGTCAACGTGGACTTAGCATAATAAGGTCTCTAATTATTATATTAATGATTGTTGCCATGTGCTAATCCTCCCTTTCTGTACCCTGAAGGAACAAACTCTTTGCTGACAGGTCTTTGATTTTACTTTAGCAATTACTTTAGGAATTTGATAATGTACTCTCTGTTATTTAATTGAACTTTATATGTCATGCATTGTGGCATCTGAAGCCCTTGGTCAAAGGCATTTGGAGAAAGAAAAAAGTTGAGAACAAGATGAAGGAAGAAAAGTCAAAGATTTTAATGTAAATTCAGCCAGTGAATCCTGGATGAACCTGTAAAGAGAGAGGTATTATCCTTTCATAAACTAAAGATGAGAATGTTTCTAACGAAGCCTAAATATTTGTTATCTGGCAGCCAATTCAGAGCAATCAAAATAAGAGTCTGTAAAAAAAAATTACCAAAAATAATCAGAGCTTCCTTTGTAGAAGACACTATTACAAAAAAGAAGAGGTATCTAGGTAGCTCATTCAATAGAACACTAGACCTGAAGTTGGGAAGACCTGAATTAAAATAAGCTTCAGATACATACTAGCTGTGTGACCTTGGGCAAGTCATTTAACCACTGTCTACTTCAGCTTCCTTAACTATAAAATGCGTACAATAGTAGCACATACCTCTGCACATTACTGTCAGGTTCCAATGAAATAATGTTTGTAAAGCACCTTGCAAACCTTAAAGAATTACATAAATGCTCACTATTATCATTACTCAACAAGGCACCTTAATTTCATGATTCTTCAGAGGATAATGGGGAGCTGGTAACGTCTAAGCACTTACTCAAAGTTGGGAAGAGGTCTGATTTTCCTTGCCCTCTATACATATGAGGTTTCAACAACAAAGAGCTTAGATATGAGATGTCACTCAAGGAGCACAGAGAATATCAGAGAAGTTAGAATAAAAAGAGGAATACCCTTATATTACTTTTCTGACCCCTTATAATTCAGGCTTTTTGAAATCAGGGACAGTTTCTTTTTGGTTTTTAGATTTTCAGAGCTCTGGATAGTGATTGATATATTTTAGTCACTTGATTAAATGACTCTCACATATTCAGAAGTCATTTCGTGCTTCCTCCTCTTAAATTCTTGTAATAATTGATTTTTGTATTGATGCCTAAAAATATTGTTAGGTGAAGGCAGCTTTAGTTCATTTTTAATTTTTAATCAATTAACATAAACTAAATGCTTGAAATGTTTTAGCTACTCTGCTAAACTTTGGATAAGCACAGACTAGGGACCTACTGTGCTAAGGAATTCTTCTAGTTCCTGAGGTAGTAGGGATAAAAAACATTTCCATAGTAGTCGTATTGTGAAAGACTATTTACCTCCATCCTATTCCCCCCCCTCATTTATTCTATTTTCTACTTTGACCCTGTCCCTTTTCAAAGGCGTGTGCATCTAACTACCCTCTCCCCCAATCTGCTGTCCCTTCTATCATGCCCCCTTTTATATCCTTACCCTTTACTTTCCTGTAGGGCAAGATACCCAATTGAGTGTGTAAGTTATTCCCTCCTTAATCCAAATCCAATGAGAGTAAGGTTGACCCATTCCCTTTAACCTGCTCTCCCCCTCCATTGTAACAGTTTTCTCTTGCTTCTTTTATATGAGATAGCTTACTCTATTCTATTTTTCCCTTTTTCTTTCTCCCAATATATTCCTATCTCACCTCTTAATTTTATTTTTAGATATCATCCCTTCATATTCAACTCATCCTGTGCCCTCTGTCTATGTACACATGTACACACATATATATTTATATACATATATACTCTACTATACACACATATATATGTACATGCATACATACAT
>CM053581.1:177120698-177139692 GCA_028627135.1 Pseudochirops cupreus | reverse complement strand
AGACCATGATCTGGATCCAGGCCGCTCAATGCGAGAGCACTGGCCTCTGAACAATCGCTTAGTCCCCCTGCTGTCTGCAGGCCAAGGGCATGGAAGCTGCAATGCGGAGGTGGGTGCAAAACCTCTGCCTTTTGCTTTCCAGCCCTGGAGGCCTTTTGGCTGGACCTGCTTTTCTCCCCCAATTTCACAAGTCCCACTGACCTAGTTCTGAACGCTGCTCGCAGCTGCTGCGAAGCCTCAAGGAGGCTCCTCGGCTTCTCCTGTCCAGCCGCCCCTGGGGCTCAGCCAGGGCTTCAGGTCAGATTGGTTTAGATTCGCAGTGCTGATATGGTTCCTCGTTACCAAGCTGACTTTAGTGGAAAGTATATTTGTGTGCGTTTTGGAGTTCTAGGATTAGTTTAGAGTCATATTTTGTGGGTATTTTGGGGTGGCTATGTGAGAGCTGCGATATGTTGCTGCTGCTACGCTGCCATCTTGGCTCTGCTCCCCAGCCAGGGGCTTACTGCCCCATTGCTTCTTCATTCACTGGGCATGTGCTGGTTTCTTCTTGCCCCTGCTACTCTTTGCAGCACAACTGGGCCTGGTGTTCCTTGTCAGCAGAGGTTCCCTTGATCATCCTGGCCTCAGATACCTAACTCCTCTCACTATCCCCAGGGCAAAAGTTCTGGTAGCTGGGAGCTGTCAGCCTCTCAAACTGACTTACCCCAGGACTTGCTGCTTGTTGTTAAAACAGGACCTAGGGACCAAACTTCATCCTGGGATTTTTCTTCTGATCTTCCCAAATTATCCCAGGAGGACCCTGGGTATGCCCCTCTTCTTATTTATCTCCACCCCCATTTTACCTTAAGGTGGTATTTTAACTCTTTTGTGGGGGAAAATCTTGAAAGCTTGGAATTTTCTGACCTACTCCACCATCTTCCTAGAATCCTCTCCTCCTGTTTGTACTTTTAAGCAAACTTTTAGAAATATGACCCACTGAAAGCAAGGGAGTACAGAAATTCTTTGTTCTAAAGAAAAGCTAAATGACAAATGGGGAAGAAGTTCCTTGCACAGGAATTCCCAGAGAGAAATGAAATCTGTTCCACATTCTGAGTAGGGAAGACTCAGAAAAACAGAAGACTGTTTAATGTTAGGAAAACACCAAAAGTGTGAGATAATAGAACACCCTAATAAATGAAGGTCTAAAGGGGATAGAGCCTACTTAGAACCCTGATCAAAAAGTATAGAGTTATTGGAATATAAGATCTTCCCTGTCCTTTAATAGGCCTATGTGACCACATGTGTTCCTTTTTTCCCCTTGGAACAGGAGCCATGTTGCCAGGTCTAAAGGTACATAGGTATTTCAGTCATGGATGACTTGCTGCTTTGAACTTCATCTCAGTTCACAGCTGTGACACACCTCATACTGATGGAATCCTAATAAAGCTGCCTATACTTGGATTAATGGTGTTATGACTCTGAATTCTTTGATACAGTTCCACCACAACACATCATGAAACCACATCAGTTTTAGAGTGGGCAGAGATCCTGCCTCAACAGTTTTTGGCATCCCTGGGTTTAAATTGCCACAATGCTAAGCCCATCAGGTGATTCAGGGAGATTTATATTGCCTTGGGGGAGAAACTTGGGTAAGGAAGAGCTTGCCTAAAGGAAAACTTATTTAGGGGGAAGCTTGCTTACAGGGAGGCTTGCTTGCAGGAAGGTGTTCACACTTTTTGGCATTGGGCTAATTAGGCACTGAGTCATGTGAGTTATGATACCTTCTAACTCTGAGTCTATTAGTTGAAAACTACATATACTGGGAGGTTGGCATTTTACTTTGGGGTCACTTATGGGAAATTTTTTTTTTTTGTGATTTCGTATGAAGCCAATCATGAGCAGCTTTCCAAAGGACTGCTGCTGTGAACAGTTTTAAGGTTCTGATCATATAATGTAGTGAACTCTCTATTTATTCAGCAGTAAACTAAAGCAAAACATTCACAGAAACCAAAGTACAGCATTCACAATGATATGACATAACAACTTATCACTAAAGTGGCCACATAGTTTGTAACAAAAGATATCATTCAGTAAGTCCTTAACTCAATCATCCTTAAGGAGCAATGCTCCTTAAGGGACACAAAGGACAAAGGTCAATGTTCTCCACCCCTAGGTCACATTGTCTTAATCTCTCAGTCAAAAAGTCTTCTTTTTTCTTGATTGGAAATTAGTTTCCAATCATCCTTAACTCAGTTATCCTTGAGGTACAAGGTACAGAGGACAAAGTTGTCCTACCTCTTGGCCACAATAAATCATGATTTTCTGTCAGCATTAAGTACCCATGGAAAGGTCTTTTCACCTTGACTTGAGAGTGGCTCCCAAATTCCATGGTTCCTCTTCGATGGGTCCAGCTCCTGCCTGAATCTTCCCAACTGTCACCTGGATTCACAGGTAGGCAGCCCTCAGCTCCGTGTCCAGCTCCTCTTCCAGCTTCTTGTCCAGCTCCATATTGAAGCTCACAGTGTCCAGTCTACCTCAAGTCCTTAACAGTTTCTGTTTCTGGGAAGAAAATGTTTAACAGAGTCAAATCAACATACATACACATTGCCAGCACCATCATCAATTCATTATCTACCTGTGAAATCAACACAGACCCATAAAGTCCAAGAGGTCAACACAAATCATCAGGACCTCTGAAACCCTCCTCTACAACTTCTGTAAACAGACAAGAAGAAAATTCTCTTTCAGGGCTTCCAGTAAGGTCCCAGGGTTTCTCTACAAAGTATTACAAACAGAAATCAACACAAACAGAACAGATAAACAACGTGCTGGGATACCACAAGTTTTCTCCTTCTCAATTCTGCCACCACAAGTGTTCCCTTCTCAGTTTTGCTTTCTCCTAGCTTTTGCTCAGCTTTTTATCTGATCATTAACTCCTCCCTGTTCTGCTCACCTCTTAAGTCCTTCATGTTCTGGTCTTTGGCAACTCTCCCATTGTAGTTTTTACAAATTCTGTTTCTTAACATAGACTTGAAAAAATCATGGGAAAGGCTCAAAAGGAACTTGAACTGAAACAAGGTTCTAAATAATTAAATAGCTGAAACAAGGTGCTAAGTACTTCTTTCTTTGCCATTACATTTAGCCAGGCAAGACTCTGGAGCTCCCCAGCTTTCTAAACCCAGATGTTGGTATTCCCTGGTCTGGTTATTAGCTATATATTAGTTTGTTTAGATAGTTGGAGCCCTGTCTATTGGATTCTTTCTTAGATACACACTTTTCTCTACTTATATGGCTTTAATTAAAGTAAAATTTTTGACCCCTTTGAAGGGTGTCTTTCCTGTAGAAAAGCAGATCAAAGAACCCATGCTAGCAGGCACCCCGTGTGCTAGTGTGGTTTCTAATACAAAAAAATTGCCAGTGTTTTAGACCACCCAGAGGTAAAAGAATACTATCCTTTGTTCTAATGGAGGATGTGGGGGTGGGTGGGAGGGTGGAGGGAAAGATCGCTTAGTGCCCTCATTAGAGACAGCCAACCACAGATCTCTAACTAGGGACAATTAGGCATGTTAGCACCCTGAGTGCAAAAATACCAAGGGGAGTCAGCAGAAGGAACATATGAAACTAAATTCAGACAAAAATGAAGCTGAACACTCCATCTGAGTTTGTGCAAATGGGGAAGAACCTGGCTCTGGCACTAAGTCCCAATCCAGAAAGTAAGATGTAATAGCAACCACACTAGCATACAGGGTAGGCTGCTAGCACAGCTTTCTAAAAGGGATTTTTAATTAAACAATGAGAAAGATATATAAGTAGAGAGAAGTGAGTTTCCAAGAAGAAATGCAGTAGCAAGGGCTCCAACAGTCTAAACAGAGTAATAAATACCTAATAACCAGACCAGGGAGCACCAACATCTGGGTTTGGAAAGCTGGGGTGCTCTTTAACAATGGGCTACCCAAAGTCTCATCTGACTAACTCACAAAGAAGCTTTCTTCCCATGAGTGACCCCAAAGTAAAATATCAACTTCCCTATGTATATATATATATATATATATATATATACATACAGAGAGAGAGAGAGAGAGAGAGAGAGAGAGTTCAAGTAAAAGGCTCAGAGCCAGAAGGCATCACAACCCACATGCCTAATTAGTTCAATGCCAAAAGGTATGAAAGGCTTCCTGCAAGCAAGCTTCCCTATAAACAAGTTTCCCCCTAAACAAGCTTCCCTTTAGGCAGGCTCCTCTTTAGGTGAGTTCCTTCCCTAAGGCAATAAAATCTCCCTAAATCACTTGATGGGCTCTATATGACAGCAGGGGATGTGTCAGAGCTGTGAAGTGTGCTGAAGTTCAAAGCAACAAGACATGCATGATTGAAATACCTGTGTATTTTTAGATCTGGGAACATGACTCCTGTTCCAAAGGGAAAAAAGGGGTACATGTGGTCACATAGGTCTATTAATGGACGGGGAAGATCTTACATTCCATTAACCCCATATAAGGTTAAAAAAAATAATAAATGCAAGAAAACACCTAGGATAGAAAAATATCATGGAACCAAAGATGAGAATATAGAAGAAATGGCTATTCATTCATATCCAAAGTCTCAAAGAAAATCACAGTTTTGCTGCAAGCTTTACTAGAATTTCCAATCTAATAAACATTTATTAAGTGCCTACTATGTGCTGGGCATTGTACTAAGCACTAGGGAAAAAATTCATAGGAAAAAAAACACTATCTGCTCTCAAGGAGTTTACAATTTGATGTGGGGGGACAATACAAAAAATTTCAGGAAACCAATGAGTGGGAACACCAAGGAGTTCTCGTTCCCTGACATTGAAGCCAGGTAAAGTAACAACAGATGCAGAGTGGAAAAAGTGAATTTCTGAAAAAAATACTTTAAAATAGTCAAATAGGGGTGGCTAGGTGGTACAGTGAACAGAGCACTGTCCCTGGAGTCAGGAGGACCTGAGTTTGAATCCAGCTTCAGATACTTAACACATACTAGCCATGTGACCTTGGGCAAGTCACTTAACCCCAACTGCTCTGCCTTCCCCCCTCCAAAAATAAAAAAAAAGTCAAATAAATGTAATGAGAGCTGTTTCAGAAGAAAGTATTTAGAGAATGCATAGTAGTCGCAAAACCTTATTCAATTAATAGACACTTTTAAATTTAACTCCACTCAGATTGAGATGAATGACTCCATAAGAAATGGAATAAATGAATCATAAAAAATGGAAAAAATTAGCATATGTAAGGTAACTTCTATCAAAATCAACAGAGCAGTAAAACAGGTGAGAGATAATCTAAGAATCATTGCACTACAAGAAATTGCAACTATAAAGAGAAGCCCAGATAACAAATTTCAAGAAATAATAAATAAATAAATTCCCTGAGAGAAACCAGAAGGCAAGGTTAAAATAGAAATGTGCTAGTCATCTCTGGAAAGAATCTCCAAAATGACTATCTCAGGGACAATATAGTCAAAGACTAGAACCTCCATGTCAAAGCGAAAAAATAGTACTGTAAATATTAAAAAGAAAAACAGTTTAAGCATCAAGGACCCAAAATTAGTAGCATGTAAGATTTGGTAACTACTAAAATAAAAAGAGGAAAATTGGGAATATTATTTTTCAAACAATAGAAGAAAAAAATCTCATCCTCAAGATGAATTTACCTGACAAAACTGAGTATGATGTTTTAAGGGAGAAATGAACCTTTAATAAAATAGAACACTTCCATCTGCTTGTGGAATGAAGACCAGAATTGCATAGATACTTTGGAATTTAAGCTTAGGAGTCAAGAGAAACATAGAAAAGTAAATACATTTGAACAATTGGAAGGAATTGTATTTTTATGTCCTAACGGTACAGAGAAAACAAGGCAGCTTCCAAACGTTAACATCTTCTAAAGTTATAAAGGGGAAAAAAATTAAAAAGAAAGGGAAATGAAAATAATAGGTTAAGAGATAGGGAAGAAAATAGTATATATTATTTAACATAACTGGAACATACAAGAAAACTATACAAACATGGTGGAGGGGGTAGTGAGCTTAATAGCAACCTCATATTCATCTGAACTAGACAAATGAGGATTAAATCTTTGTACACACTCACAAGATAGGTGACAAAATACATTAAACTCATCAGTGAATGGCAAGGAGACATCTCTCCACTCCTATCCATCATCTACTCAGCTATTAAAGTGATCTTCCTACAGCATGGATCCCACAATGTCACCTTCCCTCAGAATTCAATAAATTCAAGTAACTCCCTATTGCCTCCAGGATCAAATATAAAGTCTTTTGTTTGACTTGATAATCTGGATACTTCCTACCTTTGCAATCTTCTTATACCTTACTCCCCTCCAAACAGTCTATAATTCAATTATTCCATCTCCTTGTTGTTCCTTGAATAAGACACTCCATCTTCACATTCTGCATTTTCACTGACAGTCCCACATGGTTGGAATTCTCTCTCTTCTTGTCTACAAGTCTTGGCTTCACTGGCTTTCTGTAAGACCAAGTTAAAATCCTACCTTTTGCAAGTAACCTTTCCATTTCCCCCTTAAACATGCTATACGTTACAGAGATACGTGGTTTCACACTCTTCTATTCTGTTCTGCTTTGCATATGGAAATGATTTCTTTTTTAGTGTACATTAAATTCAGACTAAAGAAATGTAATAAAAAATAATTGATTAAGGTTGTCTCCACTTTTCACTTCAATGCATTTTCAGGAAATATATTGTAAATACTATAGTTCACGCTCACGGTACCATTGTTATAATTCTGGTTGTCATCTTAACTGCTGTGTAGCATATCAATTGTAGACATGACCTCTGTCATAAAAGGAAAGATGAAATAACAATAGGTTTCTGTAGTCATTTAAAATAGTTACATTACGATCTAATCCCATGAAATGGGCATACATGTGCCATAAGCATTGATTACATAATCATTCCCATGGTATAATGAAATGTACCTGCTGTACATAAAAATGAAATTGCACCATAATACAATTTTGTTCCTGTTTTTAAGTCATTTTCAATTATGTCTGACTCTCTCTCACCCCTTTTGGAGTTTTCTTGGCAAAGAGTGGTTTACCAATTCCTTCTCTAGCTCATTTTACAAGTGAAGACCGGAGGTAAATGGGATTAATTGACTTGTCCAGAGTAACACAGCCAGTAAGTGTCCAAGGCTGGATTTCAACTCAGGTCCTTTTGACTCTAGGGCAGGCACTTTATTTACTGTACCACCTAGCTACCCCAAATACAATTTTTACCTATCACTAAAGTGTTCATTGTACTAAAACTAATTAAACATTCAGCATCTAGAAAAATTCTTTATACATCATAAAAGTTCAGTAAGTATCTGGTTGAATCAATCCTCTTAATTAACAGTAATTGTTCTTGTCTTAGAATTTAAAAAGGCAATTTCAAAATAATTTGAATGGCCTTGATTCCTAATAAAAGATATTAAAGAGATCCTGAATGGATATCTTCCTCTTCTGATCACTGGCTCACAGATGCAGAGCTAGAATTATACAACTAATTTGATTCATTCCTCTCATTTTAAATATGAAGAAGCTGAAGAGGTGATGATGCCTTTTCTTTTCTTTTTTTTTTTTTGAGAGGCTGACTGTGGGATCTGCTTTATTGGCATAGGATCAGCCATCAGATGCAGTTTAAAAAAAAATACAGAATGGGCTTCAACCAGGACCAGGGCAGCACTGTGTTTTCCATTTCTGGAGGGTTGCTTGACCAGAGTCAATTGGTACGAAAACACTGAGGTGGGGAGGGGGACAGGGTGCAGAAATGAGGCAATCTGGTGTTGAGTTCAGTGGTAGCCATCAGCAGAGGAGTTGAAAGCGAACAGGTGGGCTGGTTTCAAGCTGTTTCCTTCTCATAGGTCCTAAAGCAGACTGCACTGCCATGGGTTAGTGTCAGAATGAGCTTCCCATCCTTGAGCACCCTAACGAGTGTGGTCTCCTGCCCATTCCACTTCTGGACATGGACAAGTTTGCCACCGTCCAGTGTGATGAGAGACTTGACTTTCCTCTCATTGGCTGTTGTTTCATCAAACTCTACTCCTGGCTTGAAGGAGATCTTGGTGTTCTTGAAAGTGCTCTGAGTCTTGCTAGTGATGGTGACCCTTAAGAAGTACTGGTTAAATCTGAATTAAATTGAATTCAATGTGGCACAATTTAGATCCAGAATTCACTCTTCACACTTGTATCTGTTTGCTCACTAGTGTCAGGAGAGAACAAGGCCTTCTAATCCAAATATGATCTATGCTACTGACCTCGATGATGGTGGTGGGCTTGGTCATGCTGGCCACCTGCCTTGTGGCAAAGCCAACACAAATGGACTTCACATAGTCATCGAAGTTCTTGCTGTTAACCAGCTTCCAGGTGCCAGCGAAAGCATCTGCCATGGTGCTAGGCTAAAGAAGGTGAGGCTGGGCTGGCCTGGGGATGCGCTGGGAGGTGCTGGGTCTGGATCTGCTGGGCTGCACCACGCTGAGCTGCACCTAGCTGAGAGGACCTGGGCTGGGCTGGGCTAAGCCGCAGGCAGGCGGGCAGGGGAGGAGAGAGGATACAGAAAGGTTTCCCACTCTGAGTCACCTCAAAGGTGCCTTTTCAAAGGATAAATAGACAGGACATGTTGGAGACAAGATAGAAACCCAGGTCTTCTGGATTTAAGATTCTCTACTACACCACATAAATCAAATAGAAGCATCCATGGCAATTTTACTGAAATTAACTTTCTATTCAAATTAGTAGGTACTTACTCTTGAAAGGAATAATGAATATTATGATGACAATGCTCTTTCTCCCATTATATGGTGTTTCTAAAAGTAATGAGTGGTTCAATTTTTCTTCACTCTCTTTTCCCTCCTCAATTCCTTCAAAGTTGTAAGCATAGCTACTCAACTTCAGAACAAAGCAATTCCACTAGTAAGTAATACATGTTAATTGGAATCAATTCAACAAGCATTTATTAATCATTTCTGATGTGCCAGGTGCTAGCTAGGGAGTAGGAATACAAAGACAAAAATTTTAACAGTCACTGCCCTCAAGCAGACTACATTCTTTTTCACTTGTTTCTTCCACTGCCATATGCAGCTCTAGTAGAATGATTCTCAATCTCAATCTTTCTATCTCTATCTCTTCTATCTCTGTGTTTCCCTCTATTTTTGTTTGTCTCTCTTCTTCCAGTCAATAGTAATAATTCTCAATAAAAATTTTTGTGCCACATAATTCACCCAGAAACAGAAAAGCTCTACCTTCCCCTTTCCCATATTCTATGTTCTACCCTCTATAAATAAAACACTGCAAATTATATATTCTTAAGGTAACCACTTCAATCAAAGATTCACTTATTTATTCAGCTAACATTTAGTGAGGGCCCATTTAGTGGAAGGCATTGTGTTAAGTGCTTGCTGCAGAGAGAAAGATTATGATCGCAGTATTTTCAAGATACTTGATGTTTGGGTTAGAAGGCTCATAGATGTAGGGTTCTGAAGTGACTTAAAGATTGTTTGATCTATGCTCCTTATTTCACAGATGATGAAACCAATACCGGGGAAATTAAATAACTTGCCCAAGGTCACACAAGTAAGAAGTATCAGAGCTGGGATTGCAACTTTTGTCTGTGACCCCAAGGTCAGTTTCTTTATGGATATGTCATTAAATTGATTCACACTGTATTAGAACATATTTCTTTATACCTTCCAAACAAGGTTCTTTAGAGAATTGCTATGAGAAAGTAAGATCATATTTAGCATAGATCATATTTGGATTAGAAGGCCTTGTTCTCTCCTGACACTAGTGAGCAAACAGATACAAGTGTGAAGAGTGAATTCTGGATCTAAATTGTGCCACATTGAATTCAATTTAATTCAGATTTAACCAGTACTTCTTAAGGGTCATCTTGTGTAAGGCACTATGCCAGGCATTGGGGATATAAAGGCAAAATGAAAAATCTTTTCCTCAGGAAGAGTCTTTACATCTTGCTGGAGAAACAAATTATTTGCCAAGATAAGTTGGGACAAAATAATTTGAGGCCAGAGCAATGACTAACTAGGAGGATCAGGAAAGGCTTCCAGTTGGAGTTATTACCTGAATTGATCATCATGTATAAGGCCATAAAGGGAAAAGATGGAGAAGGTATACATTTAAGTTGAGGGAATAGTTACTAATAATTCAGTTCATGAAGGGACATAGTATGAAAGTAAGTTGGAAGTATCATGTAGAAGAAAAAAAAATATTAGTTGTGTTTAGGAGCTAGAGAGTCTTAAGCTATTTTGTTCAAAAGGCAATAGGGAGCCACTAGAGATTTTTGAGAAGAGGAGTAACATGGTCACGCCTGAGTTTTAATATAGTTTTTGGTAGCTCTATGTAGCATGGAATGGAGAGGAGAGAAACCAGAAATACCTCAGACTTTATGGACTTTTTTTCCTAGGCATCACTCTCCTACATGTATATTCTTCTATTAAAATATACAATCCTTGAGGGAATATGGTGTATTTCTTTTCTATTCTTACCCAAATGCCTGGCAGATACTAAGCATGTAATAGTCACCCTCCTGCCCCCATGTAATCATTCACTGATTCATTTGAGGATCTAGGTGAGTGGTGATAAGGGTATGAATTAAGTTTAAGCCCATGTAATGAGTGCCAAAAAAATTGACTTCGGGATTATATACCTGGATAAATTGTGAGCGTACTGGTACAATAGGGGCAGAGGTAAGATGGTGAAGTAAAAGCCAGCATTTGCCTGAGCTCTCCCCCAAACCCCTCAAAACAACTGTAAAAATAACTCTAAACATATTCTAGAGCAGCAGAACAGACAAAATGACAAAGTGAAATAAATTTCAGCCCAGGACAACCTGGAAGGTTGACAGGAAAGGTCTGTTGCCCCAGTCTGAGAGAAGAGTGAGTCTAACATGGACCACACCACCACAGACAGGACTGGTTCTGGCCTCAGGGGACTAAATCACTGGCATCTGTATTGACTTCCAGACTTCTCAACTCACAAACACTAAAGACAACTTAAAATATCAGTAGAAAAGGTCTGTTGAACCTGGGCGAGAGGAGAACGGTCTGGTTCCAGCTCCAGTGCAGTGGCAACAGCAGGAGCTGCTTCTAGAGCAAGAGAGGGGTAAACAACACTCCTTTGATCTCAGGACCTTGGAAGAGCTGAAAATTTATCGATGCCTAAAAAATGTCTCTGAAAACAGCTGCACAATAATCCCTAAAGCTTGGGACAGTACACTGTCCATAGTGGTAGCAGAATCCTGCCTTAACAAAGAATTAAAAAGTCAAGTAATTGGCTGGGAAAATGAGAAAACAAAGGAAAAAAATCAGTCTATAGAATCTTACTTTGTTGACAAGGAAGATCAAAACATACAACCAGAAGAAGACAACAAAGTCAAAACTTCAATATCCAAAACCTCCAAGAAAAGTATAAATTGTTCTCAGGTCATGGAAGAGCTCAGAAAGGATTTTGAAAATCAAGTAAGAGAAGTAGAGGAAAAAATGAGAAGAGAAATGAGAGTGATGCAAAAAAAATCATGAAAAACATGTCAACAGCTTGCTAAAGGAGTCCCCCCAAAATAGTGAAGAAAATAGCACCTTAATAAGTAGATTAGACCAAATGGCAAAAGAGATCCAAAAAGGCAATGAAGAGAAGAATGTCTTAAAAAGTATAACTGGCCAAATAGAAAAGGAGATCCAAAAGCTCACTGAAGAAAATAATTCCTTAAAACTTATAAAGGACTTATTAAAGTTGAACTGTTTACTTTCCTACATGGAAAATAATATTTGTAACGCATGAGACCTTTCTCGTTATTGGGGTAGTTGAAGAGAATCCACACACCCACACATACAAATATGGCACAGGGTGAGTTGAATATGAAGGGATGATATCTAAAAAATAAAATTAAGGGGTGAGAGAGATAAATGTACTGGAGAAGGAGAAAGTGAGAGATAAAATGGGATAAATTATTTCACATAAAAGAGGCAAGAAAAAGCTTTTCCAGTGAAAAGGAAGAGGAGGGAGGTGAGAGGGAATGAGTGAACCTTACTCTCACTGGATTTGGCTTAAGGAGGGAATGACATACACACTCACTTGGATATAGAAATCTATCTTACACTATAGGAAAATAGTGGAGAAGGAGATAAAAAATGGCAGGTGATAATCAGAAGCAAAACATTTTAAGGGAGGACAGGGTAAAAGGAGAGAAAAGAATAAATTGGGGGGTGGGATAGGATGGATGGAAATATAGTTAGGTCTTTCACAACATGACTGTTATGGAAGTGTTTTGCATGACTACACATGTATAACCTATATCAAATTGCCTTCTCAATGACAGTGCATGGGGAAGGATGGAGAGAATGTGGAACTCAAAGTTCTAAAAAAGAATGTTAAAAATTATTTTTACATGCAGCTGGGAAATAAGATATACAGACAATGTAGTATAGAAATCTATCTTGCCCTACAAGAAAATAAAAGGGGAAAGGGATAAGAGGGGGGGTGTGTGATAGAAGGGAGGGCAAATTTGGGGAAAGGGTAATAAGAATGCACATGGTCTTGGTTTGAGGGAGGGGAGATATGGAGAGAAAATTTGGAACCCAAAGTCTTGTGGAAGTGAATGTTGAAAACTAAAAATAAATTAATTAAATGAAAAAAGAGCAATAGGGAAATTTGGAATGGGGAAATTTTGGGAGAGGATCTTTTTAATGTGTTGAATTTGAGATGCCTAAGGGATATCCAGATGCAGAATTACTTCTGAAATTAAGAATGAGCTTATTTAAACTCATACAACTCATTAATGTCAAAGTCAGAACTAGGAACCAAGTCTCCAGACTCTCAGACCACTTCTCTTTCACTATTCCACCTTGTATAATAAATAACCTGTAACTATTCTTGTTATAATAAACAAGTCACAAAACTTCATGAGACCTTGGTTTCCCCATCTACAAAAATGAGGATAATATTACTCATACTGCCTGCCTCTTTAGATTTTGAAGAAAATGCTTCATATAATCTTTACAATGCCACATAAATGTGAATTATTGTTATTATTGTTACCCAACTTCCATGAATGAGAAGCAAGCACTTTGTAACTTATGAAGTTAGATGACGTGATGATGATGATGATGATGATGATGATGAGATATTTCAAAAGTATCATCTTTGCCCTGAGAGAAACCTAACTGTAGTCCAACCACATACTATGATTGAGATGATAGTATGTCAATGAAATACAAATGCTGGTGTTCAGGGAATTCTCATATTTAATCACAAATGCAGAATTAACATCAATGAAGCTACATTGTATGTACTATAAAAGTGGTTGAATATTAACTTTCAATTTCATTGTTTCTGTAATTATCTCTCCATGGTTTCATTCATCCTTATTTGATTTAAGGGATAATCAAAATGAAAATTGTATAGTTATAGACATGGCAGAGGTGGGGCTGGGGGAATGTTCTCCACTGATTTTTAATGTGTTATTTGGACTTTTAAAAACCTATTCAAGATCAGAAAAAAAGATTGGGTGAAGTTCACTTATTTATCTATAGAATAAATGACCAGCTTTTCAAAGAGACTCAACCAAAAGATCAATGAATGACCTTTCATTTAATGTAACTCTAGGTGGATAGGATTGTTGTTGTTGTTCAGTAGTTCATCTGTCTCTACTCTTTGTAACCTAGTGGATAGTACTATTCAAAGGGTTTTTCTTGGCAAAGATACTGAAGTATTTTGTCATTTTCTTCTCCAATGTGGATAGGATAACTTTTATGTAAATTCCCTATAGTTATCTAGAATTTAAAAATAAAGGCACCTAGTCTTAATACATTTTTGTGTTTCATTTATAAGTCTCAAATTTTTCACTCCGGTTTAAAGAACACAGAAATTATCTGCTAGTCATTCCCTTCAGGTTAGAGAGTAAGGAGACCTCAATTGGACAATTCAGTTCTGCTTTCAATTGCCCCATCTCAGTTCAGTAGCCCAAATCTTCCTTCCAAGCCCATTAAACTTGTATGTCAGACATACTTCCTTTGGCTTTAATTGATGACTGGCATTAGGTAACTGCCCCTATGGAACAAGAACAAATAGCTCACAAATGTTGTCCTTCAATGCTGAAGATAAACAGAGCTAGAAAGGTTATTCCAATTTGGTTTATTCAAAGAAAATTGGTCTAGGAAAGTGAAATTGAAAGTGAAAATCTGAGTTTTATCTGGGATTTTAAAATGAAAACTAGAGTCTCTGTGTATAAGGGCATAATTAATGAAACTCCTGAGAATCATAAAGACCTGGCATCAAATATCACCACAGACACTTAATAGATGTGGAACCCTGTCAAATCATTTAACCCATCTGAGCCTCGGTTTCCTCATCTGAAAAATGGGAATGATAACAACACCTACTTTACAGGATTTTGGTAAGCATTGGTGGGGTGATGTAAATGAAAACAGTCACAAATGATAGAGTGTTATATAATAAAAACAACTGTTACTAATTTTGACATTATATGGGGGAGGGGTGTAGAGGAGGCTATGCATACATAGCAAAGTCTGTTTTCAATGGTTCTTAGGCTCCTGATGATGCTAACATCAGCTGAGGACTAGTTGAGGAAAAATTTACATAATGATAGTAAATCTCAAAATGCTCCTGCCTCAATATTAATTCCTAGAATGCAAGAAATGGTTTGTTTTCTGCTGACTTCTAGCAGACAATGGACAACATTGCTAAACAGTAAAGCAACTGTGCAAAGAAAACTTCAACATAGGTTTTAGGTCTAAGCTAAAATCTTAAAATGACTCATTAACCACGAACTCTGCTTGGCAAAGACCAGAGGGAAAATATAAGGCAAGGCTTTCTCCCTGCTCTACCACTGGGCAAGGAATGATTACAATTAAGCCATCATTCCAATTATTGGAGGCTCTCAGGAATGTATTATGCAGGTAAATGCCCACTTTTCCTTCTGAAATGACTTTAAAAGCTGCCTACAAAAAGCATGAGGTCGTCCTTACAAATGTCTGTGTGCTCAAGAAAATGTGAAGCATGTAGCAGCAATAATAGATCAGGGAAGCTGCATGGAGAGAACAAAAGGCAACCCAGCAGGAAGCGTGTGCTTGGAAACAGCAATTTCCTGCTTACAGTCAGAGACTGAAGCATTAAATGGTACTTCCATACCTATGTGTGTAGCTACTCACTTCTTTAACCATTGAAATGCATTGCCCGGAAGAGGTAATTTCCCCAGTTACATTGACATATTTTTCCCAAGTTCAATCAGTTAAGGTCAGCTATTCCTATGTAAATAGTTGAGGTGACCAATTATTCATCAATTCAGGGCTTCTTGTTAATTATGGTTTCTCATTTCCTCTGGATGAAGCTGTTTGTTTGTCAATCCAGAGAGTACAAAAGGGGCTAGGATCAATGGAGAAGAAAAGGTTCAGACTACAGACTGGAAACAGGCAGGAGATGAGTGGCAATAGAAGAGGAGAGAGTTGGATATGGAGTTGGAGACAGCTCAGCTGGAGCAGTAATTCATGCAGAAAAAATAAAAATCAAAATAGAATTGTCTCACAGTGCATTAAAATAAAAAGCAAAATTTTTTCACTCCCTTTTGCATTGGGACTATCATGTGGATAGATCCTTTTGTTATCCAGTAGGAAGTATAAAACTTCACAAGGGCTGATAACTGCCCACCCCTCCCCCACAAAAAAAAAAAAGACTAGAGATTCATAGCACTTATTTGGACTGCTAAGAGATCTGACAGTTAATGGAGTCCAATCCTTTCATTATCTAGATGTAGAAGTAGGGGACAGGAGAATTTAAGAGACTTGTCTAAGATCACAAGTGCACGTTTTGGTCTCTGTAGTGATGGAACACCTATTCAGTCTGTTGCACTTTTGGTCAGCTTTAATATAAGGGAAAATTTTCTTTACATTCATCTATAATTTGTCTCCCTGCAACTTCCATCCATTTTCTCATTTCTGCCCTCTGGGATCAAGCAAGATGAAATAAAATCCCTCTTTCATGTGACAGACCATATAGTACTGGAAGAAATCTATCAGACTTCTTCTGAATTGTCTCTTCTCCACATTAAATATTTCCAGGTCATTCAACAAATGCTCCTATGACATGGTCAAAAGTCCTTTCCAAAACCTAGCTGTCTTTTTTTTTTCTGGAGGCAAATTAAAGAAAGGATAAAATAATTAACAAATGAATTAAAAAATGATTAATAACTTACTATGTCCCAAGCTCTATGATTGATCCTGGAAATATAAATACAAAAGCAAGAGACAGTGTCTGCTAACATTTTAATAGGGGAGACACTGAATATAGGTTAGCGATGGCCAGGGAAAGATATTTTGCCCTGTCGAGTAATAGGAGTGGTAAACACAAATAACAGAAGACTAGTCAATGAGGAACCAGTCCTGAGATCATGTCTAATAGATTCTGCCTAATGCCTATTCACATGAATGACTTTGGTGAGACTATTTCTAGAAATCCCTGATTTTGTTTAATTGAGGAACCCTGTTCCCTGATTGAGCATATGCCCGTATAGTCTGTGACTATTTCTTATCCATTTCTATACACAACTCTGTCTGTATATTTCACTTTTTGAACCAATTCCAATGAAAGTGAGGTTCAAAGGTTCTGTTACCCTGCTCCTCCCAAATTTTCCCCTCCATTGTAAAAGTTCTTCCTTGCATCTTCTCCTTGAGAATAAAAAATCATTGCTAATTTGAATTACTGGAGGGAATAGTCCCATATAGAGTTCTTGATACTAAGAAAATTATTGATCTGGAGAACAAAAAATAGTAAAATCTTATACTTGGGTTGAAGAAAAAATAGCCTCACAAATACAAAACAAGAAAGGCATGACTAAATCACAATATTTTGAAAAGTTCTGTGGTTTTTAGTCAACTGCAAGCTCAAAATAATTCAACAGTGTAGTATGGAAGCCATGAGAAGTTCACCTTTCTAGTATAGGAGAGAAATATGGTTCTCAAGATGAGCGGTGCTTTGCTGACCATTATAAAGGAGGTATGCTTTTGAAGTCCAAAAATAGTAACAAGTGGGAGGGAATGGGAGTGAACAGTAAAATCCCTCTACCAATGAAAGAAGTCACTTTCTCTGTAAGTCGGAGTCTCAGAGAATTGTCTAGAGGCCTCAGAGTCTGAACCACTTGTCCAACATCACACAATCAGTATTTGTCAGAGGTGAGACTTAAACCCAGGTCTACTTGACTCTAACTCAGGCTATCTAAAATCCCATGATGTCTCTCTAATCATAATAATGACAATAAAAATGATCATTGAATTGAATTATTAACTAGCTTACAATATGATTTTAGTTCAGTTAAAACTTCATGTGTGAATATTTACCCAAACCATCCAATGAATCATTTCCATTTTGATGGTACACCATGAAAGACAAATGCTTCCAATTTCAGAGAAATAAACCTCATTTTTAGTTGTTGAATTTTGGGTGATGGTGGAGAGACTTTGAGGTCAGAGACTAACCTGTGCTGCTCTTATTACACAATGTAGGTGGCATAGTATAAAGAACATTGAACTAGAAGTCAGGGGATCATTAGACATAGTATCATAGAATTAGTGCTGGGAGGATACTCAGAGATCCTGTTGTTCAGTCCCCTAATTTTGCGGATGAGGAAACTTAGGTCCAGAGAAGAAGAGATTACTTGTCTAAGACTACATAGGAAATAGTGACAGAGGGAGGATTTGAACTGAGGTCTCCTGATACCTATGTCATTGCTATACTACACTGATAATATTGATATAATCTAATTTTAGAACTGCAATTATCTTTAGCCATATAGTCAACACCTTGTAACACCAATGTGATATTCACAGTGCCCACAGCAACTATGGATATGCTGGTACAGTTGTGAATCACAAAATTTAACAGTCTCTCCACATGGAAGGCAGAAGCAAAACATTTATTCAAATACCAGAAAGCCAAATCCATCGTAGCAACTAAGAAGTTGGTACACATAACCAATGCAGTGAACACTAACACTTCCTATGTCTTCCCTCCATCAGATCTTCAAAACAAAACAGCCCTCCTTAAGAAAAAATGCTCCCTCTCTCACTCACATTAGCTGCTCTGCCTCCACACTGCTTGCTTCTAGATATTCTGGCTCTCTCTCCTGCTCCTTCCTGCTCTACCCTTCCTGTTCACTTTTTCAGCAAGCTCTTCCCCTCACGTTGAGCTCCATGTGATTACATTTGGCCTATTAAGGAGTAGGGAAGATCTTCAACTTCCCATTAACATTACATACCTCTGAGCATCAATCTCCTTATTTATAAAATGAAAAACTGTCAGTCAGTAAATATTGGTTTATTGAGCACCTACTCTCTTCCAGGCACTCAGGAAGCACTGGTGATAAAAAGAAAGCTAAAAGGCAGTCCCTGCTCTATAGGAATTCACGATATACTGAAGGAGACAACATGAAAACAGCTATATACAAACAAGATATATATACAGTATAAACCTGATATAATCAATAGAGGAAATAATTGAGCAAGGAAGGCACCAACATTAAAGGGATTAAGAAAGACATCTCAGTGAAAATGGGATTTTAGCTGGAACTTGAAGGAAGTCAGGGAAGGCAGGAATAGGGTATGAGGGAGAATATTCTGGCCACAGGGAATAGTGAGTGAAAATACCTAGAGTCAAGAATTGGAATGTCTTGTGCAAAGAAGAGCAACAATGTTAGATGATCTTCAACTTCTATTAGTTCTAAAAATTATACATTCCTTACACTCATCATTTTAGC
This sequence comes from Pseudochirops cupreus, assembly GCA_028627135.1. Lineage (NCBI taxonomy): Eukaryota > Metazoa > Chordata > Mammalia > Diprotodontia > Pseudocheiridae > Pseudochirops > Pseudochirops cupreus. Next base: position 177,120,899 of record CM053581.1, on the reverse strand, counting down.
CCTGCCTAATCCTAAATCTTCTTGAATGTAACTAGGGGTTTTGCAAAGAATTCTTTTAACTTGTTAAGTGTAACTAATCAAAGCCATAAGGATGTCAGGAATCTGGCTTTCAGAATGATTGAGCTTCTGTGTCACAGTACCAAATGATGCAGGAGGATGCACTCCCCTAATTATATGCTGTCAGACCTAATGGATGCTCGA
>CM053581.1:177092076-177120198 GCA_028627135.1 Pseudochirops cupreus | reverse complement strand
ATATATATACACAGAAATTCTCATTCATAATCTTGTTAATATAAAGAAATTCTCACGATTTATATAGCTTATTTTATATTCTGTAACTTTATTGACATTATTAATTGTTTCAACCAGCTTATTATTTGATTCTTTAGGATTCCCTAAGTATAATATTGCAAAGAACTATAGTTTTGTTTCCTCATGTCTTATTTTTATTCGTTCAATTTCCTTTTTTGTTGGTCTCATCACTATAGCCGGCATTGCTAGTATAATATTGCATAACAATGGTGATCATGGGCATCCCAGCTTCATCAGTGACCCTACTGGGAAGGCATATAGTTTATCCTCATTACAAATAGTGCTTGCTTTTGGTTTAAGTCGGATATAACCTATAATTTTAAGAAAGGTTTCCTTTATTCTTATGCTTTCTGCTGTTTTTAATAGAAATGGCTCCTGTAGTTTTTCAAAAGCTCTTTCTTCATCTATTGATATATTCATAAGATTTTTGTTGCTTTTTGTTATGGATATGATCAATTATGCTCATAGTTTTTCAAATATTGAGCTAGTCCTTAATTTCTGATATAAATAATACCTAGTCATAGTGTATGATCTTTGTGATATATTGCTGTAATCTACTTGCTGCTAATTTATTTAAAATTTTAGCATCAATATTCATGAGAGAACTTTGTCTAGTTTTCTTTCTTTGTTTTTGCTCTCTCTGCTTTAGGTATCAAAACTATTATTTATGTTATGAAAGGAATTTGGTAGTACTCCTTTTCCTATTTTTTCAAGTAGTTGATATAGTATTTTCTATTTTTTTTCAAGTAGTTTACATAGCATTGGAATTAATTACTCCTCTAATGTTTGGAAACACCCTTCCCCCCATTTTCCTTTCCATTGTAAAAACGCTTCCCTGAGTGCTTCTTTTCTTTGATAATTCTCTCCCTTATTCTTCTCTGTTTTCCTTCTTGCAGTACATCCCTTTTTCTCATCCATCTATTTTTTTGAGATCATGTGATAATCAGCTAATACCTACTCCGTCCTTCTATGTAGACTCCTTCTAACTGTTCTAATGATGACATTCTTAGAAGTTGCATGTATTGTATTCCCACATAGGAATGTAAACAATTTAACCTTATCAAGTCCCTTATGATTTCTCTTTCATGTTTACCTTTTTATGCTTCTCTTGAGTTTCATATTTGAAAATCAAACTTTCTATTCATCTCTGATCTTTTCATCAGGAATGCTGGAAAGTCCTCTGTCTCACTAAGTGTCCATTTTTCTCCATTAGAATTATACTCATTTTTCCTGGGCACATTATTTTTGACTATAATCCTAGCTCCTTGTCTCGCCCAATGTGATATTCTAAGTCCACTTCTCAACTTAGTAGCTGCTATGATCATGACTTTGCATGATCTCAGCTGTGACTCAATCATGTTTGAATGGTTTCTTTCTGGCTGCTTGAGGTATTTTTTCTCTCTGACCTAGGAGGTCTGAAATTTGACTATGATGTTTCTGAGAGTTTTCATCTGGGGATTTCTTTCAGGAGGAGTTCAGTGAATACTTTCAATTTCTGTTTTTTCTCAGGTCCTAGGATATTGGCACAATTCTATTCAATAATTTCTTGAAATATGATGTCAAGGATCCTCCTTTGATCAAGGGCTTTCAGGTGACCCAATTATTCTTAAATTATTTCTCCTTAATCTATTTTCCATGCCAGTCACTTTTTTATGAAATAGTAGATATTTTCTTCATTATTTTGCTTTTGTTTTTATTGTTCTTGAAGTCTCAAGCAACCACTAGCTTCCATTTAGCCAATTCTATTGGTGTTATTTTCATTAGTGAAGTTAGTAACTCTTTTACTATTTGGCTAATTCTTTTTTTTTAAGGTGTTATTTTCTTCAGTGTTTCTGTGCCTCTTTCACCAACCTGCTAATTGCCTTTTCATAATTTTCTTGCATTGCTCTCATTTATTTTCCAATTTTTCCTCTACCATTATTATTTAATTTTGAAAATCATTTTTTCTCTTCTAAGAATTCTTGTTGTACTTCTTTTAATTTACATTTTTGAAGCTTTGCTTGTAGCTGTTATCACAGTATTTTCTTCTTCTGAATTTGTGTCTTGAGCTTTCCTGTTGCCACACTAGCTTTATAGACTCAGGTTCTTTCTGCTGTTGTTTCTCATTTTTCTATCCTATTTCTTGACTTCAAACTATGTTTTAAAGATGGGCTTTGTTCTCATTGCAGGAGTTAAGTGAGGGGATGTCCCCCCAAGCCTCAGGCTTTTTTAGCACTGCAAATTTTAGAACTAGTTCTGGGGATTTGGAAATTCTCAATGCTTCTAAGGTGGGATGATCTAAGAAGAGGAATAGTTAATGTTTGTTTTTATCTGTTTGAAACTTTGGTCTTTAACCAGTCAGGGATCCTGCTCCCTTGCAACCACAAGCTACACTGCTCATCAAGTCCTTACTCTCTTAAGACTAAATATGATTCTACTTATCAGGGCCCCTGTTCACTTGCAACTGCAAGTTTTCTTATCCACCATGAAACTATGACCCAGAAGTGGGTATAGGAAATGGTAATCTCTTTCTTATCATTTACCAGCTGCCCTTAAATGACTTGATTATTCTTGAAAGAGTTCTTGTTCCTGTCACTCTTGCATCCAAGTTCCATAGCTGGTGTTTTCACCATGTGTGCTTTGGCCAGTCCTTCTACCACAGTGTCACAGACCTCTCCTTTTGACCTCCTAAGTTGTCTGATGCTGAAAGAAATATGTCAATCTCACTTATTGTTGATTCTTCCACTCCAGAACTTTATTTGAGGAGTTATTTTAAAGTTCTTTGGAGGGAAATGTCAGAAGAGCTTTATGACAGTGCTTCTTCTACCAGTTACCTTGGCTTTGCCCCTAGAAGTGAATTAATCATTATACTTGTAAGTGTTTATTTTGCATGTGCAAGTTTCACACATGTTCCTCTTACTACATGTAAGACTCAAAAGCACTGAGTACAATTCTACATCTCCTAGAGATCTATTTCCAGGAGCCAAGATGGTGGAGTAAGCAGTAAGTAATCACACCTATTCCATTTTCATCTTCAAACAACCATAAAATCATGCCTCAAAACAAATCCTGGGGGTGCAGTGAGCTGCATGGAGTCAAGATAACTGAGTAAAAACAGGAACTTGCTTGAGCTCTTCCTCCCAAACACCTCCAAATACCTGTAAAAAAGTGACCCTAAACAAACTCTAGAGTTACAGAACTCCAAAATGACAGAGTGAAACACATCTCCAGCTGAAGACAGCCTGGAAAGATGACAGGAAAGATCTATTGCAGTGGACTGGGAGTGAAGGGCAGTCCTATGTGGGCTGTACCTGCATAGACTAGATAAGAACAGGGCTTATGGGTCTGAATCACTGGCAATTGTGGTGGTTTCCAGATTTCTCAATGCACAAGGGTCAAAGACAAAGTACAAGGTCAGTAGAGAAACTCTGTTGGACCTGGATGAGAAAAGAGCATGGTTCAATCCCAGCCCCAGGACAGTAGAGATGGTTGTGGTGGCAGGAGCAGCAGCAGCAATAGCAGTGGCTGATTCCAGAGCTCCAGGACCACAGATTGTGGCAGGATCAAGGGGCCAGTCAGAGAGCAATTGCACAAATCTCTTTGCTGGAGCTGAGGCAAGATTCTCCTGCTTTTCCCTGCTTGCATCTGGGTTGCATTCTTGAGTAGCAGTCCTGGCATGAGGAGGAGTACTGGTGTGGCAGTTTGTGGTAGGGAGATGGAGTCCTTCTAACAGTTCTGAGAAAGAGAAGAGTGCTTCTGGTCAATCAAAGACTGGATCACAGGCCAGGAGAGGAATGAACACCTCTCCTGTGATCATATCACCTTAGAAGAACTGAAGATTTACAGGTACCTAGAAGTAGCTCTGACAACAGCTGAACAAAACCCCAGGAACTTAGGAAAAAGCACTCTCCACTCTGGAAGCAGAGTCCTACTTTGGGCAAGAACTCAAAAGTCAGGTAATTGGCTTGGAAAATGAGCAAAGAGAGGAAAAGAAAATCAGACTACAGAATCTTTCTTTGGTGATAAAAACATACAAGCAGAAGAAGACAACAAAGTTAAAACTTCTGCATCAAAAGCATCCAAGAAAAATATAAATTGGTCACAGGCTAAGGAAGAGCTCAAAAAAGACTTCAAAAATCAAGGAAGAGAAGTAGAAGAAAAATTGGGAAGAGAAACAAGAGTGATGTAAGAAAATCAGGAAAACAAGTCAAAAGCTTGCTAAGGGAGACCCCTTCCAAATACTGAAGAAAATAACACCTTAAAAATAGACTAACCCAAACGGCAAAAGAGGTCCAGAAAGCCAATAAGGAGAAGAATGCCTTCAAAAGCAGAATTGGTCAAATGGAAGAGGTGGTCCAAAAGCTCAGTGAAGAATTACTTCAAAATTAAAATGGAGCAAATGGAAGCTAATGACTTTATGAGAAATCAAGATATTATAAAACAGAACCCAATGAATGAAAAAAAAAAATAGAAGGGAATGTGAAATATCTCATTGGAAAAACCATTGACCTGGAAAACAGATCCAGGAGAGATAATTTAAAAAATTATTAGACTACCTGACAGCCATGACCAAAAAAACAGCCTAGACATCATATTTCAAGAAATTATGAACAAAATCTGCCCTGATATTCTAGAACCAGAGGGTAAAAGAGAAAATGAAAGATTCCACTGATTGCCTCTTGAGAAATATCCCCAAAAGATAACTCCTAGAAATATTGTAGCCAAATTCCAGAGTTCCCAGGTCAAGGGGAAAATATTACAAGCAGCCAGAAAGAAACAATTCAAGTATTGTGGAAACACAATCAGTATAACACAAGATCTAGCAGCTCCTACATTAAGGGATCAGAATGGGCTTGGAACATGATATTCTGGAGGTGAAAGGAGTTATGATTAAAGCCAAGAATCATCTGTCCAGCAAAACTGAGTATACTACTTCAGGGGAAAATATGAATCAAAGTCAATGAAACAAAGATCTTTCAAGCATTCTTGATGAAAAGATAAGAGCTGAACAGAAATTTTGACTTTTGAATGCAAGAATCAAGAGAAATATGAAAAGGATAACAGGAAAGAGACATCATAAGGGAATTAGTAAAGCTGAACTGTTTACATTTCTACATGGAAAGATGATATCTCAGTATTAGAGTAGTTGAAGGGGGAAATCTATCTATCTATGCATGTATATATATATATACACAAAGAGTACAGGGTGAGTTGAATATGAGGGGATTATATCTAAAAAAATAAAATTAAGTGGTGAGAGAGGAATATATTGGGAGAAGGAGAAAAGGAGAGATAGAATAGGGTAAATTATTTCACATAAAAGAGGCAAGAGAAAGTTGTTACAATAGAGGGGAGGAGCAGGGAGATGAAAGGGATTGAGTCAACCTTACTCTCATTGGATTTGGCTTAAGGAGGGAACACCATACACACTCAATTGGGTATCTTACCCTACAGGAAAGTAGAGGGGGAAGGGGATAAGAGAGGGAGATGATAGAAAGGAGGGTAGATTGGTGGTGGGACAGTCAGAAGCAAACACTTTTGAAAAGAGACAGGATCAAAGGAGAAAATAGAATAAATGGGGGGCAGGATAGGATGGAGAGAAATATGATTAGTCTTTCACAATATGACTGCTATGGAAATGTTTTGCATAACTACACTTGTGTAACCTATATTGAATTGTTTGTCTTCTCAATGGCGATGGGTGTGGAGGGAAGAAAGGAGAGAATTTGGAACTCAAAATTTGAAAAACACATGCTAAAAAAATTGTTTTATATGCAACTGAGAAACAAGATATATAGGCAATGAGGTATAGAAATCTATCCTGGCCCACAAGAAAGTAATGCAGAAGAGGGAAAGCAGGAGGTAATAGGAGGGAATGGAAGGGAGGACAGACTGGAGGAAGCGTAATCAGTATGCATGCCATCTTGGGGTTGGGGGTAGGGGAGATATGGGGAGAAAATTTGGAACTCAAGATCATGTGGAAATGAATGTTGGAAACTTAAATAATTAAATTCTGGAGGGGGTGGGGAACCAAGTCCTGGAACAGCAGAACCACCAAAAATATGGTGGTGGGTAGTACAATCTTTTAGCCCAAGAAACTTGGAAGATTAGAAAGAAAGATCTGTCTCTCTTGGTAAAAAGGGTACACAGTCAAGGATGGGAAGTGTCCCAGCAAGCCAGCAAGAAGCCCCACCTCAGCAAACCAGTAGGAGATCCAGAGCCCCTGCGCTGTCAAGTAGACAAATACCAACACCAAGCCCTCTCTTCCCCAACCCCCCATTCCATGGCATAGCCAGGGGAATGGGCAGACTTCAGCTCTCAGAACTGCCATGTGCTTCAGAATAGCCCAGGGAAAAGAGGCAACCTAGAATGACCAGACTCTATGTGCTTCATTGTAGCCCCAGGCAAACAAAAGTTCCTCAGCAAACAGGCAATTGCCAGCACAGGACCCTACCACATGCTTTAGCATAACCCCAGGCAAAAAAGACATCCTCCAGCAATCAGATTCCACATGCTTCAGGATAGCACTGGATAAAGTGAAAATCTCCAGCATCCAGCCCACCACATGTTTCACTGTAACCCCAGGGAAACTCAGAAACACTCCCCATCAGTCTTAGCACATCCGAGACACCAACACTAGAACACCAGCTCAGCACCAGTAAGCTGACAGAACCCTACCACCTTCAGTAGCACCAGCCAACTCCTACCTCAACCATTCAATGCAGCACTAGACATGAAGATATTCTGTGGGCCTCAGGAGAACATCAGTGCAGCACCAGGTAAATAACCAGTGCCTACAGTCACTGGCATAAGAAGTCTGAGACAGTGCCCCTTCCATCCTGGGAGCAGAATTCAAATTTAAAGGATAAGAAAAAGGACAAAAAAGATGAGCAGAAAAATGAGCAAATAAAAAAAAAAGACTATGACCATAGAAAAGTGTTATGGTGACAGACAAGACTAAGACACAATCTCAGAAGAGGACAACAATGTCTAAAGACCTATGGGCAAAATTCCAAAGAAAATAAGGAAGTGGCCTCAATCTCAGAAAGAACTCATGGAAGAGGTCAAAAAAAGGTCAAAATCATATAAGAGAGGTACAAGAAAAATTGGGAAAAGAAATGCAAATGATACAAGAGAATTATGAAACAAAAGAGCCAATACTTTGGAAAAAGAAAACAACTGCTTAAAAAGTAGAAATGGACAAATGAAAAAAAAAAGGCACAAAAATCCACTGAAGAAAACAAATCCTTAAAGAATAAGATTGGTCAAATGGGAAAGAAAGTACAAAGGTTAGTTGAGGGAAAAAATCCCTCTAAATGTTAGAATTGGGGAAGTGGAAGCTAATAACTCTATGGGACATAAAGGATCAAACAAATTCAAAAGAATGAAAAAAATGGAAGAGAATGTACAATAACTCATGGGAAAAACAACTTACCCTGAAAATAGATCCAGTAGAGACAATATCGAAGTCATTGGATTATCTGAAAGTCATAATCAAAAGGAGGACCAGGAAGCCTCTTTCAAGAAATTCTCAAAGAAAACTTCCCTGATGTCCTGGAACCAGGGGACAAAAGAGGTGTTGAAAGAATCTACCAATCACCTCAGGAAAAAGATCCCAAAACAAAAACTCCAAGTAACATTATAACGAAATTTTAGGTTATCAGTTCAAGGAAAAATACTACAAATGGCCAGAAAGAAACAATTCAAATATCAGGGAGCCACAATCTGGATTACACAGGACTTGGCAGCTACAACCTCAAAGGATAAGAGGTCATGGAACGTGATATTCCATAAGGCAAAGGATCTAGGCCTACAACTAAAATAACTTACTCAGCCAGCAAAATTAAATATAATACATCAAGGGAGGAAAGTGGTCTTTCAATGAAATAGAAGGATTTTAAACTTTCATAAGGAGAAAATCAGGATTAAACCAAAAAAATATCTCTCATATCAAGACTCAAGAGAATCATAAACAGGTAAAAAGGAAAAGAAAACATAAAGGATTTAATGAAGGTGAACTGTTTATACCTCTACATGGGAAGATGATAATTATACTTCTTCAAAACTATATTACTAACATTACAGCTAGATGCAATATACATAGACAGAAGGTACGTGTATAAGGTGAATTTGAGGGAATGACAAAAAATAATTAAGGGACAAAAAAAGTATAATGGGTGAAAAAGGAAAAGTGAGGCTGAATGGGATAAATTATTCACATGAAGTGCAAAAGATCTATTACAGTGGAGGGGAAAATGGAAGGGTGGGTGATGAGTATTGTTTGAATTTTACTCTCATCAGTATTGACTCAAAAAGGGAATAATATCCAGAACCATACATGTACACATAAACAAAAAATCAGATGAATATAGAAATCTATCTCACCCCAAAGGGAAGTAGGAGAGGAGGGTATTAAGAAAAGGATGGGTTTGGTGGGGACTGACATAAGGGTGTGCAAATCAGGGGAAGTGGTAGACTGAATAAAAACAGTGGTGAAGTGGGAAAGGGCAAAAGGAGAGAGGACAAAAAGGAAGAAAAGTAGGATAGAAGGAAATACATAGGTATTAATCATAACTGAATGTGAATGGGATGATGTCTCCCATAAAATGGAAAAAGATAGCAGAATAGATAAAAAACCAGAATTCTACAGTATGTTGCTTACAAGAAACACACTTGAAGCAGAGACACACACACAAAATAAAGGTAAGGGACTGAAGCAAAATCTATTATGCTTTAGTTGAAGTAAAATAAAGAAACAACAATGACAAAAAAAGAAACACCAACAGACCATGGTTAGCAATCCAGATCTTAGACAAAGTAAAAGCAAAAAATAGACCTAATTAAAAGTGAAAAAGAAGAAAACTACATCTTGCTAACAGACACCACAGACAATGAAGCAATCAAACTAAAAGAGCAAGGAATAGTCTACCTGTCATATCTATGGGGAGGTGAAGAATTCATGATTAAACAAGTGATAGACAGCATTTCAAAATGTACAATAAATAATTTTGATCATATCAAATTGAAAAGCTTTTGAATAAACAAAGCCAATGCAACAAGATTAGAAGAAAAGCAGAAAAGTGGGAAACAATCTTTATAAGAAGTATTTCTGATAAAGGCCTAATCTCTCAAGTATATAGAGAACTGAGTCAAATATATGAAAATACAAGCCATTCCTTCATTGATAAGTGGTCAAAGGATATGAATGGAAAGTTTCCAGATGAAAAAATCAAAGAGCATAACTTTTGATTAGAAAAATACACATTAGAACAACTCTGAAATACCATGCATGCCAATCAGATTTATTTATACGACAAAAAAGGGAAATGATAAATGTTGCAAAAGATAGGGGAAATTTGGGACATTAATGCACTGTTGGTGGAGATGTGAACTGATCCAATCACTTTGGAGAACAATTTGGAAATGTGCCCAAAGGGCAACCAAACTCTGTGTACTCTGTATACTAGCAATGCCACTACTAGGTCTGTATCCCAAACAAATTACAAACAAAGGAAAAGTACCTACATGTACAAAAATATTTATAGCAGTCCTTTTCATGGTGGCAAAATATTGGAAATTGAGGGAATGGCTGAACAAGTTGTAAAATATGACCGTAGTGGAATAATATTGTGCAAAAAGAAATGATGAACATGCAGATTTCAGAAAAACCTGAAAAACACTTGTATGAATCTTTGCAAAGTAAAATGGGCAGAACCAGGAAAATATGGTACACACTATCAGCAACACTATGTCATGATCAAATATAAATGACTCAGTTCTTCTCAGTAACACAATAATCCAAGACAAGTACAAAAGACTCATTAATGAAAATGCTATCTGTATCCAGATAAAGAGTAGATGGACTCAGATAGCAAATCAAAGCATATTTTTTCCACTTACTTTATTCTTTGTCGTGGTTTTGTTTTCTTTTGATCTGTTTCTTCTCTCACAACTGTGATGAATATGGAAGTATATTTTATATGATAGCACATGTATACACAATATCAAACTGCCTACTGTTTTCAGAAGAGGGAGGGGGAGGAGGGGAAAGAGAAAAATTTAGAACTGAAGATCTTGCTATAATTTTTTCTGAAGGTGTACTTGTGAAAAATAATATTTAAATTTATTTTTAAAATTGTCTTGACATGCAATTGGGAAAAACTACCATTTAAAAAAACATAATTGTACAATTCCTAGAAAATGGGAAGATTTGACCTGATTTATTGAACCAATAAACGACTGTCTGGTGGTATTCATAGTGCCACCATGAAGAACCAAACCAGGTGGGTGGAGCCAACATGGTGGTAAAGAAGCAGGAAAACTCCATAGCTCCCCCCATAACCACCTCAAATACCTATAAAATATGACTCTAAACAAATTTTAGAGGTCCAGAACTCACAAAAGTACAGAGAAACAAAGCTCCCACTGAAGGCAGCCTGGCAGATGGGACAGGAAGGGCTCATCACAACATGCTGGGAGCCAAAACCAGCCTGGCCTGAAATTGTGGTTGGCCCTGGGGCAGCCAGGACAAGCCCTGGCTGGAGCTTTCAGGAGAGTGGATCAGCGGCAGCTGTGGCATTTTCCAGAATTATCAACCCATAAGAAACAAGGACTAAGTGAAAGGTTAGTAGAACTCGGCTAAATCTGGGGAGGAAAAGTGAGTCCAGCTGTCCACCTCCAAGGCAAGAAAGCAGCAGAAGTGGCAGTCCTGCAGCCACCTCCATGTGGCTGCTTCAGAAGCTTCTGGACTGTAGATTGCAGGGGAGCCAAGCAATCATTCAGAGGCTAAGTGGATCAGCTGCCTGCATCAGGATCATGGTCTTGGGTGGTGGTCCTGAGGTGCGTGACCAGTAAGCCAAAACTCGTAGGGGTTGCAGCGGCCTCCTAATAGACCCAGCAGCTGTGAAAACCCCAGCAATTTGGGACAAAGCTCTTTCCTCTAGAAGCAGAGTTCCACAGAGCTAAAAAGTCAAGTAATTGACTGGCAACATGAGCAGCCAAAGGAAGCAAAGTAAGAATGAAGAGGTAGGGAGAGGGGGTGGATTTCTATGCAATCCTTTCAGGGTTCTTTGTCTGAAATGAATTACTGGACTCATCTATCTTTTGGCAGAGCTACAAAAATTCATTGTTACACTGCAGGCAAGGTTGGGGGATAAGGGGACCTGCAAACTGACAGGGATCTAAGGCAGAGTTATAAAGTTCTGTGTTACACTTTGCAGCAGGCAGAAGGTTAAAGATAGCTTGCAAAGTGCAAGGGATAGAGATGCAGTTTATAAAGCCATAAAATTGTCAGTCAAAGGTTGATTATGCTAACTAGGTGAGCAAGGGTGGAGTTAGGGAGGAGTTTGGGAGGAGTTTAGGAGTGATCAGTGCTTAAAGGGACATGCACTTTTTATATCAACTTTGCAGGCATATTGCCCATAATTCACTGGAAAATCCCCCTAAGGGAGGCCAAGAGGAGGTCTGGTTGTTGCCTCAACACATCACTAGGTTACTTTTTGGTCAAGGATGAATGACATAGGTCCTCATCTTTGACAATATGGCTTTTGGGAGAATAGGCTTGATTGTTTAAGGAGCTGCCAAGTCTGGAAGCTAGACTGATTAAGGATTCAGGAGGTATCATATTGGGAGGGAGTTTTCTCTTCTGATAATGTTGTTCAAGGTTCTTGTGTGCAGCTGGCCACTTAGAACAAAGGAGCTATGCATTTCTCTAAAAATACATAGGTGATGTATTCATGGGTAACTGTATCTAGGAAGACTGCTAGCTCAGGGAAAAGATTTTTAGGCTGGGGGCAGGGGAGAGGCAGAGTTAATGACTTTATGGCTGGGGGAACATGTGACTTTTACAACTTAATTTCATAGGCTTATTACAAACTGTTGTTATATACATAGGTACCGGAACACAAGTGAGATTTTTGCAAACTGTGGTTACAAACAAAAGCATTCCAGACCCCATCAAGAACAGCACTCAAACTTTAGATTCCTTTTTTTGGGACAAAAAAGGATCAAAGCATGTAATGGGAGGAAGACACCACAGTCAGAACTCCTGCACCAAAAGCTTCCAAGAAAAATATAGACTGGTTACAGGCCATAGAGGAGCTTAAGAAGGATTTTGAAAACCAAATAAGAGAAGTGGAGGAAAAGTTAGGAAGAGAAATGAGAATGATGCAAGAAAATCATGAAAAGAGAGTCAACAACTTGACTGAATAAAATAACACCTTAAAAAATAGATTAACTCAAATGGCAAGGGAGGCCTAGGAGGCCAGTGAGGGGAAGAATGCCTTGGAACATAGAATTTGCCAGATGGAAAAAGAATCTCAAACACTTTCTGAAGGGAATAATTCCTTCAGAATTAGAGTGGACCAAATGGAAGCAAATGGCTTTATGAGAAATCAAGATACTATTAAACAGATCCAAACAAATGAAAAAATAGAAGGCAATGTGAAATATCTCCTTGAAAAAAGCCACTGACCTGGAAAGTGTATCCAGCAGATATAATTTAAAAATTATTGGACTGCCTGAAAGCCATGATCAAAAAAAGAACCTAGAAATCATCTTTTGAGAGATTCTCAAGGAAAATTGCCCTGATATTTTAGAACCAGAGGGCAAAATAGAAGTTGAAAGAATTCACCAATCACCTCTCGAAAAAGATCTCAAAAAGAAAACTCCTAGGAATGTTATGGCCAGATTCTGGAGTCCCCAGATCAAGGAGAAAATATTACACACTGCCAAGAAGAAACAATTTGAATACTGTGTAAACACAACTAGGATAACCCAGGATTTTTCAGTTTCTACATTAAGTGATTGAAGGGCCTAGAATGTTATATTCAGGAGATCAAGGTAGCTAGGATTAAAACCAGGAATCACTTACCCGGCAAAATTGAACATAATGTTCCAGGGGAAAATATGGTCATTCAATGAGATGGAGGACTTCCAGGCATTCTTGATGAAAAAACCAGAACTGAACAGAAAATTTGAAATTCAAATACAAGAAGCATGAGAAGGTAAACATGGAAAAGAATTCATAAGGAACTTATCAGAGTTGAATTATTTACATGTCAACATGGAAAAACAATAATTGTAACTTGTGAAACTTTTCTGAGTATGAGGATAGTTGAAGGGAATATAAATGTATATATATGTATACATTCACATATGTCTATATAGGAGGGTATTTATGCATAGGAATACATATGTGAGTGTGTATATATATGTGTACATAGACAGAGGTCACAGCATCAAGTGAATAGGATGGGACTATATTTTAAAAGGTGAGGTTGAGAGGTGGGAGAGGAGTGGTGTGGGAGGAGACAGGGAGAGACAGAATGGGGTTAATCCTCTCATATAGAAGAGGCAAGGGATAACTGTTACAATGCAGGGGAAGAACAGGAATGCAGAAAGGAATAGGTTAATCTTACTCTCATTGAATTTGTCTTAGGGAAGTAATGACACTCTAAATTGGGTATCTTGGCCTAAAGGAGAATAGGGAGGAAGGATATGAGAGAGAGGAGGATAGAGGGGAGGGCAGGTGGTGGGAGAGGGTTGTTAGAAGCACACACTTCTATAAAGGAACAGGGACAAAGTAGAGAATAGAACAAGTAGGGGACAGAATAGGAAGGAGGGAAATATAGTCAGGCTTTCACAATATATCCATTGTGGAGATGTTCTGCATAACTACACATGTATGGCCTGTATTGAATTGCTTGTCTTTTCAGTGGGGTGGTGTGACAAGGGAGGAAGGGAAAGAATCTAGAATTTAAAGTTCTAAAATCAAATGTTTAAAAAAAATATATATATATATATATATATATATATATATATATTACATATTATATATATGTAATATATATATATAATTACTATCATTATTATTATTTACATGCAACTGGGAAATAAGATATACAGGCACTGGGGTATGGAGATCCATCTTTCCCTACCAGAAAGTCAGAGAGGTGATGGGGGAGGATATAGGAGAGATTGGGGGAGGGGGTCTACAGTAGGATCACTATTTTGGGGTGGTGGGTAGGGGAAAGATGGGGAGAAAATTTTTAACTCAAAAGCTCATGGAAAAGAATGATGTAAACTAAAAATAAACAAAAGTTTAAAAAAGAAAAAAAGAAGAAGAACCAAACCATTCCACTACTGAAAAAATCTAACTTCAGGGTACAACTCATTGGAAGATGCTTTAAATTTGTTGGCTATGGTTCTTATATCATAGTTACTAATATATAAGCTCAGTTATTTTCCCCATTGCAGTTTTCTGTCAAGTTTTGCACATTTTCTATCAAATCATTGATCATTGAAGGTGATTGTTGTAATCTTAACTTACTCATTTCATATGACCTACTTCTCCACCTCATATTGCCACACACAAAGATGGTCCTAGTATTGTCAATATTGACCTCACCTACAAAAGCACCAACCCTATGTTCATGAATTTTGAAATTCCCTTATGTTATCATAGTCTATTGTCATTCCATTTCTCCCTCTGCCCTGTGAGCTCAAACACTGTTCTTTATTCTTATCTTGACCTGCAATTCCTCAACCCCTCAGTTCTTTCCCAGACCATCACTCCTGCACTAGCTACACTCTTCTCTCTTATCCATCTTGACTCTTTGGTGAATCATTTCAACTTTACACTCTCCTTTGAAGTCCCTTGACCCCTTAAGGGTGAGTTCATTCCATTCTCTTTCACAAGCATAATTTCTGTGTATTTCCATCCATGCTATTCTTTTATATTTATCACTCTCTTTTTATGCCTATTCCCCTTGTCCTTATTCTCAACGCCTCTCCTACACTGAAATTTCCATTTCTTCTTGTTTCCCATTCTGTGAAGGCCTAAAGGATTCTATTGTGAGGTCTCCATTCATATTCCTTTTCTATGAATGCATAAAAAGTCTAACTCAAAAAAATAAAACCAACATCCCACAAATGTATATAATCATTCATTAGGATAGTTTGAATAATAATTTTAATATAAACATACATAAGAATATTTTGTTACATCTTTCTTTACATTTCACTTAATTCCTCCAGTATATCCAGACACAGTAGATGTGCCATCAAAAGTAATAGGTTTTGTCAACCTGTCAATTTTGAAAATGTCAAGGGTATCATTTAACTGATTAAAAAATAGACTTTCAATTGTCAATAGTGTCTGATAAGACATAGTATACTTAACTGGAAAATAACATTGGCTAGCTCTATGCCTATTTATGAATCTCTTATCAATAAATACTATATTCTGGTCAGTTAATATTTAAAGTCCTTAAACATTCCATTTACTGACCCACTAAGTGATATTTTCAAGATTCACCAGCATTCATTAACAGGGGATTCAGAAATAGGCATAAAGCTAACCAATGTTTTTAAAAACGGTGAATATTGGACCAGTACATTCTTTGTTTGCTGAATTATTCAGGGAGAAGAAATAGTGGTTGACACATATTTGAAAGGGGTCATATTCCAATCCTCTTTACTTTTCATGCTAATTGCACTGATGAAATTCCTTATTTTCTATTCTATAGAATGTTTAATGACTTTGAATATTAACTGACTAGAATTAAGAGATTAGTCTGTTTCTCTTGGTCATTATCCAGTGCAATATCTTCATATGCATTCTAAATGAGATGTCTGAGTTATTTGCATTATGGTCAAGAGCTTCATTTGCTTGTTTCATTTAAAAAACTCAATAATGGCTATTCCATATTTTAGAATTGGAAATGATAAAATATGATATAAAGCCCCAAGTAAATTTTTATGTTATTTCTGTTGTGTATATAAATCTGGCACTCCAGATGTGACCACTTATATAGGTCAAAGAATTTTCTAGAATAGTAGCTGTGGAAGAAGGAGAGGACTAATATAAATATGGCTTAGTGGGGGTGGGTGGGATACATACTGTGTGTAAACACAGACATTCTATGAAATTTCTACTTATGTAATTTGGCCCTTACTGCATGATTAAAAAAAAAATCAATACTTTAAAACTAAGAGTCTATTGTATGAGTGAATTAAAACACAACATCCCCTTTTTGGAAGGACATTAGGGTGTGTCTGAGTACATCTCATATGCTCTTGTATGCATGTCCTTGCATGTATTATGGTGGGAGGGGGAATTAAAAATAAATCTCAGACTCTTCAGACAAGCATTGGGTCATTATTATGCAGTGTGAGATGGAAGAAACAGTGTGTGAAATCTTTGTGTTTTTTTCCAAGACAAAGGAGTTCTAGACAAGGTCAAGAGTGATACAAATCCCACCAAAAATTTATCTACTCAAGGGATTCTAGAAAAATACAGATTGTGTGACTTAAAGACTGGGTCCTGCAGAACAAGGAAAACATAGCCAGGGAGGTAAATACTTGGTAGGAAAAAAACAAACAAAAATGGTCTGTTTGGATGGGAAAACAAATGTATACAAGATGACCAATTCTGGTATTTATTTAATGGCTATCTATGGTTGCAGAGCAATGTCACACAGCAGAAACATATATACCAAATATAGAATCTTTTAGAACTTTACAAGAGATTAACTATCTCAAATTTTTGATTTTATAGATGAGGGAATTTAGGCCCAAAGGTATTAAATACTTTGTCCTAGGTAGTTAATGATACAGAAAATGATCATTGGGTTTGGAGTTAGAGAACCTGAGTTCAGGTCTTGGTGCCGCCCATTTAATGTCTGTGTTTCCTCAGCTGTAAAATTAGCTGGTTGGGCTACATGACATTGAAGATTCCTTTCAGACCTAAAGGGATGGATGATTCATTTTCTAACAGAATATCTGAGGGAATTAATTAATTTTCATTGCCTTCATTTGTCTGCTCTGAGGCTGGGTGGCCAGAATTCTGGTTAAGGTAATTAACACAGGCAGACTAGGAGCAGGGACAGTTTGGGGAACCTGCTCTTATTTAATCCTATTATTCAACTTCATTCTGAAGCCTCACTTTTTTCCAATAAAAATAACACCTTTATCATCATTAAAAATTTATCTTTTGAACACATAAACCATAAAAGGAAAGAGGTGCTATCCTGTGAAACTAGGCAGAGTAGCTTTTAATATAGCATACTCATAAAGGTCTGCTGCTAATGGTGTGATAATTACATATTTCTCTTGACTCTGTTAAAAAAAATGTACATTTATAGTTGATGACTTTAAATTTCCCTCCAGGGACCTAAGTGAGGAGCACAGCATTTTTAGGTTTAGAAAAGTGATAAATGAAAAGCATTATACTTTGAATAAACACTTGCAAGGGGAGTCACTATCTGCTAGGAACCTGTTAAAGGTACATATAATGAGGATGGAAAGTCTTGTATTTAAAGTAGCTACTTGCCACTGCCCTCTGATCTTGTCCACTGAGAATACTAACAGGGTTGGGAATTTATGGTAAGACTTTAATCTGAAATTATGTGTGTCTACCCTTAATTCATCCAAAATTTAAGACAATTTTATCAGCTTGACACTTATTCCTAAAGTGCTTTGGCTGATGGGGCTTAGAGTGCTTTCCTGAACTCCTTCTTGAATCATAAAGATACTTACTACAGCATTGGGGCTCTTTACTGAAGAAGTAACTTTTAATAAAGTTACCTCAAAATGGGGGAAAAAGGCAACTTTAACTGATTTATTCTGCCTTAGGAAGCATAATTAAGTTACAGAGGTGAAAGAATTCAGAGACTTTTTCCAAAACTGAAAATGAGGGTAGTAACTAAACCATGAAAAAGGCTTTAAAAAATTTCATGAGAAAAATGTGATTTCAGATGATACTGGCCTCTTCTTTACATAGGAAAATGACACTCCAATCTAGCCATTAGTAGCATATACATTTGACTTGTTTCCCCACCACCTAAATAGTGGGGATAAGTTTGTATTGCTCTCTCTTTTAACCAACTCATTTCAGGAATTTGAAGGTGATTTGACTAGAGGGAGGGACAGTGTGAAGTCAACTGTGCTATATAAACATAACTAGGAATCTTGCTTCTCTCCCTCTCCTTCTGGGTCTACCCTTTCCCACACCTGTGGGAAGGTATAGTGCCAATGTGATGTTCACAGCACCTACAGTGGCTATGAATATGCTGACATAATTCTGAATTGCAAAATATAACAGACTCTTCACGTGGAAGATAGAGACAAAACATGTATTTAAACACCAGAAAGCTGAATCCCAACACCAAAAAGTCAAATCTATCAAGGCAACAAAGAAATCTAAACACAATAACAATATAGAGGGTACCACCATCTCCAAGACTTTCCCTGGCTAAGGCCTTCCCACAAAGGAACACTCACAACTCATTGCCTATTTCCTCACTCTCCCTCAGCTCTAACTACTCTGACCAATTTCCTCTTAGCTCTGCTCCACCCTTCCTGCTCTACACCTTCCTGCTTCACTCACTCAACAAGTTCCTTCCACTACAGACTCATGTGACTCAGGCTTCCATGTGACTCAAGCTCATGTGTCTTAGGCTTCCATGTGACTTAAACAGGTCACATGGGCCTATTAATGGATGGGAAAGATCTCATTAAGCAAAAATACATTACTAGTACAGAAGGTGGCTACAGTCTCCAAACTGATACAGGAAAGAAGGTCTGTCCCTTTACTTTACTTTATATTACTACCACGGAAAAAGCTGTAGTCAATACCTTAATTTTAGCACTGCATATTGGGAAGGAAATTATAATTTTATTCTGTAAATGAAGACATTTCAGCCCACAGAAGTCAGTGGATTTATCCAGGATTCTAGAGGTAAAAAGTAAGAGCCTAGATTCACACCCAGATCTATTGTCTACACATGCAAATATTCTTGCCTTTATACCTTTTCATCTTTGTGATGAACTACACTAGTCAAAAACATTAAATGACTCTCCATTGCTGAAAGTCCAAACTCTTTAGTCATGCTTTAAAGTCTCTACATGTTCTGGCTCCTGATCACCATTCTAGTTTCATTCCATACAACCTCTTCTCTGTTTTATAGTACATGTCAGCTGTACATTATAAGCTGTTCTCGGAACTTGTTTTGTCCAGGAATGTACTGGAGTAAGCTCCATGTGGCTCAGAAGAACCTATTATTAAATTTTCTGTATGAGTCTTTACCCTTCACAAATGGCAAACACACCCTAAATTAATTTAGTGTTATACCAATCAAACTACAAAAGAATTATTTTATAGAGATTGAAAAGTAATAGCCAAATTAATCTGGACTAACAAAAATTTGAGAATATCAAAGGAATCAATGAAAGAAAAAAAAGCAAAGCAGCCTGGTAGCAAACAGATATCAAAATATAACACAGAGTTGTGGTCATAAAACCAAATCTGTTACTTAATAAAACATAGAGTGATTAATTAATGTAATAGATTAGGTAAACAACATACAGAAGTAAATTATCACAGTAATTTAATGTTTAATAAACTTGAAGGTCCAAGTTATTGGGGCAAGAATGTACCACTTGACAAAAATTCTTGGGAAACTTGAGAAGTTTCCAAGTTTCCAGAACTTGGCAGAAACTAGTCATAGATCAACATCTCCTACTATATATTAATATAAACTCAAAGTGATTTGGTATATGATTTAAACATAAGGCAACATCACAAGCAAATTGGGGGAGCATAGAAAAAAATTACCTGTTAGATATATGGCTAAAGGAGAAGTTTGTGACCAAACAATAAGTAAAGAGTGTCATGGGAGGTAAAATGCATAATTTTGATTACATGAAGTTTTTTTTGCACAAACAAAACTGATTTAGACAAGATTAGAAATAAAGAAGGAAATTGAGAATATTGGTATAAATTTCTCTGATAAAGGTTTCATTTCTCAAATATCTTGAGAATTTAGCCAATTTAATAAAAAATATGAACCATTACCTAATTGGTAAATGGTCAAGGGATATAGACAGTTTTCAGAAGAAATGAAAGCATCAATAGCCATATAAAAATGCTCTAAATCACTTAAGAAATGCAAATCAAAAAAAACTTTATAGTGCCATCTCACATTCATTAGAATAGCTAAAATGACAAAAAAGGAGTGACAAAATTCAGGAGAAGGTGTGGAGAAATAGGTACACTGATGCTTTGTTGGCAGAGCTGTGAACTGGTCCAGCCATTCTGGAGAAGAATTTAGAACTATACCTAAAGGGCCATCAAACTCTTCATACCTTTCAACCCAGCAATACCACTACTAGGTCTTTTCCCCAAATAGATTGAAGGAAAAAGAAAAGGAGACATACATTTAAAAATACTTAAAATAGTACTTTTTGTGGTGGCAAAGAATTAGAAATTGAAGGGATGCCCATCAATTGAAGAATGGCTGAACAAGTTGTGGTATATGATTGTGATAGAATACTATTGTGTTAGAAGGTATATTGAAGGAGATGGTTTCAGAAAAAGCTGTAAAGACTTTATGAACTTATACAAAGTGAAATGATAAGAACTAGGAGAACATTGTACACAATAACAGCAGTACAGTAACAAAAATCAGCTGTGAAAGACAGCTATACTGATCAACAAAATGATCCAAGAGAGTTCCAAAGGACTTGTGATTAAAAATGCTATCCATCTCCAGAGAAAGAACTGATGAACTCTGAGTAAAATTGAAGATGGTTTTCCTTCATTTTATTTTCCTTTATTTTATGTTATTTTATTTTATTTTGCAGCATGGCTAATGTGAAAATATGCTTTACATGACTTCATATGAGATAACAAGCATTGTATTTCTTGCTTTGTCAGTGGGTAGGTAGGGTGGAGGGAGGGAGAGAATTCAGAAGGGGAAATTAAAATTTTAAAATACAAAATTAAAAAAGCAGTAAACACTAAAAATTAGGAACTCACTTACTATTTTGTTGATTGATTAGACTTAAGAAAGTGATGGAGAAAATAGGTTAATATCTCTAAGATACTACCCAACTTTAAGTCCATTGATACTATGCCAAATGCAATGATGTTTTTCGTAGTTGGCCAGAGGTTGAAGATACTGATGTTGAAGAAACCAGATAGAAAAAATTGTAGAAATGTAGCAAGAGTCAATACAGACTAGAAGGAGAGTGTTAGCAGAGGGCAAGGAAAAGAGGCAATAATCTGAGAGATACTGTAAAGGTTGAATCAATAGTATATTTTTATGTGATTATTTGGACATCAGGAATAAGGAGGAAGCAAAATTTACCATGAATAAAGTTTAAAATGTGGGTGACTAGGTGAAAGATGATGTGTTTATTTTTTTTTAAAGGGAAGTTAGGGGCTAGTTTCAAAGAACCTAAACGTGGTTCAATGGTATCTTTTCTCTGACATTTTTTTTTCTATCCTGTAACAAAGCACAAAGCAAAATGAAAAGCAGAATTAAGCATACAGATAGAAACAGATAGAAAACCTTTGTGGTCTTATTGCTCAAACCATTAACTGAGATTCAACCAGAAGGTTTTGTCCCTCACTGACAAGAGAACTTAGAATTTTTCAGATTCGTGACTTTGTCATGTTTTGGCTAAGGGGAGGAAGGGAGAGTTACATATTAATGATTATCCTGAGTTTCTCTGGAACCAAAAAGAAGCAATGACATAAATATCTTTAGGTACATGATGGTGATGGCTAATTCTTAGGCCCCTACAGAACAGAAAAAAAAAATCTTAAGTCAAAATATAATGGATAAAAGTTAGAAGGAAAAACAGTCTTTGATCATTTTTTGACATTTGTAATAAGTTCCAAAGTTATGCTGTCATACTCTTTGTGCTGCCTTCCATCTTGTGTAACCAGTTGTGTACAAAACAGTTCCACTCCTACTGACAGATAAGATTTTGTGCTGAGATATATATTCAAATCAGGAGGGAGAAAGACCTTTTCTTCCCTGATTTAGCTCCATATGTTCAATAATTTAGAATGTGTTTAGGTCAGCAGAAACTGCCTGAGAGCAAAGTGGAATTGCACAATTAAATGTGTCAAGATAATAACATATTTACCAACTTGTTCAACTGCCATTCTCTTCTTGAGAAAAATTCAGCTTAATGACATAGATGACAACTTAATGGCTCAGCATTTCTTCTTTTTTCTTTTTTTTGGAAGAGGAAAAATTCAAACTTAGAAAATGTTGTGGTATAAAGTTCATTCTCTTCTTTGCTAGTGAGATGAGTCAAAAGTAAAAAGTCCTGAAAAGCAGAGTCCCACCATATATCCCAGGCAGGCATTGATTCTCAAATTCATTGCTAGAGTGGAATGACTGGGATTTTGCATGAAGGTAGTTATATTGGGATAGGGTATTTCTTCTCCATAGTAGTTTGCTTTCTTTTTTTGGCAATTAGTTGGTCCAGTGGATTGAGTGTGGAACTTATAGTCAGGAAGATTGGAGTTCAGATCTCGCTTTAGATACTAGTTGTGTAACCCTGGGGTAAGTCACTTGTCTTAGCTTTAGTTTCCTCACCTATTAAAAAAAGACATAGTAATAGCACCTACCTCACAATATACTTGTAAAGATCAAATGGGAAAGCACATCTTAAAGCTCTTTGAACACTTTGAAACACCATATAAATGATAGCTGTTGTTATTTTCACTGATTTCACAGTCGGTTCCCACCCTGAGAATCATGCTAATGAGAAAAACACATTTCTTTTTTCTTCTTTTTTATGCTTAGATTGCTGATCTGATGAGAAATTATTGCATTATACACTATGAGGTAAACACTCAAATCCATTTTTTCCCCACATATCAAGTTTTTAAAATTTTGTTTAAATTTTTTTGTTGTTGTTGTTTTTAGCTAAAAACTAGGTTCTGTTTAGGTTCTGTTACTCAATGTTTCTTATGTGGGTTTTTTCTCTTTTTTTTATCAGTTCTTTGTTGTTTATTTGGTATTTGGGTTAGTATGACATTTGAGGAATTGGTTGCATTGTTGTACATATATAGATCTTTTTATATGATATGGAAATTTATAAGTGCACACACGCACACACACATACACTGTCAGGTCCTTTGAAAAGGTAATACATATGTCCATGTTGGGTAGAGCCCTAATGGAGGAGAACACAAAGGTAATTAATGCATCAATAAAGTATTTTGTTATGGCTGTGGCACATCAATAGGAGTGAGAAAGTCAGCTTAATTTGGTCCAACATAAGGTGAATATCTTTAAAATCATCATTTCCAACTTTGTTAAATATAGTTCTAATGGCAAGCTTCTTATTGTTTCCAATCCAGTGGATATTTTGACATACGTGGCCAGGAAGCTAAATGGCTTTCTTACAAGCTGGTGTTTTGTTTCCAAGAATGGTGTCTTCTGGACCTATGGGAACCTGTAGCACCTACAAGGTTGGCAATTTTATACCTGTGGGTCACTGACTCTGCTTAACAGCAACTACTTCAAGATTGTTCAAGTCATACCCAGTATTACGTGTAAACAACAAAAACGTGTAACAAATAGTAGTCACAATGTACTATTCCACAATGTGTGTTCATAGGTTTTATGTTTCTGGTGTCAACTTAACAATGAGGAAGGCTTTGACCTACTTGAAAAGTACATCATACATAATTTCTTAACCATTATCATGTTCTCTAGATAATAAAATGGCAACACATTAAGAGACTTGACAATTGCAACTCCTTCTGGATTCCCCAAAGAGTATCTGCAAAATGATCATCTTCCTCTGGACTTAAGTTTATCTTCACCAAATCTGAAATGCCATTCTATTGTAAGATAAATGGGACACTAAGGAAGACATCATCATCACTAATGCCACATAGGATTTAATCAAGTTGGAAACTGGATGCACTCTGCTAAGATTCTTCATAATCCTTTTAGCCAGATATGTCACGGACAAGCCAGTGACCCTAGGAAGCTTATCCCTTTTGTTTGATCACCTCACAAGCATTTTCAACCACCTGTTTATGAACATCTTTCCAATTTTCTGAATCAGCACCAGATCCCAAAGCAGGATAAAGATTCTTCTGAGAGATGTTGGCAACATTCACATCACTTCATAAAGGAACACTGAAGTCTCTATGTTTCCCAAGGACCCATCTATGACAATTTGAAGAATGGACACCAAGTTTCTCCAGCATTAGGTAATTGAAACAAGCAGAATCCAGATTGCAACCACTTCCAATGACATAGCTTGTAAGAAAGCCATTTAGCTTCCTGGCCACGTATGTCAAAATATCCACTGGATTGGAAACAATAAGAAGCTTGCCATTAGAACTATATTTAACAAAGTTGGAAATGATGATTTTAAAGATATTCACCTTATGTTGGACCAAATTAAGCTGACTTTCTCACTCCTATTGATGTGCCACAGCCATAACAACAACTAGCTTTGAGTTTGCAGTCACAATATAGTCTTTCACCAGAAACAATTTTTGATGTTTTGAGGAAAAGGCTGTCATGTTGGAAAGTCATCATCTATCCCTTTAGTTTGTCTTCTAAGACATCAACTACAGCAAGTTCATCAGCCCATTCCTTCATTAAGATACTGATAGCACATTCCATGCCAACTGCAACAACCCCAACAACTTATTTTGGGGAACCTCTTCTTCCTTTAGGACATTCACAGTCAGCTGATCCTTGACAGTAGTTCCCATTTTGGGGGAAATTAAGGTTGCTGGTCAGTCCCTGAAAGTTCTGAGTTAGATGCAAGACTGCTGCTCCCAGACCAAGCCACATGTGTTTTTAAATCACTTCTTTAACATATGTTGAATTCAGGTTCTGGTTTCCCTATTTTGTTTCCCTCACTGAGTATTTCTACATTATTATTCAAGGACGAGTTTTTGTTTTATAGAATTAAGACTTTATCTTCCATTTTGACATGTGGTTTGGCCAGTCTACCTTCACCGGTCTTTATTTATTTATTTTTTTGAGGTTCGTGATGTTCTCTGTCCTGCCATATGTAAAGTCAAGCATGAGCAGCTTTCCAGAGGACTGCTGCTGTGAACAGATTTAAAGTTCTGATTACATAGTATAGTGAACTCTCTATTTATTCAGCAGTAAATTAAAGCAAAACATTTATAGAAACCAAAGTACAGCCTTCACAATGTTATAACATAACAAGTTATCACTAAAGTGGCCACATAGTTTTCACCAAAGTGGCCACATAGTTTTAAGCAAAAGATATCATCCAGGAAGTCCTTAACTCAATCATTTTTAGGAGAAAGACTCCTGAAGGGACACAAAGTACAATCATTCAGTAAATTCTTAACTCAATCATCCTGAAGGAGCAAGCCTTCTTAAGGGACACAAAGTACAAAGGTCAAATTTCTCCACCCCTAGGTCAATTGTCCTAATATCTCAGTCAAAAGGCTTCTTTCTTCTTAATTGGAGAATAGTTTCCAATCATCCTTAACTCAATCATCCTTAAGAGGTATAAGGTACACAGTGCAAAGTTATCCCACCCCTAGGCCACAGTAAATCATGATCTTCTCAGTCAGCACTAAGTACCCAAAGAGAGGTCTTTTCATCTTGGCTAGTGACTGGCTCCCAAATTCCATGGTTCCTCTTCTATGGTCCCAGCTCATGCCTGAATCTACCCAGCTTTCACCTGGATTCAAAGGTAGGCAGCTCTCAGCTCCTCTTCCAGCTACTCATCCAGTTCCTTGTCCAGTTCCTCATTCAGTTCCCATTCCATAAGGAAGCTCACAGTGTCCAGTCCATCTCAAGCCCTTCACAGTTTCTGTTTCTGGGAAGACAAAGCTTAATGGAGCCAAAATAACATTCATGCACATTGCCAGCACCATCATCAATTCACTATCTGCCTGTGAAATCAACACAGACCCACATTCAAGGTCTGAGAACTCAACACAAATCATCAGTACAATCCAAGGACCTCCAAATCCCTCCTCCAAGACTTCTGTAAACAGACAACAAGAAAATCCTCTTTCAGGGCTTCTAGTAAGGTCTCAGGGCTTCTGCACAAAGTATCACCAACAAAACTCAACACAAACAGAACAGACAAACAGAATTCCTGGCCATCACAAAGTTCCCTTCTCAATTCTGCCACCACAAGTGCTCTCTTCTCAGTTCTGCCCTTTCCCAGCTTGGGCTTCTCCCCCCTGTTCCACCCCTTTCCTGTTGCATCAGCAGTAGGGGTTCACAAATTCTGGGGTTCACAAGTTGCAGGGTTCATAAGTTCCGTTTATTAATAAAGACTTAACATAATCATGGGCAAGGCTTAAAAGAAACTTGAACTGAAACAAGGAGTTAAATAATTAAATAGCTGAAACAAGGTGCTAAGTACTTATTTGCTTGCTAGAGTCTCCACCTGTGGGTCACAGGCCTGGTCTTATATTCCTGGGAACGCCAATTACTACCTTTATCAACTTTGACAAGTAACCTCAAGGGAGAAAAACAATCTCTCTCTCTCTCTCTCTCTCTCTCTCTCTCTCTCTTGCGCGCGCACGTGCTCTCTCAATGAATCATAGCAGAGGTTAAAAAAAATCAACTTATGTACATACATCAGTTAATTTGACAAAATCCAACAAGCTTAAACAGTATGTAAAATTTAATCATATAATTCATCAGCATAGGATATTGGTAAGAGTATTGAATTTCCAATCAGAGGATTTGATGAGTAAAACAAAATTAGAGGACCAAATACCTTCTGCCTCTCCTGTTTAGTGACTGTTTGATCATATGCCACTTGAACTTATGGATCTTGGCTTCCTTATCTATAATATGAAAAAGTTGGGTCTCTGAAATAACCATCAATTCTAAATCTATGATCCTGAAATTATCAGTTAGTTGACAGATTCACCTTGCTTTACAAAATACATATACATACATATACATATATATGTATGTATATCTATACCCTATATCAATAAAAATTGTAGCCCATTAGTGACTTCTTATATGTCTAATTTTAGCTCACATCCATCCATCAATATTACATAGAGGAGCTATAGACTTTTTTTGGGTTCTTGTAATATTTCATAAATAGCAGTGTAACATTTCAGTTTTCCATTTGTTTATCTTTTGTTTTTGTTATATGACCAGCCTTCATCCTTTTCCATTTATTCAGACCATAGATAATGCATGTCGAACCAATATTTTCCTTGCAAGTCATTAGTGGCAATTTGCTGAGAACTGCTTATTTCCAGCATGAATTTTTCCATTTTCCATTGGATTATCCATGGTTTCTATTCCTAAGATACTGTGATGCTCCACAAGTTACGAGCATACAGCACACGGGAACAAGGAAGAATATTAGTATCTTAAAAAAAAAAGTTGTTTGTGTGTAGGAAGAGCAACTTGGGACAATTGAAAGCATTGAGTAGTTTCCTAAATTCATTCTACTGCTAGTCTTTCTGTTCACTTATTGGCCCAGGTTATTATCCATCTGTAGTGTCTGTCAGATATGTAGATATAAATATCAAGATAAATATAGATGTAGACATACATACTTATGGACTATTAGCTAATAATTAATTACATGCAATCAATTAACAATCTAATGGCATGTCACATTCTAAGCACAATCATTTTATTCTTTATTATTCTTTCCTGTACATTACTAGTCTGTTTTACTTTGAATGGCCATAAATCTCGCAGAAGAGTCTCTGAAGTGTTGCAAAGGTTGATAAAATCAACACAATATTACTAAGAAACAGAGGTTTATACTGAATCCTCCTTTCATTTGTACTTTGGTGCAGGACATTCTTTGTGACAGTGACCATTATGCATTTAGTAACTATCTGTCATTGCTGTATTATATCTTGACTGATATTGTTAGATATTTGATGAATAATCTCTCTGTGCTTGCATCTAGCAAGCAATACTATCTCATCCTAACAGATTCACGAAACATACCTTGACATAACATCATTTCAGTCTGCAGTTTTGTACTGCCTTTTTAATTTTTTAATTTTTTTATTCATTTATTTATTTTCTTGTTTACATCATTCATTTCCATGAGATTTTGAGTTACAAATTTTCTCCCCATCTTTCCCCACCCACCACTCCAAAACATCCATTCCACTGTATAACCCCTCCCCCAATCTGCTCTCTCCTATGTCCTCCCCTGTCGCCCCTCTGACTTTCTGGTAGGGCAAGATGGATCTCCCTACCCCAGTGCCTGTATATCTTAATTCCCAGTTGTATGTAGTTAATACTACTACTACTACTACTACTA
>CM053581.1:177068292-177091576 GCA_028627135.1 Pseudochirops cupreus | reverse complement strand
AAACCTAAAATATAATTAAGAGCAGAAATTCAGCTATCAAATGGTATTTCAAATTCTGATTTTTATAAATACTGGTAGGTACTTAGAATAAAGTTGATGAATGTGTGATAAGATGTTCTTAACAGTGTAGAAACTTCTCATTATGTTAAATTATTCATAGACCTATCCTCACTGGAGACACTGAATTACCCAGGAGTATTTCTTTGCATATTTCAATGACCTCTCTCCACTCACGCATGTTGACTTAGGAACGTTTGGATTTGAACTCCCAACTAAAACTAACTTGGGATTGTCTACAAGAAAATTCCTAGGATACTGAATCAACACCTAAGCCTTAATTAAAGTTAATCAAATGCTGCTATGAGGGATGATTTAAAAAAAAATTGAAGGCATTTGTTTTATGTACTTACCTCAAAAGTGGAATTGCATCTACAAATGTAAATACTTAATCCTGGATTTAATCTAATTTGTGAGGTCAAATCTCACTTTGTTTCTCAATTTATGTCTTATTTCAGTCACAAATCCAAAAGAATTTATCCAAAGTGGTATTTAAATGGTATCCCTTGGACTCATTATTTAATCTTGTTTCTAATCCTTTAATGCCATTAATTAAGTCATGGGGAATTTGGTACTTAGGGTTTTAAAATGTTATTATTTTTTTTCACAAGGAAAGAAGATTAAATGATCGGGAAGATTCCATAATTTCACCCACATATTAACCATTCTCAGACAAAGAAAACACAGCACACACATGCACAATTATATTTCATCTATTGTATTTCCATCTATGATACTTTCATAGGGAAAACATGATACTAATTTATATTAAAGCATAGAATCGATTGGCGGGAATTAAATATCTTTTCATATTCTTCACATCATCATGCACAATGTAAATGAATCAATCCAAGAAAAATATATTTAAGAAAAAAAAATTATTTCAGTCTTCAGACACATATAAACTTTTAAAAATGGCAATTTTTTTCCCCTTGAATTTAGCTAAAATGAATTTAGAACCATAAAAAGGCAAGGATAGATAATTCTACTGCTTATGGCTTTCTCCGATATTCCATAAAATATTAAACACATTTCAAACCTCATTTAAAAAGATAATCCAGTTGTTACTACACACTCAGCATTTCCTGTCTATAACTAGAATGGAAGGATTTTTCCTTGTCTTCTCAATGGTGTTGTTTTGTTGGCTTCAATAATGGACTACATGATCAAGTTTGAAGATGCACTTCAAGAAAGTCATTGTCAGTTGTCCTTATTTTTGTCTTACCAGTGGACTTCAATGACTCTGGAAGACAGATGCTGATGGTTTTGGGCAATTCTTTCTCATTTAAATCCAATCCATAAACAAGTCAAGACAACACTCTATGACATCATCAGTTCTCTTCAAAAATAAAAGACAAACAGTAACAACAATAAGAACGATGCTGTCAAGTTCACATGAATTTAGTCAGTGGTTCTCAACCTTCCTGATGACCTGACCCTTTAATACTCATATGTGGGCGTATCTGCATGTGGGCGGACTGGCCTGGAGACAAATAGAGGAGCTTTTTCTCAATTCCTAAGACCACTGGAAATATGTGCTTTCTGATGGTCTTAGGTGATCCCTGTGACCCCTGTGAAAGAGTCATTTGACCCCCCAAGGGGTCACGACCCACAGATTGAGGACCACTGATTTAAGTGCTTACTACATGCAGGTCCTGTGTTAAGAACTCAGAATACGAGGGATGCCGAAAAAAGAGTCTGGCCCTTGGGAAATTCATGGTCTAATGTGGGAGACAACATATAAACAGCTGAATACAAACAAGATATCCAGGACAAATCATAGATAACCTCAGAGGGAAGGCACAAGCATTACAGAAGTTAAAGAAAGGCTTCTTTTAAAAGATAGGATTTTAGTTGAAACTTGGAGGAAGCCAGGATGGGGAGACAAAGAAGAGGAGAATTCCAGGTAAAGGGGATGGCCAATGAAAATACAGAGTGAGGAGAGGAAGCCCAATTTTCTTTCCCTGAGATGCCAAAGATATTTAGATAATGTTAATTGAGCTAGGTGTGGTGCTATTGTAGCCAAAAGTACTTACTGTTCTCTGGAACCAATCAGTCAGTCAAATATTTATTGTCTATTAAACGCAAATATGACACTGCCTTTACATTCTAATGGGAGAGAGAATAAGTACACACAAGAATGTATATATCAGAAATATAACAAATGCAAATATATGTGTATATAAATTATAGTAGTAATATTATTTTTTAAAAAAGTCTTTTGACTGAACTGTAGAATGTGTGATTGCCTAATGTAATGGGGAAATAAGTAGAGCTATACAGTCTGATGGATAAATGCTTGATTTGGAAGAAAGATGATCTCTTTCTCTCATACTTCTGATAATCTCTTGGTATGATCCAGGGAAAGTTATTTTTAATTTCTTCTCCATTTCTATAATTAAAGATTTAGGACATGTTTCTCTGTGGTTGTATATCATTTGCAATTTTTCTTTAGAAAACACTTTGTTCAATTGTTATTTTTTTCTCACAAGGAAAGAAGATTAAATGAATGGAAAGAATCCATAATTTCACCCACATATTAACCATTCTCAGACAAAGAAAATACAGCACACACATGCACGATTATATTTCATCTATTATATTTCTATCTATGATAATTTCATAGGGAAAATACGACACTAATTTATATTAAAGCATATAATCAATTGGCAGGGATTAAATATCTTTTCACATTCTTCACATCATCATGCACATTGCTGTACCATTTACATATTAGGGAAAGACTTTTGGTGTTATAGATATGTATCATTGCCTTATATATTGTGGATTGGACAGCTAGGTGGCACAGTGCATAGAATGCCAGTCCTGGAGTCAGAAAAATCTGAGTTCAAATCCAGCCTTAGCCATTTACTAGCTGTGTGACTCTGGGCATGTTGCTTAACCCTGTTTTCCTCAGTCTCCTCATTTGTAAAATGAGCTGGAGAAGGAAATGACAAACCACTTCAGTATCTTTGCCAAGAAAAAAACCCAAATGGGGTCATGAATAGTCAGACACGACTGAAAAATGACTGGATAACAACAAATTTGGGATTGTAGAAGACAGGTGTATGTTTTTGTATTCTCCAATAGTTGCTCACATTACTTACATCTGGATCATCCCTGGCATCACAACTTAATACTTATATCTTAGCGGAAATGACATGCTTCTCAAATTTCCAGGTGACAGAAAGGGTGTGTGTGGCAATAGAATGGCAGAGTCAAATCCAAAAAGGTCTTGACAGGTTCAAATCTAATAAGGTGAAATACAATAGCAATGCATGCAAAGATTTGCTCTGGGTTGTACAAATCGATTTAAAAATTACAGGATGAAAGATTGATGAATAAATAAGAATTGCATGAAAAGGAGCTGAGAAATTTAACAGAATGTAACCTGTGTATGTGTAAGAAATGTGATGTGGCAGCCACAAAAGCTAATGCGATGTTGATTTCTTCCAAGAAAGTCATAGCTTCCAGGAACAAGTTGGTGCTAGGCCTGCCGCATTCTGCACTAATCAGACCTGTTGTGGTCAGAATGGGCACTACAGTTTAGGCAGAAGAGGCAACTAGGATGGTAAAGTGCTTCTCATTCATTCTATGTGAAGAAGGCTAGTCCCTTCCTATACAAGGTTACCTTGGCGGCTTTGAAACTTATATGTATTTATAGAAGTTAATAAATTCTACCCTCAGTAGAATACAATGTCTTTTGATGACAGGTACTCTTTTCTTTCTGTGTTTATATCCACAGTACCTTACCTTTAAGTACTACATGCCTTAAAGAAGGCACTTAAAAATGCTTATTATTTGATTGACAGCTCCTACTTATGAAAACAACAACAACAATGACAACAACAAAACATACCTAGGATATTGCTGCTATTTTGAGCTAGGACATCAAAGTTGTAAGTTCTAACTCTGGCCCCTTCTCTGACTTACCCCATATATTTTTTTTATACAATCTGCTTAATTTCTTAAACCTTAACTAAATAGGAACAATAAGACTCAACCATCCCACAGGACAGTTGACAAGTATTATTGGAACAGAAGGATGAAGAACATTGAAAATATTTCCTCAGCCAAATTCTGTTCTTCTTCCAACTAACCCTGATGTGAAGGCTCAGACCATATATGAACAACCTACTGGATGTAAACCCTTCCTGAATCCTACAAGTTGAACAACAAATATGTCTGGGTTCTTATTATTCCTGGGTAAACAGATAATTCTGATTTGAGCTTATAAGAATAGGGCAGTGATTCCCACCTCTGATTTCATAGCTATTCATGTTGTCTTCAAATATTTCAAACGTTTTTGAGAAATAGCTATAAAATCAAGCCAGCTATCATTCATTTCATTTTGAAAAATGTATGGCTCATAGCACTTCTTTTATGTGTAAAAGAGGATAATGGAATCAAACGAACAAAGATAAGCTGTCAGAATAGCAAATGCACCAAGAATCACAGATATAGACATGACTAAGTCACTAATGTAACATTTGAATAAATATGTATTCTCTTAGGTGACTGCAGATGACTTAATGCATTGTTGGCATGGCTATTAGTGACATGAAAGGGTAGAGGCAACACAGTCTAATGGACAAATGCTTGACTTGAAATAAGGAAAATCTAAGTTTGCATCCTACCTCTAATATTCACTACTGGCATTATCCTCGGCAAGTCAGCCAAACAATTTATGACAACAAATCCCTAGGCTTTATTTACTGATATGCAGATGATTTGTGCTCATCACTTATGGTTCTCCCACATTGAAAATCACCACTGGACAAATGAAGATTTTCTTTACATATGAAAGTGTATATGCAAATTTCAAGGCATCTCCAGGAGGAGCTTACATAGTGGGAGACTTGGAATATGACTTAATAAGAAGCACTATCATTTCCAGATATGATGATCAGGGTTTTAGAACAGTGAGCCTGACATATGGCAAACCCATCAAACCACTCTATCAATATACCAAATAGATGTGTTTACCAAAATTCACTTCTAAAGTTGGATTCTATAAATTGTATCCCATTATCACATTGGCTTCTGTCCCATGGAAATATATTCCTTGGGAAATTAGCATATGATCAGAGAAAGGAATAGTTAATCCATCATTCTTCACATACTGGTATCAGCCTGCCTTTCCAGGATTATTAGGCATTATTGTAATTCATGTGCCTATATGCCAGCCAAAATGATCTTTTTGCTCTTTCTCACATGGGGCATTCTATCTCCCATCTGCCTGTCCTTGAATAAGTTATTCTTCATGTTTATAATTCATTCTCTCCTCACCTTTGCCTATTAGAATCCCATGCCTTCTTCAGGTCTCATCTCAACAGTCACCTCCCACATGAGACTTCTGATTTACTGAGCTGCTGCTACTCCCCCCCTCCATTACCTCATTTTTTTTGCATATAATCAGTATGTATTTGTGTGTGTTTTATTTCTCCTGATAGAATTAAAACTCCTTGATCACAATGAACTTCCTTTTTGTCTATTGCAGTTGACTGATTTTCAAAGGTGGATTACCTTCCAGAGAGGTAGGAGAGAGAGAGAGAGAGAGAGAGAGAGAGAGAGAGAGAGAGAGAGAGAGAGAGAGAGAAGGAGACAGACAGACACTGGTCAAGAGAAAAAGATTAGGAATCCCTTTCTTGGCATCATCAAGCATGTAATTCCTTGCTTAAAACCCTCTGCTCTTGATTGATTTTCTGTGTGATCAGCCCCCTGTCTTTTATTTCTTTTGATTTGGAGATAGTGATATAAAGCACAACATTATGTTTTTTTTCCCTCTGAGATAAATTCTGCTTTCCTTTGTGCATAGTCTGTTCTAGTGACTTAGAGAGAAGCCTCACAGTCACTTCTTAGGTATATTTACTTCAAACCTCCTGATAAATGTTCAGGAGCATGAACACTGGAAGGCTATAACCATGAATTGCGCATAATTTCTATCATTTCTTCATAATAAGGGTTTGTCTTTGATAGATTCTTATATTAAATTCATCCAGATAACCTTGATCTCTCTAGTATAAAATGAAAGACCATGATTCAATGAGAAGGCAAGAAAAAATACTTGGGGAGGGTATGTAGAAATGATGCTGTGTTTGGTTGTCATGGTAACTAAAATTTTAAAAATGATGATGAAGTGATTGCCAGAAAAACCAGCAAGTGGTTGTTATGGCAACTACACATTTCTACAAATATTTTCTCCTTCTCTGGAAGTTATCCATGTGAAACATTATATTCACAAAAATGTTCCTTTGATACCCTTCCTCCATGATTTCACTCTATGAATGGATGAAAATATTCAATATTCTTTTGAACTAATACATTCATGTGTATGTGTGTCTGTTTAGACATCTATACATGTATCCATCCCTCAAGGAGGAACTGTAATCACTATCCTGGGCTTGAATTATGGGCACAGTGAGTCAGAAGACAGTTGGGCAGAGGAAAGGAGGTGAATCTAGAATCATCTTCACATAAATATCACACAACACCCCCTACCCCCTGGTCAGAATAGAATAGTGGAAAGCATAAAGAACTAGACGTAGGGACACTGGGGTTTTGTTCTTGACTCTCCTATTAATTAGTTTGGCTTAGCACAGTGCCTAGAATACAGTGAGCACTTAATAAATAATTGCTGATTGCATTTGGATAAATCAAAAATCTCTTTGGGCTTTATTTTATCTTTATATCATTTATGTTTTGAGGAATAGGACAGTGTGAAACTTAATTTCTCTTCCAGTATTATAATATTCTGTAAATATAACTATATCACTAAGGAAACATTGGTGGACTATCCTTTACCACACATCTTCAGTCTCCCTATATGTGGTTTCTTTTCCCTTTCTAGGCTACATTTAATCATCACTTTAATCTCCTTTTTACTTGTATTAACATGGAAATGGGGAAGGATAGAGGTGTTTTTTTTTTTAATGAGTTGCTCCAACCATTATCCCCTTTAGGGACGTCCTACGTGTACATCTGTCCCCTTTTCTCTATGCTCACAATCATTACCCTTGTTCAGAGTCTTGTGACCTGTAGCCAAGATTGTTACAAAACTCTTATAACTAATTTCCATGCTTCTAGTCTTTTTCTCACTTCAATCCATCCCCCACATGCCAAAACAATCTGTCTAAGGAAAATGGTAGACCGTGCCATTGTCCTGCCCAAGAATCTTCACTGACTCCCTATTGCCTCCATACTATAATCTGTAGTTTTTAGTTTTGAATACTCTTTACAGCCTGACTCCTTTCTGGGATTTTTTCATATTATTTCTTTTTGCATATCCTGCCTTATAGCTAGTCTGGTTTACTGTTTTCCAAACAGCATTTTTTCTCCTACTTTCATACCTTTGCTTACTTCAGGGCTCAATTTAGGTTCCATCTTTGAGGGAAGCCTTTATTGATCTATATAGTTGTTAGTATTCTGCTTTTTCATTTATTCTATTTCTAATGCATTCTCTCAACAATGATTTGGGAGTTTTTAAAAATATGGTTATATATTACTTTGGTTTTTTTTGAGATGTACCTGTTCATATCCTTTAATCACTCATCATTTGGGTAATGGCTCTTATTTTACAAATTCCAATCAGTTCCACAGAGGTGGCATAATTGACAGTCAGGGCTAGAGTTAGGGAGACTTGACTTATGTCTCGTGAGACTTTAGTCTCATGTGGGAGGTGACTGTTGAGATGAGATCTGAAGAAGGCATGGGATTCTAATAGGCAAAGGTGAGGAGAGGATGAATTATAAAAAGTATATTCTATGCTGGTAGAGATACAAAATACATTTTTAAAACCTCTTCTTGAACAAGTGAAATAAAGCGACTGGATGAGAAAAATTAATTCATTTAAGATAAAATATTAAGGAACCACTGTCAAGGGAGCCCTCATAAGTTTAATAATGTTCATTGATTGGTAATGTGATTTTTAAAATTTTGAGAGACATAGTTTCTTGGTAATTAATCATTTTATTAATAATGCTGGCATTTTATTAATAAAAGGATCAGTGACACTTTTGAATGCCAAAGATCCCTCATGGTGGTGGGCTCACACTTTATATGCCCTTGGAAGAATGGGTGTTTCTGAGGGTGGCAATTAATTGGGTAACAATTAATTAGAGATCGACTTTCTGAAGAAAGGTGGGCTCACTCCAATGAGAGTATGGAAGAGTGACATATCACTCTTGGACAAAGAGACTATCTCTATACTTCAGCCTTGAACAATATAGACAAAGGATCTACCTCTGCCCAAACTTGCTTTAGTGGAACAAAACGGACAGTAATTCACCTTAGATTAGTTGTCTTATAAAGTTAAACGGGGGCTGACCACAACTGAGGATAAAGTTAGTTCAACTTTCAGAGTCTGAGCTTTGAAATGAAGACTTTAGAAAAAGGGGGGGGGGACTCTAGATCTCCCCAAATAATGGATTATTAATCATCATTTCTCTCAGTAAGGACATGGGATATGTAGTGCTAAAGTGATATAGTTCAGATACCATCCAGTTATAGACAAGGAAAAAATAACAGCACTGATTTGGTAGTGGGGCCTTATTTTGAGAGTTTTCTTTCTTTTCCCTTCCAAATGTCAAGAGGGAGAAGTTAGGGCAGAATATGTATATATGTATACATAAAGGTATAGGTATAGCTATAGGCATAGGTATATGTGTGTATATACAGATACATATATTGATATTTATGTATGTATGTATGCCAAAAAATTATAAAGATAGTCTTAATTATTGAAATTTTTCAAAGCTTTTTTTTTCACATTAACTATGTATGGTATATAGTTATGTGTCCTTGTTTTATAAGAAAATTAAGACTCAAAGCAATGAGATGGATTGCTTATGGTCATATAGGTAGTAAGTATTGGAGACAAGATTTGAGTCATATAGGTAGTAAGTATTGGAGACAAGATTTGAACTCAGGTCTTCTAATTTCAAGTTCAGCAATTTGTCCATAAAATTACACTGCCTCTATATTTATGCTAAATATGGCTGCTATGAAAAAGATTTAGGGTTTTATATTGCCTCATTCATCCTTTGCAATAAGATATTGTAATATGTCTATTGGCTACATGTCATCATTTCTGTTTGTTTGTGAAAATGTTTCACTCCACCATTTTTTAAGAAGTGTGAAGGCTAAAATTCTGAATCTAGGAAGATGAAAATACAAACTTTACAGATCCTTTGTAGTTGGTATATTTGGAAGTGTATTCATTTCAATTCACCAAGTACCTGGTAAGAACTTATTCAGCGTTAATTGCTATGCTAGGGCCTCTGCCCTGAGATCAAAAAGATGGAAAAATAACAAGCAAGAAAGTGCCTGTCCTCAAGGGAGTTTCTTTCATTAAACCAAGATGAGTGAGTGAGCAAGAGAGAAAGAGAGAGAGAGAGAGAAAGAGATGTGTTTAGGACAATGATCAAAATCTAAAAGTTGACCAAGGGAACAGTATCCCTTTCAAAGTAGTGGAGGCCATTATTGATTGGGAAGGGGAGACTGGATAAAATTAACAATATTCATTATTGTGATTTATTATTTATTTATTATTTTATATTCATATTTATTATTATTATAACCACAGAGGGACCACTGGAGATGTTAAAGATTAATATACAGGGCCTATGGTTAGTAATTCTTCTCTACTCACACATGATTCCCTGGAATATAACGGTAGAAATTTCTGTCCATTTTTCTCCTCCTTCTAACTCCTTGTAAAAGAGATCTGGGTGAATGGAGGTAGTACCCGGTTCATTATTATGTAACCCTGGGTTCAAGCCTGGAGCATTTGCATAATACTGTCCTCACTGGTGAAGAGAAAGATGACTCAACACTAATGGTCTATGTTTGGGGTAGGGTGGATATGAGAGCTTGGAAGAAGAATATTTTTGAGAGAAAAAAAAGATATATCTTATTCTATATTCTAGGGAAAAAGACAAAAATGTTCAAGAAGTAGAAAACACATAGAAAGTTGGCATTTCAATTTATCCTTGATTTCCCACTTTTCTCAATAAGAAATTTTAGGAATTTTCCCCTTGGATGAAATGAGAAACTCTTAGTCAATGTAAGACCTATTCATATTTTTCTTGGAGGTTTTGGATGCAGGAGCTTCAACTTTGTTGTCTTCTGATTGTATGCTTTAATCTTCCTTGTCATCAGAGGAAGATTTTATAATCTGATTTTTTTCACTTTTTGTTAATTTTCCTAGCTAATCACTTGACTTTTTAACTCTTTGTTAAAATAGGTCTCTGTTTCCAGTGTGGAGGGTATACTATTCTAAGCTTCAAGGGTTTTGTACAGCTGTTTTCAGAGATATTTCTAGGGACCTGTAAATTTTCAGTTCTTCTGAGGTTATATGATAAAAGGAGGAGGTGTTCTCCTGTTCTATGCTCTGGTCTGTGAGTACCCACAAGCACTCTTTTCTATCTGGGAACTGTGAGGAAGATTCCCTCTCCACTGCCACCACAAACTCCTCCATGTCAGTGGTCCTCTTCACCTCAGGACCACCACCTAAAACTGTGACCCAGATTTAAGAATGGGCAAAGCAAGATAACCCTACCTCATTGGCACCAAAGACATCTCTGCAATCTACCTCTGATTATCTGCTCAATTCCCTCCCCTTCTGTGGGCCAAGGGTTCTGGAAGCAGGCAATGTTGCTGCCACCACCATACTTCTCTCTCATCAAGGTCCCACAGACCTTTCCTCCCGACCTTCTAAGTTGTTTCTGGAATTTGTGGCTTAAGAAGTCTAGAAACTGCCAGGACTGCAAGTGATTCAGTGCCTGGAGGCTTGCTCTGCCCTGTCTGTGCTGGCTTGGCCCACGTTGGACTGTACTCTTCTCTCAGACTCATGCAACAGACCCTTCCTGTTAACCTTCCAAATTGTCTTGGGCTGTAAATTTATTTCACTCTGTCACTGTGTGGGTTCCGCTGCTCTAGAATTTGTGTAGGGTAATTTTTTTTACAGGTATTTGGAGGGTTTGGGGTGAAATCTTAAGCAAGTCCCTGCTTTTACTCTATCCACACAGGATTTTTAAAATTTTTATTGTGAAATAGGCATTTGGTGGGAAAGGCCTAATCTTGAGGAACTCCTTCTTTTTTAAAGTATGACAATCAAGATAGTGGCTATAGTCAAAAAAATTTCCCTAGACTAGCAATATTTAGATTGAAGGGAGATTGATATAATTGTAGTCCATTACCTCCCTTTTTGAGGATATCAGAGCAGCCAACCTTGTGGTACCCTTTCTCCTGCTTCTTTTCAGGCAGGAAGTCAGCTTCTCTTGAATGAACTTCTTTTTTTTACTCTTTTATCTCATCAGAGCAGCCCCTGACCACCTACTAGTCAGTAGTATTGAACCTAAGTCTTGATTGCATAACATTTTCCTCTTTATGTTAGAGGTACTAACTACCAGAATCTTAGAACTGCTATTCCACCCCTTCCCCTTCTCCATTGTTTCTCTCTTCCTCTTCCCTTTCTCTTCCTCTCTCCTTCTTCCATGCACAGCAAAGGCTGGAATTTCCAGTTCCTAATTTGTCATTAGAGTCCATGGACTTTATCTGACCCATGGTCTGTCTCTCTGCGAAAACTTTTTATTTAAGAATAGGTTTATATTCACCTTTATTGAATCTATTCAGCACCAAACATCTCTTTATTTTACCATTTACACTTTCTGGATTTCAATAAAAATGGAGATTGAGAACTAAAAAGACAAAAACAAAAAAAACAAAATTTAGGGAAATGTATAATACTTCAGATAGTTGGATGTGATGGCTCCTAAATCAGTTCTAAAACTTTCTTTCTTTTAGGAAATTCCCATTTAGTGGAGGACTAGCCAATAGAGGCTCAGTTCTTTAAGAATGCAGTGTGGGAGCAGCTAGGTGGCCCAGTGAATAGACCCCTAGCCCTGGAGTCAGGAGGACCTGAGTTCAGATATGCTTTCAGACATTTAACACTTATTAGCCATGTAACCTTGGGTAAGTCACTTAACCACAACTACCCTGCCTTCCCCCCTCCAAAAAACAAACAAACATAAAACCCAAAACAAGAATGCAGTGTGAAGTTGCTGCAGTGTAGGAGTCTTGGGAACCCCAAAATGCAAAGGTAAAAGAAAGGCTACACAAGTCTGCCTCAAAAGAATTTGGCCACTCAAGTCTTCTTTCAGTCGAAGTCGTGAGTTTATTAAAACACTGATTGGGGTAGGTGAGATTCCTAGTGAGTCTGCACTATTTGTGATGCCAATAGAAGTGGGCCAGATTTTAAGAATTGGAGAAATTTAATGGAGTCAAGATTGATATTTTATACAGAAAGACTGTGTAAAAATCTGAATGGGCTTAAGGAGCAGCAAGTAGCCTGGGGTGGGCCAGGTACAGACAATGGAACGAGTTAAATGGAGAGCCGCAGTGATAGAACAGCTAACAGGATTATTGACTAGGATGGCTAGATGCCTCAGGTGAATGCCAGAGATCTGGGTTCAGGGGCTTTGGGGGCCAGGTTCCCAAAGACATGATTTTTTCCTTTTAGGACTCCATCATGAATCCCATCTCCATCACATTGACTGCTGTCAACCCCTATCAGGGGCATGGTGAACCTCTGTTTTTGATTGCTGAAGGCCATGGCCTCTTCTTCAGAACATGCACAGGTAGTCTATGATTCTTTTCTGTCTGCTTACTGAATGGAAAAAAAAAACATTTTAATTGAATGCCAATCCAGAACTGAGTGTACTTTTGAAAGGTTCCAGAGAAGGAATTCAATTACTCTCTCTCCTTGGTAGCTTTTCAGTAAAAGGGGAGAAATACTGTGGTTCTTGTGGTAGGGAGAGAACAGTCATTAGCATCACAGCCAGTTGCTACTGCATTTATCTCTTCACTTTGATGACCATCACCAGCACACTGACATGACTCGGAGCACAAGAACCTTATGTTTCCTCTACCTCTATTTTTTTTCTGTTCTTTCCTGATCTGAAATAAAGTATTAGGGATGGAAGGGACCACAATTTGATCTTGGGAGCTTCAAAAATATCAGAAGAGTTATTGAAAGTCCAGTCATAGGAGTCCATGGCAGAATCCACTGGTAAACATAGAGTTCTGAAGCTCAAGAAGTAGCCAGTTCTGATGTGCTGGACATAGTGGTTGAGATTTTTTTTTTTTTACAGAAGCAGGGACAGAAAAGCCATCATCAGTTATGTCATATTCAGAAGTAAACTTGATGGGAAGAATATTTAAAACAATTTTTTTTTAACTTTCAGCCCTCTCTCCCTAAGGAGATGGTAGGGGGAGGGAGTATTCCCCAGTTTTGGGGGAGAGGGTATGTTTTGTATTCAGCTCCAGCCACATAATTTTAGAAAATGTCCCTTTATAAATGCTAACTGGCATTGATTGGCTAATTGATACTGAGGAAAATAAAAATGATCAAATTAATATTGGGGAAATACTGACTACCACTGCTGATGGACATTTGTGGGACACATTGAGCATTATTAGAGGCTCATAACATTATCATTAGAATGATTGCTGTCCTTCATAATTGAAGAGGACCAAAATGACATCACTATGTTGAGGTCAAGGTACAGTGTATCTGACTGTGTCTGATCAGACCAATATGAACTTGGAAGGCACAACCACATTGTCATAGGTATGTTGATGATGAAGGTTTCCAGGTCTTCCTAATATTTTTCTTTCACCTCATCAGAGTTTGTCATGGTAGGAGCATACATACTGATGATTGTGGTATGGAACTTTCCTGTAAATGGCAATTGCTTTGTCATGAGTCTGTTGTGCATTCTTTTGGGGAGGTATACAAACTTGCTGACTTGGTTTGAAACATATGGCACATTTATGGTGCTCACCATCACTGTATCCACTCCAGAAAAACATCTCCAGCTCCGACTTCAGTTTATTAGCTATCTGTTTTTCACTCAGGGCTGCTATTTGGATATGATACTTTGCTGCTGAGTTCTCTTTCAATAAGAGCTATTTATCTTTTCAATTCCATTGTTTTTGATGTTGTTAATTAGTGTGCACACATTCCAGGTGCCAACAGTGAGTGGAATCTTCTTTGCAAAAGCTTTTGTACATTTTTTGAGTGTGTGTTTTGACCAAAAGGTAGGATTCACACTTGCTGTGGTAAAGAGGCCAGGGTTAATTTGGGTGAAGCAGACAACTATTAGTGCACCTTTTCTAGCCCCTTCCTTATGCCAGGAGGTGAGAAGTATGATTTTTACAAAAGGCTGTTCAATCTTACTGCTGACTCAGTTCAGTGAGATGATGAACCTATAGTTTGGGCCATCTGTGTACAGGGTTGTGACTACAACTCCTTGAATATTTTCAGTTCTGCTTCATCACTTGTCCCTTTTTTCAGAGGACTTTGAGGTAGGTAAAAATGGTAAAAAAAATGATATGGGTGATGTCTTTTGACTCTCACATAAATTGGACTTAAGTGAGATAGAGTTTAATGAAGTCATTAGCCTCATCCTTTCTTCCAGAGTTATTGAAGTCCAGTGGCAAGACAAAAGTCAAGACAACTGGTCATGGTGGGTGATGCAGTGGAAGCCCTTGGCATCTTTGATGTCTAATCAAGCTATAAGAGCACCACAGTGCCTGCTTCAGCCACTTTCAAAGGCGTTAGAACCTACTGTTCTTATCTACCCATTCTTCTGTAAGTAGTCTTCCCAAACTTAGGACAGATACCTTTCTAACTCATTGACAGGTCTGAGGCTCATTGATCATCCTTTACTTTGTTATTAGGGATAGTTCACTGTGTATGAAATGGGGATATCTTTGGAAATAAATATGGCATAAAAATAAGAGGTATCATTTAAAGTAAGAAATATTTATAAAATATTTACGTTCGGAATTCCTTACTGTTGAATTTCAGCCTTAAGGCTTCAAGGTTATATCTTTTCAGCATGTGAGAACCCCCTCTTCTGTCACAGATCATAATCTGTTTTTGAACCTGAAAAGTTATTTTTATCAGTTTCTATGGTTAAGACACTCATTACTCTATGGCCAACTTGAAGATAGTCTTCCCTTGATCTTAATTAGCCTGTTCCTTGGACATCAGATGTATGCACAGTCCATCATTGGGCCTGTATGTTAAGTCTTTTAAGATTGATAGGATGCTGGACCATTTTTTATGATTTTATGATAGAGAGTCAGAGAACAA
Organism: Pseudochirops cupreus; assembly: GCA_028627135.1. Classification (NCBI taxonomy): domain Eukaryota; kingdom Metazoa; phylum Chordata; class Mammalia; order Diprotodontia; family Pseudocheiridae; genus Pseudochirops; species Pseudochirops cupreus. The sequence goes on along the minus strand of CM053581.1, from coordinate 177,076,359 downwards.
TTTTAGAGGATTTGAAAGCTTTGTAAAGCTTTGTGTATTCAGAGAAAACCATTAAAAAAATCTTCAAAATGTAAGCATTTCTTACTGGAAGAAGACAGTGATCTGAGATTATATTATCAGTCATATTTTTTCCCCCTTCCCAGTATAAATATATCTAGGGAAGTTTGAACTTTTAACATTTAATTCAATTAAGCAATATAATATTATTTTCACCTTAGGTTGTGTGATTTTGTGCTATGTTATATTACGTTATATTACATTGTATTTTGTTATAAGGTAGCTAGGTGGTACGGTGAATGGAGCACTGGACTTGCAGTTAGGAAGACCTGTATTCGAATCTCAATATTGACACTTAGTAGTTGTGAGATCCTGGGCAAGTCATTTGACCTCTTTAAGCTTCACTTTCCTCATCTTTAAATGTTAATAATAATGACATCCCCCCACAGGATTATTGTGGGGATCAAATGAGATAACAAGTATAATGTAGTTTAGAAACTTTAAAATTAATTAATTAACACATATATACACACACATGTATATGTGTGTGTATGTATGTATGTGTGAGTGTATCCCCATTGAAGTCCTCAATTATAACACGAAAGTAACTTTGACGTTTTGACTGATATGCCAGCGCAATTCAAGGCTTAGCAGATCCTAACGATCTGGAAGGACTTTGCTGTTATGATGGACTTTACACGAGGGCGTAATTCTCAATCACACAATATAGCAGACTTCAAGAGGCCAGGGTTAATTTGGGTGAAGCAGACAACTATTAGTGCACTTTTTCTAGCCCCTTCCTTATGCCAGGAGGTGAGAAGTATGGTAGTTAGAAAAGGCTGCTCAATCTTACTGCTGACTCAGTTCAGTGAGAAGATGAACCTATAGTTTGGGCCATCTGTGTACAGGGTTGTGACTACAACTCCTTGAGTATTCTCAGTTTCTGCTTCATCACTTGCTCCTTTTTTCAGAGGACTTTGAGGTAGGTAAAAATGGTAAAAAACAAAACAAAACATGATATGGGTGATGTCTTTTGACTCTCACATAAATATAGAAGACAGAAGTAAAACATTTATTCAGATACCAGAAAACTGAATCCCAAAACCAGAAATCCATCATAGTAGCAAAGAAGTTAATACACCATAACACTACAGAGAGCCACACCATCCTTTAGCTTTCCCACAAACCAACACTAACAAGTCTAGCTGTATGCTTTCCTGCTGTCCTCTCTTTCCCATCAACCAGCTGTTCTGACTCCCAGCTTCCTATGGGCTCTGCTCCACTCTTCAGCAAATTCTTCCCACCATAGGCTCCGTGTGATTACATTCAGTCTCTTAGGGGTTAGGGAAGACCTTCAAATTCCTATCACCATTACATTCAGTCCCAAGATCTTTCATGTCCCTTACATAGCAAAAATACATTAAAATACATTTAATTACTTAGGTTAATGAGAGTTTAAGGGTAACTGGTGGGGTAACTAGTGTCAACAGAACTTTACAACAACATTATAGGGATAACAGCATAAGCACCCCATCACTAAGTTACTAAGGCATATCAATCATGCCATCAATTGTCAATGATTAAGTATGAATAAGATACCAGACACTATGCTGGGTGCTTTAGATACAAAGTCTCCTGCTTTCATGGATCTTATATTCTCTTGGGGCATGAAACATCCAAACACATAAATGCATATTTACATATGTAGATATGTATGCATTAATCATAGGGTAGTTTTGGTGGGGGAAGAAATGGGGTTCTTTGGTTAGGTGGAGTCAGCAAAGGCTTCCCATAGGAGGTAGCTGACATGACTAGATTTTTGAATGAAAGTAGGAGTTCCAAGAGGTGAAGGTGAAAACGTAGGGCTAAGTCATAGAAAATGGAGATGAGAATATGGAACAATAAATAGGCCACAAATGGGCTGGAATATGTACCAGCAAAGAGTGAACCCACACTCACAAAAATTAAGAAATCTTGAAATATTGAAGGAAGTCTCATAAATCCTGACATGCATATTGATAGCCTTTTACTTTCACTGTTCCAGTTCCTATTTGCTTCCTTTTTCACGTAACATGCCCTTGTCACTGGAGAATAGACTGATACTAGCCTAATGTTGTCTGCCAATTAAATGGACTTTCAGTTTGTCTTTTTGAAAAGATGGCCATTATTTCTGAGTTGTACCAGCATAACTGAGGAGCTGTAATCCTATCTGTATTAACTGACTCCTCTGGGGGCCTGTTGAAAATTGTATTTCTTATTAGAATGACTAGGCTGAAATAGAGGGGAATGGGGAATCTTGTGTTCCAAAGTAGTCACAATTATGAGAAGGACAGTGATTCATCAGATGCAAATGGAGCTTAGGTTCATGTAATTCTCTTTCATACTGAAATGAGAAATATGACTAACTATAATTGCTCTGAGTGGTTTGTTCCCCTTCACCCCCAAAGTGCTCTGCTTTAATTTAACTTTTATCATTTCCCATTTGTGTAATGTACCCATCATAGATAGTGGTCTGTCTCACATGTAAAGCAGTCACCTCTTAAAAATAGCTCAATAATAAAAAAGGCATGAACCAAACTGAGCTTGAAAAGTTTGAAGCTATCTATATTAAAGTTTAAGAAAACTCATAGGCTTTTCAAGGACAAATTCCTCTACTCCTACCATATTAAATCACTATTATATAAAAGAAAAAAAAAGATATGACATTCCAGTGTCTGCAGTGCCTGAACAGTTCTCAAATCAATCAACAAAGATTTATTCAATGCTCACATTTCCTAAAGACTATACGAGGCTCAAGAGATACAAAGAAAAAAAATGAAAAAGTCTCTGTCCTCAGAGAGCTTACATTCTCTCTAGGGAGATCTAAGAAACAGACAGAAGGAGGGAGTGTATTTTATTTTCAGAAATCTTCCCATTTATATATAACTAATATTTATAAAGTCCTTAATGTTTGAAAAGCACTTTACATACATTAATTCATTTGAGCCTCATGGCAAAGTAAAGTGTTTTTACCCCATTTTACTCTGTAGAAAGCAGGTGCAAAGTGGTGAATTGTCCTCCCATGCTCACATCAGCACTCAAAGCATAAGGAAGGAACCTGAACTAAGTCCTCCTGATGAAGTGTGTACCATGTTGCTTTTCTGTGGCCAGAATGGCCTTGACTAAGTTCTGAGAACATTTCAGGGCTATTTAAAATCATGTGGCAAATGAGTCTGTGATTAAAGTAAAGCAAAAATCAGGCTAATTATAAGTAAGCTATACAATCCAGATTTCTCCAGAGTAAGAGTAACAGCAACGTACTGTTCCTAGAATTGTGGAGAAACTGTCTAGCCATTCTGGAAAGCAATTGGAAACTAATCCAATAAAGTTATCAAACTAGACACATTCTTTGACCCATTTATACTACTACTAAGCTTTTATTCTAAAGATAACAAAGGGGAGGAAAACCTATAGTCGAAAAATAAATAGATAAATGATAGACAGACAGACAGACAGATAGATAGATAGATAGAAAGTAGCACTTTTCATAGTAAGTGAAAATCGGAAACTAAGGTGGAGGAGTGCCCTTCTATTAGGGAATGGCTAAATAAATGATTGTGCATGAATGTAATAGAAAATTATTGTTCTATATAAACATAATGAAATGGAGAGTTTCAGAGGACACAGGTAGACCTCCATGAACTGATGCAGAGAGAAGTTTGCAGAATGAAGAGAGTAATTTAGGTAATAAGAACTGTATAAGAAAATTGATTTTGAAAGACATTAATACTCTGATAATTACAATGATAAATCTCAAGTCTAGATGCCTAGAAAGGAACATATTCCTTACTTCCCAGGAGTAAAGGTAGTGAATTTAAAAATCAGAGAGAGACATATATTTTAAGGCATGGCATGACCCATGTGAGGATTTGTTTTGCTAGACTGCATATTTGTGATGAGAATTTTCTTCTTCTTCTTCTTCTTCTTTTTTTTCTTCTTCTTCTTCTTCTTCTTCTTCTTCTTCTTCTTCTTCTTCTTCTTCTTCTTCTTCTTCTTCTCCTTCTTCTTCTCCTTCTCTCATTTCTTAGGTTCATTTGGGAAGGGGAGACAGTGGGAGAGATGGATTACAAATGAATGAAAATAAATTTATGAAAAAAAATCCCTACCTTAGTAGAATTGCCTTTCTCTCTTTTCAATTCAATCAATAAATTGTTTAAGCAAATACTCTGTTCAAGGAGCTATGCTAGATTATGAAAATACATAGATGAAAACAAAATAATCCCTGACCTCAAGAAGCTTAAATTCTGTGGGGTTAGGGTAGAGTATATAATATATACAAACATAAGTATATCCCAGAGCAATTTGAGGTAGACTAAGCTCTGAAAGTTTGTATAGCTTAAAGCTACTATCTAGAAGATAATTCATTTTGTGTTGTCATTAGCATACTACTAGCTAAGAGCTAGGGCAAGCATAAGTGAGACCTGGAAGGGGCTGCCTCAGGACTAAATAGTCAATAACCTTGTAAACTTTTATTTAAAAATATATTATTGTACCCATGTTCTTTCAAAGACAAAGGGAGAAGCAAGGAAAAAGGGAAGGAATGTGGGGCAGGAAGGTCTTGGGATTGACACCTAGAAAATAGGTAGAATGAAAATGAAGACAAAAAGAAAACCCCCCCAAATAATTCAACATCAGGTCAAGATAAGCAGATACCTCATTGGGATACTAATGTAAAACCTGGAAAATTATGGATTCCAACTTTCTTCCCTCCAAGCACTTTCATAGTCCACAGTTGGAATTTGGACTAGAAAAACATGAAGTTGTAAATTGCAGAAAAAGAGGTAGAGCGTCTAGGAAAGATGCTTGAGTGACATCTGGGGAGAAGGAAGGGGATCTATTATAGGAGTAGGAGGAGTGTATGTTGCAGATTGCTAAATTTGAGGTGCTATGTTCAGAGAAGTGGCTTGACTTTATTATGCATGCATAGTAAATCCCTTCCTCATAATTTTTAGCTGGAGTTATATAGGTCCAGTGAATACATTTAGGAATCCTCTCTCCCTCTTTTTGAGCTTTGATGATCACAATTGGGAAAAGAGTCTGACAGCCATAAGCTTAACTCATTTTTATTCTAAAAAGTACCTTAAAAAGGTTCTCAAGTTGGACAAAGCCCACCTGGCTATTAAGTGGATGTAATGTTCACATATAATTTGTTATATATGAGCTACCCTCCTATCTATATCTATCTAGATAGGTAGAGCTACACACATCCCTTTCTCTTCCTCTTTCTACCTTTTATTTTTCATTGCTCTTTCCACTTCCCCAGTAATTGTAGAGGTTTTAAACTCTATTCTAGAAACCTCTGTTCCTACTGATTGTTTCTAAGTGCCTACTCTCTTGATCCTTCCAGCATACACCAAGTTTATTGCAGTTCCAGCCTATTAAACTTATATTTTAAATGACTTTCAGTCTGTCTTTCACAGTAAAACACACATTAAGCTGCACATAAACACCTGCCTGGAGTTTCTACTGCCTGTGCCTTTTTTTTTCCCTTTCCAATCTTCAGTATACAATAAAGGTCAGGAAACAACCAGTCTGCTTTTATGATTGGAAGGGTGTGTGTGTGTGTGCGTGTGCATGTGCATGTGCGTGTGTGTGTGTGTGTGTGTGTGTGTTCCTGCATGCCGTGTGTGTAGCAGGGAGCAAGTAAATATGCAATATGATATGCTTTTGTTATATACCTGCAGGACACAAGACGTAGTTTACTCATCAGAAAGAGAGCCTTCAAATCTCAGTTGGTCACAACCTTCAGTATTATCTAGTCCAATGTCCCTTTTTTGACAGACAAGGAAATTGAAGTGTAGAATTGTTACAAACTTTGGCTGAAGTCATAAGGGCTATTCTATATCTACTAGCAGAGTGGGAACTCAAACTCAGGCCCTCTGATTCCACATACATGACTCCTCTCTAAACCATGAGATGTATTTCATTCATCCATTTCAATTATTCAGTAAGTTTATTAAAAACCTACTATGTTCTCATAGCCAGGCACAAAATAAAAAATGACGATCTCTGCCTAAAAAGAGCTTACGTTCTAAAAATGTAGGAAAGCATTTTAATCTGTTTTAGGATCATAATAGTGATAGGTTAGTAATCATTAAGATATTATCATTCCTGTTTTATAGATGGACAGACTGGGATTCTGAGACATCAGATGAACTGTTAGGAATTAAACAGGATTTTCTGATCTCATGTCCATAATTCTATTCATCATATTAGGCTGCATCTTTGCCTTGTAAGAAGATAATTATTTGAAGATTGAGAGGAAAGAGCGTCTGTGACAAGTTCTAAAAACTGAGCTCTGCTGCTCTGGTATTAATATTATAAGATAGAACTATGGGAAGTCAGGCCAAGTGAGCTTCTAAACAATTTTCTTATTTTTCCCTGAGAATGGAAGATAACAACTAACTACCACAGAGAAGTTATGGCAAGAACTAACATGTAAAAGAAAATATTTTGTGAAAATTATGCAACCTATAAATTCTAAGTAAGAAATTTTATAATATGGTGGCTACTGGTTTTATTTTACTTCTGCAGCAAGTGTCCAGAAAGAAGGATCACTATAAATTCAAAAAGCATTTTTGATTATGTGCTTGTTATGTAAATAATCAGAAGAGTCATAACAGCTAATATAATGGGCCAAGAAATCTGTCATCCCTTAGAAAACCACATTCCAAACCCTGAGGTACATTCACAAAAAACATAATAGTCCTAATAGGTCTTGAATTCAATCAATCATCTTAGAGAGTGGGTAAATAGATAAGTAAATTGTCATTAGAATTGTAATTGGAATGGAAACACTGGTAGATGATTTCCATAGTAAAATCTGGGAGACAGTAAGTCTTTAGTTATGAATGTGAAACTAGCATTGTACTCCTATTTATTAGTTTTTCCCGGGGGGAAAAAATTCTTTTCAATGCCAGAATTTTCACTCAGGATAAACTCTGGAATATTTGTCTGGGTAATGGAAATAGAATCAACAATGTTATTCTCTCCTCATAAAACAAAACAAAACAAAACCAAAACAAAAAAGAGGGCTTTTACACCTGCATGAAGGAATAATTTCTTCTCCTAAAAAAAGATAAAACTGACATGAAGAAGGTACTGAATATATGGCAAATGAAATTGTCAAAAAGAAGAATAAAGGGAAATACTTCTGTCAGAGGGCTGACTAAAAAGGTTTGGATTTAATGACCTAGAGAAACAAAGGCTGAACATTCTCTAATAGCAAAGAACTAAAAGCAAAATCAGTGCCCATCAACTGGGGGATGCATGGCTAAGTGCATTTTGATGCACAAATGCAATGAAATGTTATTGCACTGTAACAATGATTAAGAAGAATTCAGAGAGACAAAGATTTGTATGAACTTATGTAGACTATCAAAGAGAAGAGAACCATTATAATGATATATACTGTCATTATGAAAACATAAAGGAAAAGAATACTAAAAGTCAGTGGAACTCTAAATGCAATTGATCAATATTTATCCCAGAGAATAGATGATGAAACATATTTTCCTCCTCCTGGTAAAGAAATGTGGGGCAGTGCTATGGGTATGGATACAGAATTATAGATCTAGAACTACAGGGAATGTCAGAGGGTGTCTAGTACAACTCCTATGTCTTATTTTATTAAGACCCAAACCAAGGCCAAAGGAGGGTAAGTGACTTGCCCCAAATCATATGAGTAATAAAGTTTCATATTCTGTGAGCTACTATTACTGTATCATAATTTCATTTAACTTTTAAATTTGCTGCATAAAGAACTTAAATAGGGGTTGGTGTATGAAAGCAAATAGTATCAATATACTGTGTTGCATATTATCTCTAAGTTCACCCAGTAGTAAGTTCTAATGGAGAGGAGATATGACGATATAAATGTATATTACATATATTAATTTATACATCCATATAGCCACACATATATGTATGTATATATACATACATACATATAACACCTCTGACATGAAACATGCCATGCCTCATTGAAGAAGATTAAAACATCCTATTACCAAGGACATGCCCATAGTGAAC
>CM053581.1:177020111-177067792 GCA_028627135.1 Pseudochirops cupreus | reverse complement strand
ATTTGACTACTTGTCATCTAACTCTATTAAAATAAATATACTGGATTGACCAAATTAAAATTATTTTTTCTACCCCTTATATTTCAAATTAATGATATTTTATCATATTTAAATATGATTTCTAACTTAGTTTTAATTTTCTATATTCTTTATCTCTGTCTCTCTTGTCTCTCTCTGACTGTCTCTGTCTCTCTTTTGCTGTCTTTGCATGTCTCTCACTTTATATATATATATGTATGTATAATATATACATACAAATATGTGTTTATATATACACACATCAGTATTTATCCCTTTTTAAATATGTATGACATGTATTATGTACATCAATGTCTATTGTTTTTAATATATATTCATATAGATAGCTCAATAGATACATCAATATCTACCCCTTTTACAAAAAGCATGTATACATATATATGTTCTTGTTATATCTTCTCAGTACCTATCCCTTTTTAAAAGCATTTATATGTGCTTTTATATATGTATATATACACGCTTTTAAAAGGGATAGATATATTTAAAGTATGTATGCATGTATATGTATGTACATAGAGGAAGATATATGCTTTTAACATGGTATAGATATTGAGAAGATATAACAAGAACATTAATGCAAACGATGCCTCCAAACCTAGGCCCAAATCACTTACAAGCCTATATCCTCCCATTGTATCCCTCAGTAGAGCTGGAAAGCAGCTGGTAAATTCTCTAGAAGATATCTTTCTATCATTTGGAAATTAAATTTTCCCTCAGATTCCTTTGCTCCATGTTAGATAAGCTGTTTTTCTAGGTTTTCTTCAGCCCTTGGAACAGAGGCCACTTTACAAATACTAGTTGAATTTAACTGGTTCTTGCTTTCCAGCCCATTGTCTACTTCCATAGTGGCACAGCTGAATCTTTCTCATTTATTACACCTGTCTCCATAATGCTATGACTGATGAGGATTCAGGAAAAAATAAAATGGACCTGATGCATTGGCTGCCCTCTTTTAGAAGAAAATGATTCTCTCTTCACCCTCTGAAGGATCTGAGATATTCAAGCTTCAGTAACCTACTTTGTTTGGTGAAGCTATAGAGCCAACCCAACATGCTTTTTTCTTTTATACATCAAACTATATTCTACCTACAGAGCCTATTGGCAACAAATTGTTCCCTATATACAAAGACCAAAGGCCAGATGTCATTTGATCCTCATTACAAAACAAGGGTGCTATTATTGTTTTCAAGTTACAGATGAGGATCCCTTAGCTGGTAGAATCTAAGTGACTTCTAACATTACAATTAATAAGTATCTGAAGCTTAGCAGTTAGGTGGCAAAATAGACAAGTTCTCATCCTGGAATCAGGAAGACCTGAGTTCAAATGTGATCTCAGATACTTACAAGTTGTACAGCCACAGACAAGTCACTTAACCTCTGTTTGCCTCAGTTTTCTCATCTCTTGGATGATGATAATAATACCTGCTTCCCAAGGTTGTTGTAAGGATCAAATGAGGTAGCGTATATAAAGTGTTTAGCACAGTTCCAGGCACATAGTAAGTCCTCTATCAATGTTAACTTTTATTATTGAGGCAGAATACAAAATCAAGTCTTCCTGCCTCCTACTCCAACATTATCTGTGCAATGCCACCAGCTGCTCAAATGCCTCAGATTACTGCTACTAATTCCTTCATTGCTTACAGTTCACAAAATTACAGAAGAATGATTGTAAAAATAATGAGATAAACAAAACAAACTCTTGAATGAACAACTATTTGTCCCAAAGGTATGTGAATCCTCAAACTATAGTCATGAGAACAAGGTCTCCTCTGAGTCTACCTCTTTATCTTGCCTGAGAGGGTTTTTTTTTTCAGGCTTCTTTTTCTGTGTCCCTGTGTTTCTATCTCTTTGTCTGTGTCCGTGTCTGTGTCTGTCTGTCTGTCTGTCTGTCTCTCACTCCTTCTCTATCTTTCTCTCTCCCCCACTCCCTCCCTCTCTCTCTCTCTCTCTCTCCTTCTCTCTCTCTCTCTCTCTCTCTCTCTCTCCTTCTCTCTCTCTCCTTCTCTCTCTCTCCTTCTCTCTCTCTCTCTCTCTCTCTCTTTCTCTCTCTCTCTTTCTCTGTCTCTCTCTGTCTCTCTCTCTCTTTCTCTCTGTCTTTCTCTCTCTGTCTCTGTCTCTGTCTCTGTCTCTGTCTCTCTCTCTCTCTCTCTCTCTCTCTCTCTCTCTTTCATTTTCTGCATACAAGATGACAACAAAACCAAAAATGTGGGGTTTTTTTTCCCATCCACTTGTTGCTGCCTTCCAAAGGCCATTCACTTTCTCTCCTTTTTTTTTAATCTCTCCCAGTTACCAGATCCCTTCATCATAACACATACCTTATAGAAGGCATGTTTTACTTTCCCAAGTTACTCAAATATATCTAAAACAGGTATAAATGAAGACTATTACATCCCCCAAAACAGCAATGTTACATGTTTAAGCTTCAGCATCTTAGAAATTTGGGGCTGAAAGATGAAGAGTCATTGCCTCTGACACCCCCCCCCCTCCCCCAGGAAGAGATTCTGACAATTAAGGAGATTGTAGGATTCTGAGTTGGAAAGCATCTCATAGACTATCCAACCCAACCCTTTCATTTTATAGATGATAACACTGACATAGAGAGAGGGAAAAGGTCTTGTTCACATTCATTTGTGTAGTAAGAAACAGAACTGGGACTATTTTAGCAGCAATACCAATTACACCATTGACAAGACATGAATTAGTAGCATTATAATCATAATTTATCATTGAGCAACATTAAGCAATTAAGTTGAAACAACTGCCAATTAGCTTATACAAAATATCATCCTGGGAAATGATTATAGTCTTTAGTCGCTGATCTAATAACTATATACAAATAGTGAAATAGTTACTTATCCCAATGATCTGCTTTCTTAAATCCGTTTGAATTTGGTGTCATGGATTTGTTATATTCAGGGTTTCAAGGATATTATGATAAAAAGAATTTTTTTAGCGGTGTGCCAACATTTTCTCCTTCAGATTATTTATCCAGAATATTCTTTCCATTTCCTGAATTTGGGTGCTCATTCTGGCATGTGTCTTGGGAACTTCAATGCATCGATTATTATTGTCATTAGTGTAGTATTCATTTATAAACCAGCCAGTCCCCTAAGGATCTCAAGGTGATTTACAACACTAATTGGCAAATACCCATGATGTCGCCATGAGATATGTGAAGCTGGATCTGTGCTAATTAAAAATTATAATCAAATCCCTGCCCTGCTCCCACCTAAAAAAAATTAGCACACAGAAATTAGTCCCTAGAAAAAAGAATATGTTGCAGTAAGGGATGAGAGAGATAAATGGTTCTAGCTAACCAGGGAAAGTGTAGAATCATATCCTGTTCTTTAGAATGATTACCTTAGTGAAAAAAAGAAAAAAAAAGATGGTCAAAAAGGAAGGGAGAATAAGAGGAACAAACAGCATTCTTCCTTGTAGGCTAGCAATTAGCAGTCTGGGATTTCTTATACTCCAGTGCACACCTGATTATTTATTTATCTCAGGGGACATAATGAAATTTTCAAAAACAAGTTGGACTTAAAACCACCAAGGATAAGCCAACAAGTACTTTGCCCCAGAGTACCAAGATTCAGTGATTAGATACAAAATTTAAATATTCATTGTGGTTTGCAGTCCTTCATCAGCACAAAAACTATTGGCTAACTATGTTCTAGTTCAGCACGTTTTAAACTGTAGGTCACAACCCCATAGGGGGTGGTAAAAAATTTTGGCAACAGCAAAAGGTTTCTGAACTTGCACTGACCATATTCATTATAAATCACACTCATAATGAATCCAAGCTGTTTCTGGCAGTGCTTGCCTGTGTTGAATTGTACAACTTCACTGCAGTCTTGGTTCTAAACACAAAGAATACACACTTTGCACTGCACACACCCTCAAGCTATGAAACACCAATGAACACTACTCAAATATGAAAAGGAGTCTGGAGTAGAAAAAGTTTAAGAAGCCTAGTCTAGTTAACAATACACTGGATCAAAATGGTAAGTTAGCAGATCGTCCCCCTATCTCACAGTGGCCTGGGCCGTGCTTCCTCCTTTTAGTTGCCTCACCCCAAGCAAACTGCTCCTTCCTTAAATCATTGTATGCTATTCAGAGAGTGGAGCAGGAATTGTTAATTATGTCTCTATAAAAAATAAACGTGTATCATGCAGTCCTTCTAAAGCAGCGGTTCTCAACCTGTGGGTTATGTTAAATTTGTAGCAAGGAAAATACATCCTACATATCAGATAGAGTCATAACAGTCGCAAAATTACAGTTATGAAGTAGTAACAAAAATAATTTTATGGTTGGGGGTCACCACAACATGAGGAACTGTATTAAAGGGTCACGCCATTAGGAAGGTTGAGAACCTCTGGTCTAGGGAATAGAGGAATTGGGTTATCAAATTACAGAGACACAACTCTCACATTGTTAGAGATCACTTCAAAAGAGAAAATGACTACAGTAGATAGAAAGTGATGAAAAGGGTTAAAGTGACAAAATATTGCTGATGTGATTTCCCATGACAGTAGCATTAGCAGCCATTTTCTTATGGAGGTACCAGCTCTGGGGTGTGATCTCTTGCCCCTTTGAAAGATCCCTTATCCCAGAAGGTCTCAACCTCCCCAGCTATGAGAGTATGATTGAGGAACACAAAACCATTAAGGGGAAAGCAACTACTAATTAGCTTCCACATAATATCAATTATAGGAAATTATTATAATCTTTAATGTCTGTGAATTGAGCCCCATTACATCTCAGGAAGTTTTGGATATGAAAAAGTTTCATTTTTATTTCTCCATTACCCCTACTACAATGGTGGCAATGACGCATGCTTGTATACTTGTATAGTCTCACTCACCCAGGTCAATACATAATACCTACTTTGAAGCAACTAGATATTTATTCAACAACAACAATAATAGTATCTATGAAAGCATAGAATGTAAGCTGTTGAGAGAGCTCTTTCTTTTTTGTCTTTTCAATTTCCCCTTAGAGTCTCACATATCGTACCTGCTTTATACTCTTCCTCTCAGAATCATTTTGTATCTATTCTGTTTCTGTTATGTAAAGTACTGTGTGTGTGTGTGTGTTGTCCATACACATTAGTCTTGCCCTAAGAGAGCATATTTTAGGCGAAATTTCTTCATTTTTATCTTTTTATCCTAAAACATGTCCTAAAACATAACAGGGGCATAATAAATGCATGGTGCTTATTGGTTGATTAACGTCATAATAAGTGCCTGTCAAATCAATTGGAATTGAATCGAATAGCATTTTACAGAGAGCAAGCATTTAAAATATGTGTATGAGAGAAAGGTGGGGGTGGAGGAAGAATGAGCTAGACAGGATGACAAAAACATATCTGCAATATTTTGAATGCAAAACAGCTAACAGCTATAAATTGACAGGAAGGGAATGGGAGATGGGAATGTTGGATGAGATTTGGAAAGACATGAAAAGGCAATTGGATATGTTCCCATTTTAGAAAAAGAAAAAAAAAGTAGATGTGGATGGGGCTGTCTATGGCCGTGACACATAAGCTGTGATAGGTGAAGACGTCCTCTTTTCATTATTTTCTGACTCTTTCATGAACTTGAGGGATTTTCTGAGTATAAATGGCTTTTCAAAGGTGGCTGCCAAATAGATTGTAATTACAGTATCTCCAATTTTGTTGCTTCTTGAAAGAGACAATCTTTCTTAGAAAACATGTATACTTCATATCCAATGACAGAAGATAGAACCAGTTATTTTTTTTTTTGCTTATTAACAAGACATCCTCTAGAAGCTAATAATGCTATTACTGCCTTTCAAGCAGTAGCAATGAGGGTAAATCATTGTCCTGTCCTGATTAGACTTGAATCCTGGGAGTACATATGCTATTTAAAGATGGGTTTGTGTGATCAAGAGCCTGGCAGTTCAGATGAGAAAACTAGGTGAATAAAAATGGTTGATTGAAGGCAGTGGGGCACATTTTCCACTCTATCCCTTACAGTAGCTCCAGAAGATGCTTTCCTTCTATGGGACCTTCTTTAAGTCATTTCAGTGCTCTGAATCTATTTTCTTATTTTCAAAACAAGGAGGGGGTTGGACTAGAAGCTGTCTAACCTCCATTCCAGCTCAAAATCCTAGAGTCCTACAATTATCAGAGAGAAAGGAAAAGTCCTTATATACTTTATCAAAGAAAGTTTGGGGGGATATTCTTTGTTCTTTCCCAAGGTTCCTTCCCATTACTCCTATTTCATCCTTAAGAAGATAAAACTAACAGGAAGATGACTGGTTTAGTTAAGGGAAAGCTTTTAGAGACTGTTGGCTGGGATCAGTTTGAAAAATAGCATTTTCAGGGTGGTTAGGTGAAATAGGGAATAGAGCACCAGCCCTGGAGTCAGGAGGACCTGAGTTCAAATCCGACCTCAGACACTTAACATTTATTAGCTGTGTGACCTTGGGCAAGTCACTTAACCCCAATTGGCCTGCCTTCTCCCCTCCAAAATAAAATAGTATTTTTTTCCTTATTCACAGTATTAGCAGAGTTGCCTATGTCACAAAGGGCTGCACTGTCCTTTGGAGGTGCCATATTTCTACTGGCTTCAGCCTTCATCCAGAGACATAGGAAATTACTCAAGTGTATAACATGATTTAAAGATTTCTTCCCTTTGCAATTATACTGGCCATAAGATACAAACAAAAAAGGAAGCTATTAACAATTCTCAAGTAATATTGCATATATTTTGTTTGTTCATAATTGTTTGCATATTGTCTCTCTCCTTAAGGTATGAGTTCTTGGGCGTATGAGCCTATCTTTTGCCTTTCTTTGTCTTCCCAATGCTTAAAACTGGTTTGAGGAACCTGTAGCCCTGAATCCACAGGGTGGTCCTCTAAGTCCTCGAGTAGGGCCCTCTGACTGAATCCAAACTTCACAGAATAAATCCCCTTAATAAAAGAATTTGTTCTGTAAAACTTGGATTCTGTCAAAAGGCTCTAGACCTTAGATTCCCCACTACTGGCTTAGAAAATTTCCTAGGACATAGTAAAGTGCTCCATTCCTCAGATATCCTTCTCCCTCACATTTTAAAATCTCTATAATCCTTTCTGAAGCTCAGTTTTGGTGCTGTATTCTCCACGAAGTCTACTCTGATCTCTTTCTTCTCAATTATTTTGTACTCAACATTTTCCACTTGAATCTCACTAATAGAATAATAAGATTCTTGGGCATAAGAATGCTGTTTTCTGTTATTTTATCTTGAGTGCTTTGCAAAATGTCTTATACCTGTATGGGATACAGAGATCCCTAACTAAATCAATTACTCGGAGATGTCTCAAGGTAAAAGTAGAGAAAGGTCTCTATTAGAATTTCATGAGAAGCGGGCAGTCCAACCATTGAAATGTCCAGAGGAGGGAGGCCGCCAGACAAAAGCAGAAGTGTTAATTATGCTACCCAGGTGAGTGGGGGTGGAGTTTGGGAGGGATTAGGGAGGAGTTTGGGAGGGATTAGGGCTTAAAGGGACATGCACTTTTTATATTAACTGCGCAGGTGTGTTGCCCATAATTCACTGGGAGAAAGCTGAGAGGAGGGGAGAGAGAGGTGTGGTTTTTGCCTTGACATGTCACTAGGTAATTTCTAGTCAATAATAAATGACATAGGTCCAATACAGCTTGTTGGGAGGATAGGCTTTAGTTGTTTCAGGAGGTGCCAAGTTTGGAGGCCAGACTGATTAGGGATTTGGGAGGTACCATCTTAGGGGGAAGTTATCTCTTCCATAATGTTTGTTCAAGGTATTCAGGTGTAGCTGGCCACTAAGGACAAAGGAGGTCTCTAAACTAAGCCTTTGTTGATTAAATGCTTGGGCGGTGTATCCATGGGAAGCTGTATCTAAGCAGACTGACTGCTTGCTCAGGGAAAAGGCTTTGAAGCTGGAGGCAGGGGAGAGGCAGAGTTAAAGTTAATGCCTTTATTACTGGGAAAGAGCATGGCTTTTACAACTTAATTGCACAAGCTTGTTTACAAAGTGATGTTACATACATAGGTACCTGAACACAAGTGAGATTTACAGACTGAGATTACAGACAAAGACATTCCAGGCCCCGTCATTCCCCTTAGAAGAGACACAAATTCATTTGGGAACAAGAGATGAAGGTCTCAGCTTCCCGAGCTGCTTCATGCTGAGAAAAGGTCATAGAGCTGTCTCTGCCTCACAGGGGTCCATCAGTCAAGGGGGCTGGAGGGCTGCAGCCAATGTCCGGAACTTAGCAGACACCAGATCCAAAGGGTGTTGGGTAATGACTTCGGACTGTATTTGGTATTCAGCCTGAGCCATCATCTGCAAGTGGAGAGTACTGAGCCTGGAAGATACACAAATCTAGCAAAGAGAGTAAACGAACAAGAGCCTAAAAGTAAGTAGGAAAATGACCAGAAGTAGAGTCAGCATGGGCTAGTATAATCCACTACTCAGACTATTTAACTGTCCTTTATATTTCTACATACTACATAGACTAGGTACCTCATAAGATATTCTTCACTAACATAACTATAGGCCTTAAACAAAAGAGGTTCCTGACTTAAACCTCATAACTGAATAGACATACATCCTTGTTTCACAAAGCTTGTCTATCCTCTAATTATATTCACTTTGGAAGAAAGAGATACTTCAGGAATTGAATCTTTTACATACACACGCAGTTACAAATGTTAACTTTTGCTTAGTTCATGGAATAACTACAAATTCATATTGAAACAGCAAGAACTGTTCTACTTTACAACTCATTACATCAATTTAGCAATTCTCAATTGAAAACTTTGTAAACCTTCAGAAATTGTCACATAAGACCTTTCAAAACATCTTTTTCTAACAGTGAGGGGGATCAAGGTAACACAAAGAGAATATAAAATAAACTAAATCTGCAGCAGTTCCCGTGCAGGCCTGGTCTGGATTCTTGGAGATGCTGTCTGCATCCGATGTCGTCTTTTCCAGGTCCCTTGGCTCAGATGTTCACTCAGGAGCAGGGATATTCACAAGCTGGTCAGGCCTGACAGGGGCTCACAGAGACATGATTTAATACCAAAGACACATAGAAATGGTTCAGTTTCCCAGCCATGCAAGGCTAGGTTTACATAGAGTCACAAAAAGTTCATTTTTCTAGCCACACAGGGCTAGGCACAAACATTACAATAAAGTTTCACAAACAGTTATAACATTGCATCAAAAATTCAACTTTTGATCTTGTTACCAAACATCCTCAAGTTTTGAGTTTCCATGATAGAGAAATTTTTGAAAGCCAATCTTATATATCTATATAGTTTTTAGAAGGATCAACCTGATCTTGTTGCTTTCCTCAAAATTTTAGAATTGAGTTACAAATCTTTCTGCTATCTAAAAATACTTCCTCACACACTTTCAACATACTTAAAGCTTTCAGAAACTGACATCAACTATCTGGAGACAGGACAGGCTTGGATAAACCCTCCTTTGTCCCCAAACCTTCCTAACTATCTTTCACATTTCTCAAAACCATTATCCAATTTATTCAGCTTTCCTTTGAATTTTTTAACCACAAAACAAGATGGTTCATATCTTTTACTGGCTACTTGCTCTGATCATTGAAACTTGCTATAGAAGGAATAGGCAGGGATATATGACATTACAAATATGACAGGATGAAACCTCTGTTTAAATTCAGGTAAAATCACAGATATCCAACCATGCAGTATCAGTACCACCTCACAGCTAGACTCAGGAACAGATGGGAAACATTCCTTTTCAAAGGAATTTCATGGGTAAATAGCCAGAGATCCCATCCCAGTTGAGGCTAGGATTGTCCCTTTGGCCTTTACCAGATGTACACTTCCACAGGTATTTAACAGCATAGGATCACATTCCCTCTGAGTAGCTCGTGGTATTTAATGCAGGCATTGATTTATGTAGGCAACAATACCCAAATTCAAACTCCAAACAAAATCTAGTTATGGTCCCAAATGCCTTTTACCTCAAACAACAAGTTTCACTAATCACAGCTTAGAGCCAGTTTTTTTTTTCTGATTCCTTATGGCACCGAGGCCTAAGGCTTTACATACTTTAGCAAATGAGAGATCACACTTCATCCTACACACACCTAATAAGTACTAAGTAAATATTTGTTCAATTGAATCCCTGTTCCCATCCTCAAACTTCCAATAAAAACACACATATGCATTGTACAACATCAGTTTCACTCCCACCCAGGGCCACCATATGCCATACTGCCCTCCAATAAGAAACCTATTTCTTGGTGATGAGATGAGCTCTCACTGCCCTCCACTGGTAAAGTGGCTGACATGTGGTTTACTCACCACTTGTATTTACAGTTACTCATGCTGGAAAACTTGGCAATTGTGACCACACATTTATTTTTGATCATCTCTTTGAGGTGTGCTGGGAAGAGCATCATCATAAATACATTGTCTAATAATAGAATCACAGAAAGTTGGAGTTCAAAAACAGCATGATCATCATCCCATCCTACCCTTCTACCTTACATATGTGGAGACAGTCCCAGAAAGATCAAATAATTTGTGCCAGCTCACATACCTTGGTACTCAAAGAGCCAAGACCAGAACCTTGATTGTTGTACATTCTACCACATCACTTACTCACTGTCTTGCTAAGACATCCTCACTAATTTTGAATGCTGGAAGCAAGGTGGATATGAGAGGGGACAGTAGCCCCCTGGGAGTGGGCACAGGTTTTTATTTTTTGTTGTTGTTGTTTGTTTTCTATCAGTAATACCGAGTGGGATACAATCTCTGCACCCTCTGTGAAGACTCCTCTGAATAAGAAGGGAGAGAAACTATCTGGCAACCAGAGACAGACTTTTGTAAGATTTGACAGGCCTGAGTCCTGGGTTTACACAACCTAGGACCCTTTCTCCCTTCCCTTGCTGTCATCAGCATTAGGCCCCTTTCAGGAGTTTTAGACCTCCACCCTTGCTTGTGACCTTTTCCCTTCCCTTGCTCTGGCATTTACCAAATAAGGACATGGATGATACCTTGGCTTCCCATCCTACCTCCCTGCCAATAGAGATAGTGATGGACTTCTTGGTCATCTAACATTGGGTTAGATTTCATGCCAAGCCTGAGAGCCCACCTCCCAGCCAATAGGAGAAGGGAGAGCCAGGGGCAGGGGGCTTGATGGCATTAGAGTATAAATTCTTGTTCTGTGTTTTGTAACACTCCTGCTCTCCTTGATCCCCACCATGGAAAGGACTGCCCTCTTCCTGCTGGGGAAGAGAATAAAACTTCCTGTTCCTTCCTCAAGATACCTCTGACTTCTGACTTTTCTTGGGTAGGGGATTTTTGGGGTCCCCATACCCCACATAATACTGTGACTGGAGGACATAATGTACTGATTTAATCAAAACATACCCCTTCCTACTCTCATTGACATATCCCCGGTGTCCTCACCGAGTAGTCATTCAATAAACACTTGTTCAATTGAATTGTTCAATTGAACTACAACCATTTACAGCCTTAAGGGCCCTTAGGAGGGTTGGCCGTTTCTACTATAAAAGATTCAATGACTAGGGGTACAAATCTGAACTCTGTCCCCTGTCACCGATGTCAACTTGAGCAAGTCTAATCTCTTCAGGCCTCAGTCTCCCCACAAGTCCAATAGAAAGGTTGGACTAGATTATTTCTAAAGTCTCTTCTAGGTTTGAATCAGTTGAGGGGTGAAGCAAGCATTGCTATTGTTATTATTCAGTTATGTTTGACTGTTCATACTATACTGTCCCTGGGGTTTTCTTGGTGAAATTACTTTAGCGAATTGCCATTTCTTTCTCCTCTTGGTTAAGACAAATAGAAATTAAGTGACTTAACCAGCATCACACAGCTACATGACTAAGGCCAGATTTGAAACTTAGGTCTCCCTCATTCCAGGCCTGAGGCTGTAACTGCTGGGCCACCTAACTGCCTCAGCATTGTTACTACTAGTAGCCAAATCATCTCAAATTGTTCCCCCGCAAAAAGATAAGGTGATTACTGTGTTGAAATGGTATATTTTGGTATTTTCCCTACTTATCTCCATGTCAATAGAGCTTTCAGGGGAACCGGAGGGAGGTGGGGAATTAACTTGATACTTGAGTACCCTATCCTAGGGCTGAGTTAAATTCCAAGTGAGACTACCATAGGGGAAAACAAATCAGGTAGGTCATGGAGTGAATAAAAAATTTGCTGTTACTAATTTCCCCTAAATTATCTGGTTTTTTTGATAGCTGAACTGCAATTATTAAATCTCCATTGAATATTCACTATTTGCTAAGTATGCCAACTGATTCCAGAATCATTAAATGATATGGAAATATTTATGGGATTGCTTTTCCCTTGGTTTGAAGGAAAGGTAAATCCAGAGACGTGGCATTATTTGGAATGAAGGTACAGCCCACCCCAAAGGTGTGTCTCAGAGTCAAGGTTTGCCGGCCCCCAAGTCTCTCTTCCCCAAAGGCAAGTTACAAAAATGACATAACTATAACCTAGTGGGATTTTTGTATGTATTTGACATTCCTTTAGCTCAAAGGAAAGTAAAGCCCCCAGAAATAGTGGGACTTCAAGGCACTTCTTTTTTTAAGTTGGGGGAGAATTTGTAAGATGAAAAAGAGAAATTTCTTCTTTCTGTTTTTCTGTTTATGCTCTCCAAATGTGTGCTCAGGGTAGATTTACTTTAAACAAGCATTCTTCCTGTTTTGTTTTTCCTTTTTTTCTTGGTGTCACAACTTTCTGCATATATTAATTCATGGAACTATAAATACATTACCAGGTGTGTGTGTGTGTGTGTGTGTGTGTGTGTGTGTGTGTGTGTGTTTCAATAATGTTATTCTACCACCTCTGATTTTTCTGATGGCACCACTGATAAAGATGACTTTTTTTTTGTCTTCTCAAACTCTAGCAAAGCAGAATGTCATCCTATGGGGTGGGAAGTAACAAACATAAATCAAAGACCATGTGGGTTCATTCTGAAGTCAGAGACAGAATCAAATCAGTCAAAATATGTAACCAAGATTTGACCAAGGCTCACTTGGCAGCAATAGTGATGTGTGACAGCACTTAATGAAATATAATATCTTTTCAATTAAAATTTTATATACTGGAGGTTTGCTTAAATTATACCAAATAATTTTCCAATCTAGAGCTTAGTGAGGCATCAGAGAAGGAACTGTGTGCTGTTTAGAGCAATTCATGTGAACCCTTCATCATTATTTTCCATCTCTAAACAACTATTTCTTTTATTTCCCAAATAATAAATATTGAGAGAAATGAATGTTCCATAATACATCTATTTTTATTTTAAATGGTTCCTCCATATCTGAAGAGCTAGAAGAAAATTAAGCTTCATCAAAAGTCCTATTCATGCTTTCCAAACTGGAATTAATAGCCTGTCATTTTACTTATGCAGCTCTTTCGGTTCTGTGATTATGAAACAGTGGTTTTCTGATTTGTTTCTTCCAGTGTAGGCAACTGATTGTATATTGTGGTAAGAAGGTATTTGTCTTGAAGAAAAGTTATCTGCAGTGCATTGTGGGATACCTAAGTGGCTGGAATGAAAAGCCCTAAATCAGTCTGAAACCAAGAAAAGGGCAATGCACATTTAGCACTCATGTATTTGACGGTAGGAACAAACACAACAGATAGGCTCATTCCTTTAGATAAAAATTGGTTAAAATTCCTTCATGTCTTCCTAGTGAATAAAACAGGTAGATTCCCAACTGTGATTAGAAAATATTCTAAGAATATTTTCAGGCATTCAAATTCACTCCCTGGGAGTCATCCTCGAATCTTTCCTCTACCTTACCTGATATATCTAATCAGTTGCCATGTCCTATCAATGCTACCTCTACAATGGATCTTGCATCTGTCCCCTTCTCTCCACTCACTTGACCAATACCACTTTATCTCACCTGGACTAATGTGATAATTTTTAAACTGGTCTCTTTTACTTGAGTTCCTACCCTTTCCAAATAATCCTTTACATGGCTACCACAGTGATATTTCTAAAACATAGATTTGACATGTCATTCTCCTGCTCCATAATCTCTAGTCATTCTCTTTTTACTCTAGAATAAAATATAAACTCTATTTTTTATTACCTTCATAATCTGGCTCTAGTCTACTCTTCTAGGCTTATTGTATATTACTGCCCAAAAGTCCAGTGAGTGACACTGCCCCCTTGCCCACCAAATATCCTTCCAGTCTAACAGGTACAGTCATCAACAACCCAGGAAGTAGAGGTGCTACTGTTTCTGTAGGTCCTACAGCCCCCATTTCCTCAGCAACTACAATTAATGAATACCCCAAAAGAAAGTTATCACCACCAAAGTCCCTGTTACTACTAAAATGGTTTGACATTAAGAGTAGACATGGTTTTACTAGAGGAAATGCCATGCATTACCATCTACTTTGACACTATACCCCAAGAACTACAGAGCCTTTCCATCTAACTTAAAGCAGAAATTTCTATAAGTGTCAACTCCCCTCCCCCTTGAGAACAAAGATTGTCTTACCTTTCTTCATGTGTCTCAAGGTACTTAGTAGCACCCAATACACATAGTAAGAACATAATAAACACTTTTTCATTCAATCACACATTCCCTATTCTAACCATATGGTCCTGCTTATTCTCACAGCTTTTGTACTGGCTATCCCCCAGTTCTGGAAAGTACTCCCTCCTCACCTCAGTATTTTAGAATATCTATCTTTCTTCAAAGTTTAGATCAACTTTCACCTTCAGGCAGGAGTTGTCAGTGGCCTGCCTTACTCCATTATTCCTATGGCTTGTCCCCTTTGACCTAATATAATGTAAGTCTTTGAAGACAGGTACTGTTAGGATTATCTTGTCTCCTAGTCTTTACCTGGCATACAGCTGGTACTTAAAGAATGATTTTTAAATTAAAATGTTATTAAAAATATCTCTTCTTGTTCTCCTCCCGATTATTCAAATTTGAATAGTTTCAAGTCAGGGCTCTAGCTTCTTCATTGGGGGAATATGCTATGTGTTGTACATGAAAAGTTGGGCTCACTTTCCAGTTTTGCCTTACCTTTTAGCTCATAGTTGACCATCATAAGATTTTCAATAAAATCATACTTTTTTTCTTCAGCTCCTACAGTCATATCAAATTAAAATATGCACCACATGTCAGCTAGTCAATTAGCATTTATTAAGCAACTTATATATATCAACCATGTTGCTAAGCATTGGTGCTATAAAGAAAAGAAAATCACAGGTCAATGAGAGAGACAACACACAAACAAGTATATAGGAACTTGAGCTTCTAGAGGGCAGGGACTGTCTTTTGCCTCTTTTTGTATCCCCAGCACTTAGTATGATTCCTGGCACATATTATGTGTTTAAGTCTAGGAATGCTAGGAATCCTGGAATGCAAGGGTGCCAGGTAGGGGTCTGCCTCAATAGAACTTGACCATGCAAGCTTTCTTTTAGTTCAAGTAGCAAGTTTATTGTAACACCAATAGAATCAGGCAGATTACTAGTGAGTCTGGGTTATTTGTGATGTGAATGTAAGTGGGTCAGACTTTAAGAATCTGAGCATTTGATAAAGATGGGATGTATATTTTTATACAGACAAAAGACTATGAGAAATTCTGGATGGGATTAAGGAGTGGCAAGTAATGTGAGGTGGGCCAGTTGCAGACAATGAGAGCCACAATGAAAGGGCATTTAAAAGGATTCTTGACTGGGATGGTCCAAGTGCCTTACATAAATGCCAGAGATCTGGGTTGAGGTCTGGGTTCCTAAAATTTGTGGGAAAATTCAGGGGCTTTTCCTTTTAGGCATCCAGATTCCCCCACCCCCATCAGTATGCACTTAATAAATGTTGATTGACTGTATAAGGGATAAATTGAGGGTAGTCTCAAAGAAAAGACAATAAAATTAAAGAGGACTGGGAAAGGCTTCTTGAAGAAGGGAAGTCTTTAGTTGAGACTTGAAGGAAACCAGGAGGTTGAGATGAGGATGGTAGAAGAGTGTAAGAGTGTTACAAGCATGAGGGATAGCCACTGAAGATGTGGGAGTACAGAGAAATGTTTGTGATAAAATGAATAGAAGATGAACCTTGGAGTTAGAAAGGCCTGGCTCCATGTGCTATATTTGATGCCTATTATCTCTGTTTATTTGAGCAAATTAGTTAACTTTTCGGTGACCCCAGGAAACCCTCTGATTGTCAATCAACTGGTTGATCAAAAAGCATTTATTAAATACCATTGTTGAGGAATACATAACCCTTACCCTTTTACTCAAATGAATTTGGGTGTCTACTTCTAGGAAGGGGGAGGTAAGATTTAAATAGAGTGGTCAGTGAGAAACCTATTATCTCAAGTACCGCTTAAAACCATAAGAGGAAATAATAAGATTCAAGTGGCTGGTCAGCAGCAATGCTGAAATAACTGGGGTTCCCTCTGCCTCCCAGCTACAGGCTGTCTTCCTTAAGTTGTGGTCTCCCTTAATTGGCCTCTATATTAAGGACCCATATCCCTTAAGCAACCCTCTCTCTTAGGGGGCTGCTTGCTCCCCCTTTTGGGATTACCACCCTGCCCTTGAAGCTGGGGCTTCCCTTAAGGGGTGAAGCACCCTGCATGATGTGTTGTATTGTGTTACCCCCCCCTCCATTAAATGCCTATACTTTATGTGGAGATAGCCAGAGTGATTTCTTTGCGAAAAATTTCACACCCCAACATTGTGGGGTGCTCCTGAATCCCATCACTATGTGCCCAAAGTGCTAAGAACTAAGAACAGAAAGAAAAATAAAAAACAAGGATCTCATATTCTAATCAGGGAAATAATATGTACATAGATAGGGGTGTATGTCTCTCTGTGTGTATATGTGTGTACATACACACATACATACATATAAACACATACATACATATATACATATGTGTATATATATATTATACATATACATACACATTCACATAAATATATATGATATCAACAAAGGAGATCAAAAGTAATCTTAGATATGATACAAGATGATATTGCAAAATTGAACCTGCCTGGTGCTCATATTTCATTTATACCCTCTGCCCCCCTGATTGGACCCTTTGACTGGAGGATGGGGTAATGGGCTCCAGGGGGGGGGGGGCCTCTATTTACAGAAGAAGCTTAGCATAGTTTTTCTTCCCCTCTGCTAGTAGCTATACTGCTCTGGAACTTCTTCTGAACTCTGTTGAAATATTTCACAATGTTGTAACATCGTGAATGTTGTACCTTGATTTACTGTGAATGTTTTGCTTTGATTTGTTATTAAAAAAATAGAGTGTTTGCTATACTGTGTAATCTGAACCTTGAAAGCTCTTCACAGCAGCATTATTCTGGAAAGCTGCTCTTGCTTGGCTTTACAACTGGATACTTCCTCCTTATCCCACTTCAATCCACCTCCTCCCACTTTTCACCTTCCTTTTGTGTGTTGTCCTCCTTTATCAGATTGTAAATTGCTTAAGGTCTGGGATTTTCTTTCTTTTATTTGTATTTGTATGCCCAGCCCTTAACAAAATGTCTGGCATGTTGTAAGTACTTAATAAATTTTTATTGATTGATTGACATAAATAAGTTACAAGCCAATCTCTGGTCTCTGAGAGTCCATTTGCAAAATGAAATTAAAGATGATGGAATGGTTTTAAGTGCTGGGAACTTTGAAATACAAGGGTACAAGGGGTCTGCCATTAAAGAATTTGATCACTCAAGCCTTCTTTCAGTCTAAGTATCAAGGTTCACTTGTGATGCCAATAGAAGCTGGCTAAATTCTGAGTCAATCTGTGGTATTATGCTGCCAATAGAAGTAGGCAAGATTCCTAGTAAATCTACAAATTTCATGAGGATACTTATATATAAAAAAGGGGAATAGGGTCAGTGAAAAAACCTTGAGGAGATTAAGGAGTGGTTAAGTAGCCTGGGGTGGGCCAGGTGCAGTAGTGAAAAGCTCTAGATGGGATTAAGGAGTATCAAGTAAACTAATTAAGTAATCAGGGATGACTGGGGTGGGTCAGATTCCTAGGGTGAAGGCACCAGTGGTTTGGACCACTGAAAATGTAGGTGAAAGTTCAGGTTTCAGGTCCTATCACTCCATCACAAGGAAGATTACAACCACTGTCAGGTAACCTAATTTGTTCCTTGCTACAATCTCCTGAATTTGGCAATGTGTTGATTGATTTCAAAACATTTTTAATCATCAGCTGAATTTTAAAATTTTAAAATTTTAAAAGTTTTGTCTTAAAAACTAAAACTTGAAAAAAATAACTAATGACCTGCAATGTAGCAACAATTAAATAAATGTTGGTAAATCAATCAGGAAGACATATGTGCTAAGTGTTAAAAATATAAAGACAGAAACTGTTACTATCCTCAGGAAGCTCACATTCTGATGGGAAAGACAACATGCAAATGACTATATACATAGAAAATATGTGCAGAGTAAATAAAGGTGATCTCAGACAGAAGACATTTTCAATGAGGGAGACCTTAGAAAACATTCTGTATAAAGCAGGATTTGATCTGAATCTTGAAAAAAAATAAAGGGAAGACTGAGGTTGGAGTTGAGAAAGGAGAACTTTCCAAGATGAGAGAAAAGCCAGAAAAAAGGCTTGGAGTCTGAAAACGTTTTGCTGTGTTTAAGGAGCAACAAATAGGCCTGTGTTTGAGGAGCAACAAGTATGATGAGGTGCATGCTCTGGGAACCCCTTTGAACTTTGATTGAATCTTCTCATTTGATGAAGCTTATGGCTTTTCATTGTGGCTCTGCCCAGACTTCTGTTACTAGCCTAGCCCTCCATTGTCCATCTACTTCCCACCCTTGAGCCTATCAAAATATCAATAGGACCCTTGTACTGGCCTAGCCCAGTACATTATCTGTGGGCTCCAGGTAGTCTCCAGCAAATTCTCACCATTAATCACTCATTTACCTCATTAACTCCTCCTGAAGACCCTCCCCAATCTCCTCCTCTAGACCACCCCTAGATTCCTCCCACAACTTTCCTGTATATAAGACCCCATATTCTCTCCATGTGTTGTGAGAGCACCATAGGGCAGGACCCAATGTATTGGTATTTTGGGGTCTCGAATGGCCCTGACCCTCTACATTTTATGAGTAACCTTTTCAAGTAGGCCTGCGTAGTTCAATCATAGAGTTTATGGAGGGAATTAAAGAAACAAGAATAGGAATGTTAGAAAATGGTCAGATATTAAAAGATCTTAAATAGTACAGGGACCATTTGATATTTGATTCCCCAGGTAAGAAGGAGCCCCTGGAATTTACAGAGTAGGTAGGTGACATGATCAGATTTTAGGAAGATCACTTTGGCAGCTGAAAGGAGGCAAAGTTATTACAAATCAACCAAAAGGCCATTGCAATAGCTCAGGCATGAAGGGAAGAGGCCTGCCCTAGAGTGACAACCACTTGAGTGGAAAGGAAAGGAAAAAGACCTATACAAGATGTTTATTAACTTAATAGAGTACTTAAGGCACTTAAGATGTGCAAGTAAGAGCTTCCATGAAAAATCTTTAAAAAACATGGTTCATTTTGGAGTTCTAAATTTGGAACCAATGGGTCTAGTTTGGGTCATTTGTTATCTATGGAAATTTGAACAAATCACTTATCCTTTTTGATCTCTCTCCTACTAGAAAAGGCTGGAGCATTAGCATAAGAATTTTCTAATTAGTAAAGAGAATGTGGATCCAATGCTGAAAGCTTTGAAGAGGAGAAAGATTCTACATTTTTATCTTGAAGTAGTTATAGATAGCTCCAGATTCTCTGTGAAACCAAGGAGAGAGAGGGGGTGGGGGAAAAGAGATAGAGACAGAGAGAGAGAGAGAAAGAGAGAGAGAGAGAGACAGAGAGAGACAGAGAGACAGAGAGATGGAGAGACGGAGAGACAGAGAGAGAGAGAGAAAGAGAGAGAGAGAGATTTTTGCTTGTGTTTCATATTATTTAGATAAATGGTGATGAGGTACAGGCTCTGGGAATGCCCTTGAGCTCTCCTTGAATCTCTGAGGTACAGGCTCTGGGAAAAATCCCTTGAACACTGATTGAATCTTCCCACTTGATGAGGCATTTGCCTAAGGCCATAAGCCTTTCATTATAGCTAGGCCCAAATCTCTTACCCTTACTAGCCTAGCCCTTCATTGTCCATCTACTTCCCACCCTTGAGGTCTATACCCAAATCAACTGTTACACGCTTGAACTGGCCTAGTCCACCATTGTCTGTAATCTCCAGGTAGCTTCCAGCAACTTCACTCATTTACTGGAGTCTGACCTCATTAACTCCTCTTGAAGACCCTCCTCAATCTCCTCCTCTAGACTGTCCCTAGATTCCTCTCACAACTTTTTGTATATAAGACCCCATCTTGCCTCCATGTGGTGTGAGAGCACCATAGAATTTTCTAGCACAGACTTGCTCTGTGTCCAATACAAGCAAATTTTTAATAAACTTTACTTTTCTTTGGCTGAGAAAAGACTTGAGTCGAATTCATTTGGCAAGACCCAACATGTTGGTGTTTTGGGGTCTCGAGTGCCACTATCCTTATCTCAATATTTTTATGGTAACCTCATCAGATGGGTTCATTTGTGATTCACTTTGTGATGGTCTTGTATAGATATCATTTGGCAGTTAGTCAAAATTGTGAGTATAAGCTAAAGCTGTTTTCTGTCTTAGAAATAATAAGCTAGTGGCTCTTTTTCTGAAGCAATCATGCCTCTAGAATAGAAATAATGTGGAAGGCAGATAGATACACTTTGCTTATATGAAAACAGTACAGCTAGCCTTGTGGCACCTTAAGACTCTTGTTCCCCTGAAGGCAGGAATCATGGTTTTCCTTCTGGAGTTTTGAGCAATGTTCCAGAAATATCTGTAGATGTCTCCCTTCAAACCTCTTGTCAATACATTTAGATATTCGATGTGGATTTGCACATCTCAGCCATGAATAAAGGGGCACACACACATACATACACACACACACACACACACACACACACACATACACACACATAAATGCAAAAAGGAGACAAAAAAGGCAAAACCAGTAGAATGGAGTGCAAATTTTCTAATGACCACTTAAGGAAAAAATGAATGAGAATAATGGAAAAGAATCCTGAGGGGGACTTAGGAGTGAGTAGAAGTATTGCATAATACTTATGATTTTGAAATAGGGAGATGGGATTGAATTTGTGATTTCATTGTTGTAAGGAACTCCCAGGTAAGGAAAGTCTCTCTACCAATATAGGTTAGTACTTTCTCTTCAACATAGTTAAATTTGCCGAGGGAACTGAAAAGTAATGGGGTTTAGGCTCTGGGAACCCCCTTGAACCTTCCTGCTTGATAAGGCATTTGCCTGAGGCCATAAGCCTTTCATTATTGCTAGGCCCAACTCCGTTATTCTTAACCTAATTTAGCCCTCCATTGCCCAGCTACTTCCCACCCTTGAACCTATGAAAATATCTATACCCAGATCTGTTACCCTTGAACTAGCCTGGCCCTCCATTGTCTCTTATGTCCTTGTAGCCTTCAGCTACTTCCCATCCTTTATCCCATTCCTCAAGTCTGACTTCAGTCCATTTCAAGATCCTCCTTAGACTCTTCCTCAAGACCCGCCCCAAATACCTCCTAGCTATGTAAACCTGGGCCCATCACTGTATCAGCAAGCACCTTAGCATACCCAGGATGGCTGTTAGCACAGGTTCCTAGATCTGCTTTTCTAAAGGAAAGCAACTCAAAATGGGTTAACAATCTTACTTTAATCAATCAAACTTACAAGGGGGGAATGTCAGCACCCTGAATTTCAGAGAATACAAACAGAAATTACAAACAGAAGTTACAAGCAAAGAAACAGATCAGCAGACAGGCTTCCAAGCGTCTGACCATTACATCCATAATATTCAGTTACCAGAGAGGGAAGCACCAACATCTGGGTTTTTGAAAGCCAGGGGGCTCGACGGCTTCACAGAGTCTCGAGTGGCCAAATCACACAACTCTTCTCAAAGTGAGCCCCAAAGTAAAACCTCACATCATGGTATATATAGCCTTCTCCTGGATCAGAGAATGTCATAGCACTCTTGACCCACTGCCCAATCACAAAGTAATAAAGCATGGGCATTCCTGAAGAACAAGCCTCCCACCACAGGCTCCATGTCACGACATTCAGCCTATCAGGGGGCAGAGTATACTTTCAAATCAGAGAAGGTTCTCAGAGCCACATAAGCCAATCAAAGGGCCTAGGGGCAGGCAAGATCTTCAGATTCCCATAACAGTCACTTACCCTTGTTTGTCTCAGTCTCCTCATCTGTGAAATTAGCTGAAGAAGGAAATGGTAAATCACTCCAATATCTTTGCCAAACCTCTAGTAGGGGTCACTGAGAGTGAGACACAACCGAACAACAAAACAGAAAATTTGAAATACATTTCTTTAAATACAAATAGCTACTAAGCAAGTTAAGTTGTTGGTAGTGAAGTTTTAATGTTGTTGATAAAATACTTAATTTTTAAATTACTTAGAGTAACAACAAATGTGTGTCCATGTTTTTTTCAAGTAAATGAGCCCCTCATTTCTTTTGGTAGGGATTGACAGCTACGGCTATTTCAGAGATAGTAAATTTCATATTCTGATATTTTGGTCCCCTCACTCAATGTGACCTAAATTAGTTCTTTATATGTCAATAACAGTGGCTGCCATTTTAAGTTGTGGTGATAATGCATTCATGAAAAGAATTTATTTGCCATTATGATAGTTGACAATTCTGTGCTTAGGTATCCAGCATACTTGGGGTTTTATGGTTGTTTTTTCAATCTAAATCCCAGCAGAAAAATTTGAAAGATACTTTCACCACTTGAGAAAATCTTCCAAAAGAACTAGTATAGTCTTATTCATATACCATGGCAAAGTCCACTGCCTTCTTTTATTATTCTGAATTTCTTGGTATGGTTTTTACTACAAGCACTCTTTTTTATTGTAAGCAAGACCCTCATTCCTAAGTATACATTTATATACATACATGTATATATAAGTATACATCTCCCTATCATCCTGAAGCTCTAACCCTTTGCTTGTGACATCATAATTCATTTCTATGGAAACATGTTTATGACTTCAGGTAAAGGAATAAACAGCGAGCAGATGAACATTTCAGAGAATATCCTTTTTCATGCAAATGTATCTGGTAATAAAGCAATGTTTAAGAAAATGGAAAATGCATGATGAGTAGAGTTGTTTCTAAATATAATACTCTAAAATGTTGTGCAGCACCCTGTGCCTGAGGGCCCTCAGCTCATTCTGTATTAAAGCTGCAAATGCTACTTTCCTGTGCTACTCTTTTGATATCTTAAATTAAAGCATGTACAACCTTCCAAGAAGTGTGCTTACTTTCCTTAATTCGGCACTTTTTCTTTTCTCTACACCTTCTTTGGTTTTGTCCAAAATCCACACTCCAAATTCCTGAAATTACTCAATTATTTCAGTCATTTCCCTGAAGTTCTTAGATGCATAGATCCAAGACCTATTAAAATCATGTGATTAAAACCTGTCCAATCAGTGTGGTAGATATATCAAAATTGATGACCTATGCCCTACAATGCACTGAAACTGTACCTTGCATTATTGCCAGAGAGCCCTTTGTCAAATCTAATATAGTTTGTGGGGATTGCTGGGTTTTTTTAAGTAAATTTCCCACTCCTCAATTCCTTTGATATTGTTTGTCTACTTAAAACACATCCATAAAATGAATGGGTGAATGAATGAATGTTGAAAGAACGAATTAAAAAGCATTTATGAAGTCACTAAAATGGCACCATATATTTTGCTCGGCACCAAAGATACAAAGACCAAAGTGGGACAGTCCCTCCTCTCAAGCAGTTTACATTTTAATGCAGGGGTGAGGAGGCAACATATAGAGTGGAATGACTGTCAGGTAAGGATGTTTTTGTCTGAGGAGTCACAAGAATAGTCAGTGAAGATATAGAAGCATCCTTTGACATGCCCTTTTTGAAGCAATGAGAACATGTATTTCCTCCTAAGAGCAAGAAGCAGTAAGTGTGAAACTATTTATGACAATAGGGTGTCAAGAGGTCCAAGTGGTGAATGGATATGAAGTGTGATCCAAGGCCAGTCAGATTTGGCCATTTAGATTTTTGCATTTACACACTAACTACTCCAGCTCAACCTCAGGGCAAAGTTCCAAACTGCAGTCACAGATTTAGAACTGGAAAAGATGCAAAAGGCTATCTGGTAAAAGTCCCTCATTTTACAGTTGAGAAAAATGTAAAATAAATGACAGAGATTGGATTTGAACCACTTTTTCTGCATCTATTGCCAGTGCTCTTTTGAGGGTACTTAACCTGTTCTTCCCCAGTGGAATGTTGCACTTTCTACTTCTCTGTCCTACTCCATTCCTTTGTCATCCTCTTCCTGATTGACAAGAGATTGGTGCTGTTTTTAATTTCAGGAAGCATCTTTGTAGGAGTACTAAGGAATATCAAGGGGGCTGGTATATGAATGGTGATGAATGCCAAGGCTGGCCATTATCAGCAATATATAAAGTGAACATCAGAGTGGATATTTGATATACAGAGAGTGTTTAGTTAGAGGTGCCATGATGGCTTTTTCCTGGTGTAAGAAACTTGAAAAACTTTAATCCAGTTAGGATAGGGGAGAGGAGTCCTTTAGGATGCTATCACCAGTGAGCAGAGACCACGTGACATATTGAGAACACTTGATTAAAGGAGAAAGTGTTCATCTGGGATGTGGCAGCTAGGATAGAATAATTGGGCCAAAGTCTCTATTTTGTAGGGTTTTCCTATTTTTGTCTGAAAGGCAGCATAAAGTATCTAGACTTGGATCCAAAAAGACCCAGGTCCAGGTCCTATTTTTGACATATATTGATTGTGTCACCTTGGACAAGTCATTTAACCTCTTAGTTCCTAGCATCTCTCTAAGGCTATAAATTTCGGATAAGTTGCCAATGTACGGGAAAAGTGATAACTATCAATTAAATTATATTTCCAATGCCTATCCCTACCTTCCCTTATTATTATTTCTTTCTATGTACTAGGCTCAGTTAATTTTATGCACCTAAAATAGGATAATTGCTATCAGCAACCTCTAAATTTCAACACCTTTGACCAAAGTTCCAGTAGCCCTGCCTTTCTTCAGTTGTGGAGACAGCCTAAACTAGGAATGGAACTGGAAATCTGCCCAGCTATTATGTCACATATGCATTAGTGAACTTTATCTGATCATATAGTCTTTATTATTTTCTTTTCATACTGGTAGATAGTGTATTTTATTGCTTCATTGGCAATATAAAGGCATAAGCTGGACTGACACTAACGTGTAAACATCACATATAGTTCACAATGATGACAGAAATGATGATGGCCAAGGCTAACACTGAAGATGGTATAGCTGCCATAGGTCATATATTCTCTATTTTTCCTAAGAGATTTCTTTTCTCTCTATTCTCAAGAGAAGTAACTCAAAACAGAGCCAGGAAAGGAAGAGGAGAAGAGAGAGCCAGAGGGAGAGACTTTTTCGTATTAAAAGTCCACTCTCCCTGCTCAATGGCCAATAAATGGAGGCTCTTTCATTACCTCAAAGAGTCAATGTTAAGTCAAAAGCTTGTTCAATTAGAAACAGAGGAGAAATTTGTTATCTCCAAAGGCTGAAGAGCCCAGCTGGCACTAGTAGTCAGCTAGAATCAGAAGGGCAGCTCTGTGCTTGCCCTATTCAATTCTTGTTTACATTTATCAACTTTGTGTCTTGAGTAACTTTCTTTGAAGAAACGTATTAACCCCTTTTAAAGAGACCCTAGAAATAATGTATTGTTAAATTTTAAGAAATTCTAGCTTGTATTTCTGGATAAGGAAGTATTACATCCACTCTGGGCTTATTCTCCCAACTTCAATTTTCACTGGCAGCTTGGGTGCCCAGAGAGCAACTGACTATTTTTCTTTTCTGAGTTCTAGGGGTGACCCTGAAGGCTTGTCACTTCTAAAACTGTCACTCATAACCCCCCATAAAATATGTTCACCACAATATCAATCTATCAAGTGAAATCAATTAGTTTTTTCAAAGGGATATTTACTGCAAAGGCACAGCAAGGATAGAAGTTACAAAATCATCCCCCAGACTGGAAATACAATTCCCCCTTTGTGTACATAAGGTCCTTAGGGGAATGACCTCAATTTTAAAGTATATATGTACTTAGGCACTGTAATGGTAATTAATTTAAATTTAAAGACCCCTTTTTTTATGTCAAATAAGCAGGTACTTAGCCCTTACTAACTAAGGGCTAAGTACCTCTGTGAAAGAAACAGAAGGTGTGAACTCTGTCTCCTGTTGCTGACATAACAGGAAGGGGTTGGCTGAGACAGAAAGCCAATGTGCGCGCGTGCGTGTGTGTGTGTGTGTGTGTGTGTGTGTGTGTGTGTGTGTGTGTGTGTGTGTGTGTGTGTGTGTGTGTATAAAAATAGCCCCAGGGAGCTGACAGTTAGAATTAGAATTTTTGCTCCTGGTGGAAGAAGCAGAATTGTCCCAGCGTCTGGGAGGTGAGCTGCTATGTGCTGGACTGAGAACTGAGTTGGAGTTTTCTATGAGACCAGAATCTGGTGAAGGCTGAAGTTGCTGCCAGGAAGGTTACCTGGAAGGGTGAGGTTTCTTCTGAGTCCTAGGGCCAGTTGAACTTCTAGAGGACTGAAGAAGCATGACCAGGATAAGACTTTGTTTGTGGCTTGGTTTATCCTTGAGTTCCTGGCAACAGAAGTTGTGAAGGTTTTGAGATGTGCTGGACCCTGTGAACTTCAGTGTGTAGCAAGAACTGCTAGAGGACTGGATGAGAACTTGGGAACTGTCTGCCTCTCAATCCAGGTGACTGTTTGGTGGATTCAGGTAGGAGCTGGGACCATGGAAGGGTATCCAGGGAATCTGAGAGACCACCCTGAGTCAAGATAAAGAATAGGCCTGTCCTTGGTTATTGAATAAGGCGATGAAATTGAAGTTTACTAGAGACTAAGGGATGTGTGAGGGGGAGGGGGTTGCATGTTTTCTAATGATTATATTTAGTGATTAATGATACTTAGTGACTGATTACTAGATAAGTGACCAATTAAGTTAACCTGTGATTGCCCCATGAGTGGAAGATTGACTATTGTATTGTGAGATGACTGAATGACTGAGTGAAGCAGCAAACCTCCTTAGGGATATCATATGATTATTCTTTTGTTCTTTGTTCTTAATACTGTGACTACTTTGGTGAAAACTATGGGGCCATTCTAATGTTAAGCTGTTGTGAACACTATATTGTGATTGTGAGATGTAATGTTGTGAATATTGTATTGTGATTTGTTGTGAATGTTTGCCTTGATTTGTTATGGAATAAATGGAGTGTTCACTATAATATGTAATCAGAACTTTAAAAACTGTTCACAGTATCATTCTTTTGGGAAGCTGCTCATGCATGGCACTACAGGCACATGTAGGACCTAGAGGTATCCCACAATTCATGCCTTGGAAGCCCCTTGCTTCCTTTAAAGATTCCCCAATAAAATCATTGCAAGGAGCTGCATTGTCAATTGATGAATTTCTCCCTGGCTCATTTTCTGTGTTGATAGGGCAGCACACTACTGCTAAGTCAAGCAGCTCACTTAGCTGTTATACTAACTTATTACCGGACTCAACTTCTGCTGCCACTTGCTTTTGGATTCTAGTTGTCATTGTGACCTCGTTTGTCTCTGACAGGTTCAGTTTCAGGAAGCCGCTGGGCACTTCCATAACAACATACCTATTCACCAAAGATGACGAAATGTGAAACAAAAGGAACAAAATGACCAAGTGCTTTGAAACATGTAGTAACTGGGTGAGGGAAAACAACCTGCCATTGACCCTTCTCCAAATAGAAACTCAAAGAAGTTATCTTTATGTAAAAGACACCACGAAAGAGAGTGACAACCTTTTGCATATATACCTTTAGTTCAGATCCTTGAAGAGTTAAGAAACTGGATGTTAACCAATACCAGTCTTTTAGACACTCGTGGTCAGAGGTAAGTCACCAGATCTCCATGAATTGGGATAGCAGTAAGACAGAGAATGTTGAATATATTTATTTGATAAGACCCAGAAAGAAGAGCAAATTATCATGGGCTCTAAAGATTTGGCTTTCATTAGTCAAACTCCTATTTGAAAAGTAATGAGCCAATAATAAGAAAAAGCTTCATTTTCTTACTTTCAAGAGCAGGCTCCTCTGGGCCTGAACCTGTTCCATGTGAATACATAGTCTCTGCCCCCTGCGTCTTTAAATTTTTACAGAAACATGTGCCATTTCCATCCATTACCTTAACTTTTTTCTTCTTAATTAAGCCAAGTATAATGTGCAATGGTGATTGGAGAAAAATGTTTCAGGACTAAATAGTTTGGTTTAAATGTTTTCTTTTCTTTTTTTAAACTCAGTTGTTTTACTTCTGGGCAAAAGGTTTTTTTTTTTTTTTTTACTTTTTTTTGGTGGGGGAGAGTGGCATGTTGGATGTGTATAGTCTTTGTTAAATGTGGAATGTTTTCTTTTTCTGGTTTCTGCTGTTCCTTTCCAAAATGTCAAAATCTACCAAATATAGTAGTCATACTTAGAATAGTCAAAGTATGATGAGAGTAAAAAGAAATAATTTTCAAATTTCCAGAGATATGATAAAAATGCTTTTAATTCCTAAATCTTCATTTGTTTTATATATTTTGGTGCCACTTACAGAATATTCCATGCTTTTAGTTTAGAAGATAAAGGTTTAACTTAATTATTTGGATAAGTTGTGATGATAAGCTACATCATTTTGTTATTCTAAGTTATTAAATGAAGATTTAGGGGAAGAAAAATGAATTAAGATGGGGGCCACCATTATGCTGGTCTCTTACATTTCTATGTTTAGCCTATTTACTACAATTCAAATCACTGGGTTTGTCATCATCAAAATTCCAAATTTCTTATGGTTTTGTAATAGGTTATTTTTCACTATGTAAAACAAGTCTTTCTTAGTGGTAGATTTTGATTTAATTTCCTAAATTTGCCTGGGACCTAATTTCTGCTATATCTTTCAATTTAAAAAAAAAAAGTCTAGAGTGGCTAGGTGGCACAGTGAATTGAGGCCCAGCTCTGGAGTCAGGGGGACCTGAGTCCAAATATGGCCTCAGACCCTTAACACAAAACTATCCATGTGACCTTGGGCAGCTCACATAACCCCAATTGCCCTACCGTTCCCTCTCCAAAAGCAAAAAAAAAAAGTCTTTTTGTCATCTCCAAATCCCCAGAAGTACAAAGTCATATGAACAAATATACATATCTAGACATTTAGAATTCTAAAACAAATATCCCAGAACAGGGCCCAATTTTTATCTTGATTGTTAATTTTGTATATTTTTATGTTCCATTGATTCCTTTTGTCCTTCTATCACAGTTATTTCTGAGGGAGAGGGAAACCCTCTGCCTCCTTATAAGCCCTCCCTTTAGACAGAGAAAGATAATTAAGTACATTTAATAACTTTGTGTGATAATAAATATAATATTCTTCATTGTCTTCATTTTATATGCTATTCTTTTGATCTGGTTCTTTTGCTCCTCACCACTTCACAAAAGGCCATACATTTGTCAGTGCTTCATATTTACCATTTCTTATAGTTCAATAGCATTCCATTGTAATCGTGTACTTTTGTTAATTTCAAACATTCTCCAACTCATGGAATCACAATTTACTTCCAGCACTTTGCAACTAGTGTGCTGCTATGAATATTTTGGTATACATTAGAACTTTGTTTCTACTTATTAAAATTTCCTTGAACTATAAAACTAATCATGGGATCTCTAGGCAAAAGGATATGAATACTCAACTACCTTTTTTTTGTTTTAAATAACCAAAATAGAGTTCATAGGCTTTCCTAAGTAGACAACTTAAATTTCTTCCCTTATATTTAAAAGTTAAATATCATTGATACATAACAAAAAACAATCTACTCAGATTATTGCAGCATGTCAAGATTTAAGCACCACACACAAAAAAAGAAAGAAAAAAGAAAGTGGATTAGAACAAATGCTGCAATTTATCAAATAATGACTGACTCATAGCAGACAAATTTGTCTGCAACATATCCAGTTTCTTTGCATGATTGAACACATGCACACATGACCCACTCTGTTCTAGTACACAGCATATAAGCTGGAACTTAACACATTTGCAAAAAAAAACCAATTAGTAGTTTCTCACTACCTCTCACACCTTGCTAACTCTCTTTAAGCAAAAAAAAACCCAAAAAACAAAACAAAACATTTTATTATTATGTATACTGTGTAATTTACTCCAAAAATTCATGTCCCTTAACACATCAGTCAAAGAGTGATAGAGAAGTGATTTTTAATTCATCATCAAAAAGTACCTACAAAGGAAAACAAAAAATTTCCACATGATAAAATATGAGTTGAATAATGATAAAAATGCCTTGTATTGGACTCTGATTCTTTATTTTTGTACACATTTGTCTTTCCTCTGTAACTATATTCAACTATATTTTAAAGCAGTAATGTGTCTTGCATACTTTTTGCATTTTTCCCAGACCCCAGCAATGTATTGACAACATCATAAATTGCTTTCTTGCTGTTTGTTGATTGATTTCATACAATGGTTGTTGATCCTGATATCTTGTAGTCATGTGTGCTCCTTTCTGTTTTTTTCTTTTTCTATCTATACCCAGAGTTTCCTGTGGTATCAATAAGGGATAGCAGGTACCAATGACAGAGCCAGGAATTGAAAAAGTCAGCCTGAGGAATACACATTATAAATCTGATCACAGAAATATACCCTTTTGAGATAATGAAATATTAATTGGTACTTTACAGCACTTTTGGAAGAAATCAAGCAATATAAAAGGATGAATAATCACAAGTCAATGCTTTCAAGATGACAAGAAAAGAAACATGGGAAAATAATACACTTCATCCCTATTTGGATGGACCAAAAATTCAACAGAAAATAACCTATGAATACCACTTTTTCTTTAGATATGTAATATGTTATTGTGGGTCTTCCTCCCTCTTATCCACCTTCTGCTACTTTCACTTCTTAATATCTTGGGTAATCATTGATAGTATTTACAATAGGAATAGGAATGGTGGTGGAGCGGAGTAAGTGAGAATTAAGCTTATTTCCTTAGTATAAATGCTAAGAATTGGCAAATATTGAATGTTCCCTTTCACAGAATCTCTAACTTTGGACAATTAAATTTAGCAAATGTTTACTGAATTCCTCCTGTGTTATCATACTCTAATAGTCACAGAAAGGGTTTCAGATGAAGAATAAGATCTAGTAAAAATTGGGAAATGATTTAATATTTGGAGAAAGGAGATTGAGGAGAAGAAGATAATGCCTTGTAAGAGCACAGAGGTATAGTGTTTTCTGTGGAGAAAAAAAAAATAAAGAAGTTTGGAAGAAGGACATGTTTGGGAGAAAGATAATGAGTTTAGTTTCGGCCATATTGAGTTTCAGATGTCTCTAGGAAATCCAATTGTAATGTATGAAGGACTGAAGTCAAGAGAAGTGATTAAGGCTAAATATATAGATTTCTGAGTCATTTGTTTAGACATGATAATTAAATCTGTGGGAGCTGATAAAGTTACAGGGGGAGAGGGAGAGACAGAAAGAAAAAGAGAGAGACTCAGAAAGAGAAATAGAGAGGAAGAGAAAGAAAAAGGAAGAGAAGTAGAAAAAGAAGGAAGAGATGTTCATCAATTGGGAAATGGCTGAAAAAGTTGGAGCATATGATTGTGCTGATGTACAAGTATGTTATAAAAAATGATAAAGGGGATGGTTTCAGAAAAACCATGGCAACACTTACATGAATTGATGCAAAATGAAATTAGATCTGGGAAAGAGTTGTGCACAGTAAAAATCCTCTGTATATGCAGACTCCTAACTACTCCAATACTGGTAATAATAACAGTTTTTAAGAGTTATGTGTATCATCTCATATAGGAATGTAAACAGTTTATCTTTATTGAGTCTCATAACTACTGTTTTGCATTTACCTTCTTATATTTCATTTGAGTCTTGTGTTTGAATGTCAAATTTTCTATTTAGCACTGTTCTTTTCATTAGGAATGCTTAAAAGTCTTCTATTTCATTAAATATCAATTTTCCCCCCAAAAGATTACACCCAGTCTCACTGGGTAGGTGATTCTTTGTTGTAATCTTAGTTTCTTTTCCTTCCAGAATTTCATGTTCCAAGCCTTCTATTCCTTTAATATGGAAATTAATAAATCTTGTGTGATCCTGACTGCAATTCCATAATATTTGAATGGTTTCTGTTTCTGATATTTTCTCCTTGACCTGGGAGATCTGGAATTTGGCTATAATATTAATATTCTTGTGAGTTTTCATTTGGGGATCTGTTTCAGGAGGTTATTGATGGCTACGTACAGTTTCTATTTTACCCTCTTGAGCTAAGATATCAGGTTAATTTTCCTTCATAATTTCTTGAAATACTATGTCTAAGTTCTTTTCTTTTTTAATCATGGCTTTCAGGTACTCCAATAATTCTTAAATTGTCTCTCTTTGATCTGTTTTCCAGGTTGGTTGTTTTCCTTGTGAGATATTTTACAGTTTTCTTTTATTTTTCCATTCTTTTGATTTTTATTGTTTATTGATGTCTCATGGAGTGGTTAGCTTTCACTTGCTCAATTCCAATTTTTAAGGAATTATTTCCTTTAATGAACCTTTATCCCTCTTCTTCTACTTGGCAAATTCTGCTTTTTGAAGAATTTATTTTTCCAGTGAATTTTTGTGTCTCTTTTACTACTAAGCCTATTTTGCCTTTTAAAGTATTATTTATTATTTTCTTCAGTATTTTTTGTTCCTAGACAGTTTTATTTCAAAGCTGTTAGTTTTCTTTTCATAATTTTCTTGAATTGCTCTCATTTCTTTTTTTTCTCAATTTTTTTCCCTACCACTCTTATCTTTTTAAAAAGTCTTCCAGTAATTCTTTTTGGACTTGTTTCTAATCAGTATTTATCTTTGAGGGTTTGGTTGTGGGAATTACCATATTGCTTTTTTTCTTCTGAATTTATGTATTGGTCTTCCCTGACACCATAGTAACTTTTAAAGCCGTTTTGTTTATTCATTTTCCAGTCTATTTCTTGACTTTGAACTTCATGTTAACACAAACTTCAGGGAGTTTTTGTGCTACTGTTTTCAGAGCTAATTCTGGAGGTGTATAAAATTTTGGTGCT
Source organism: Pseudochirops cupreus (assembly GCA_028627135.1). NCBI lineage: Eukaryota > Metazoa > Chordata > Mammalia > Diprotodontia > Pseudocheiridae > Pseudochirops > Pseudochirops cupreus. Next base: position 177,034,477 of record CM053581.1, on the reverse strand, counting down.
TCCAATGAGGCATAAGCAAGGGAGATGTGTGGTCACTGCTTTCCTGGTCTGTACTCTGACCTTTCCTGAGGAATAGCTCCTGCTCCTTTGCATCCACAAAGCCCCAGATGTATGATCAGGTCTCTTGCTCCCTTGTGACCAATCATAAGCACTCCTCTCACTCCTGGAACTATGACCCAGAACTGCATATGAGTGATTGTGTTCCTCATCACTGCCAACTGCATTCAGTGCTAGCAAAAGGTCCACTGTAATCTCTTTCTGACTAGTTTTCTGGGCTGAAAGCTACAAAGATTTTGCTGCTGCTGCCATTCTCTTGGTTGCCTCCAAGTCCAACTGCTGATTCTGCTGTCATGCTCTGGACCAGGCCCCCATCTCCATGTCACATACTTCTCCTGCCAACCTCTAAGAAGTCTTAGGCTGGGAAAATGTCTCACTCTGACCTTTTGTTAGCTCTGCCACTTCAGAATGAAATTTGAAGTATCGCTTTAAAATTTTTTGGAGGGTAATGGAGGGAGACTTCCACTGATTTGTAGCTTGTACTCCTCCATTTCAGCTCCTCAATCACGCAACTCTTGTTTGAAAAATTATTGTATTGCTATTTTTTAATTTTTCTGTCCCAAAAAATCTCTTCCTCAACTTATAAAACATCCCTTATAAAGAAAAAAAAAGACTTTTCAGTTAAATTAACCAACATATTAAAAATCCAATATCGTATTCAGTGTTCTAAACTTGTAATTCCTCACTTCTGTAAAGAAACAGAGTAGATGCCTTCCTATTTCTTTTCTTTGGAACCAAGACAAGTCACTATAATTTCACAGTGTGCAATATAAATTGCTTTCTTTTTGTTGTTTTTGTTGTGTATTCCTTATACAGTATAAATAAAGCACAGTGAATAGAATTCTGCACTTGGAATCAGGAAGATTCAAATGTTGCCTTATGTACTTACTACCTGTGAAATACTAGTTAAGTCACAACCTCGCTGATTCTCTGGGACTTATCAATAAAATGCAGAGGTCAGACAACATGGCCTTTGAGGCCCTTTTGTCTTTTGATTCTATTATTAATATCCAAATGTTTCACATGATGTCATGCTAATGAGAGCAGAACTAACATAAGGACAATGGGTGGAAATTGATATCATGCCGATTTCATGAAATCACCTGTGAGGTCCCTTCCAATTATCAAATTAAATGATTCCCTATTGAAAACATTACATCCATCTCTTAAATAGGTCATTTGTCATGTTTTCTGGATGCCTTTTTTTTTTTACATCTGCCAATCGTTTTGTTCCCAGAATACATTCACTCTCCCTTACAACAAAGAAAACAGCTAAGCAAAACTGACAAACGAAATTATTTCATTTCACAGTTTATGAAACATTAAAAAGAAGCCACTTTTCAATTTTTTCTGAAAAAGACTTATTTCAGCTATTTTTTTAAAGTTCTAGAAGTCAGTCACTCTTTAGTCTCCATTGATGCCAAAATTTAAAACTCCAGGAAAACCTATGTTGGAGATTAGCAGCAAGGACCCAGGCATGAGAATCCATGTTTTCATTTGTTCAATTTCTGAAACAGACTCACTCAGCTCCCATGTTATATCTGTAGAACAACCATTTGGAGGACTTGCTGTTATTGCAATTCCTTGAGGCAAACTGACTATAAACTTGTTTAAGAGAAAATGAAAAAAAAATGTTTCACCTTTCACATCAGTTCAAGTTATTGGAGTTTTGGGTTTCAACATGATTCCTACTATATAAAAAATTCAATTTAGGGCTAAGAATTTTGTGATGCAATTGGTAAAAGCCAAACATCAGAGGAAGCAGCAAACAGATGACAAGACATAGAGACACAGCCAACAGCACCAGGTCACATCAATGCAGAACTATTCTTTTTACAAGAGAAATGGGTGCTTGAAGAAGTATATCACTGAAGAAAGATCATCATTTTTAAAAGCAGAAGATGGATTCATTTTTTTCCCATTAAAAAATCTTTTTCTATTTCCAAGACTTATAAGGTAATTAGCACTTGGGAGATAGTGAGAAGAAAAGCTTAGTAGGTTTTGAATTTCTTGTGTTTCAACTCATCACACCATTTAGGAAGCAGGTTCTAGGACACTGCCAACATACTTCATCAGTACAAATCCAACATCCTTTTACCCAAGGAAACAGAATGATGTAGGTGACATAGATCCCTGTAGGATGGGATAGATATGTTCAGTATATTCTGATGAAAGTATTAGGATTTTACTATGTCTAAAGTCTCTTATTCCACTCATCTTAGAGAAGAGTGTAGTTTATATCTCGTGAAAATTGAAAAATTATATGCAGAGGAAGATTATTGAGGTCAAGGACTATGGTTTACATGATGAGGGTGAGATTGCAAAAGAGAGTAAGAGCCAGGGTGGATGCTCGGTGCGAAGGGATAATAGGTGAGGCAATACTGAAAAGGAACATAATTGCTTAAAGAATCATAAGTCCAGCACTTTATTATTCTTAGATATAAAATTATGCAATTACCTTGCCCTACAGACCCAAGGGCACAGAATAAAAGTGGCTTGGACATACAGAGGTATGTATTCCCCAACTAAGAAGCACCATATCCTGGGTCTCTGCCCATATATCTGACTGTTGTTCTGGACAGTTGCACAGAGGTAAAGAAACCTTAGGTGGAGTAAATGGATAGTATGAACCTCAACTTCCCCTATCAACCACTAGAATAGTAAAGCTTCGTAAATTTTGCTAAGTTAGCATAGCTGCAATTAAAGAAGTTTGCTGAACTGAAAGTTTGCTATCCTTGCAAGGTTAACCCTAAATGAAGCTGACTAAACCAGATGCTGAATGCAAAAGAACTCCTTGATACATAGCTGAGCAATCAGAGGTCAAAGATGGAATCACTTCTGTCAGCTAGTCCTTACAAATAGACCAATCATTCCTGTTATTGATGGTTCTGTTGCTATTTACAATGCCACTGCTCAAAGCAGAGGTGAGGTGCTGGGAAAAGATTGTATTTGAACAATGAAGGGCAACATGGAACTGAAGCAGAATGCATATGTTTGTTTTTTGTTGTTTTTGTTTTTGTTTATTTTTAGTTTGCTGTAATCATTTCCACAAGGTTTTGAGTTTCAAATTTTCTTCCCATCTTTTCCCTACCCACAGCTCCAAAATAATGATCCTTCTGAATACCCCTTTCCCCAATCTGCTCTCTCTTCTATCCTCCCCAATCACACCCCCCAACTTTCTAGGAGGGCAAGACGGATTTCTATACCCCAGTGCCTGTATATCTTATTTCCCAGTTGCATGTAAAAAATAATGATAATAATAATTTTTTGAACATTTGATTTTAAAACTTTGATTTTCAGATTCTTTCCCTTCATCCCTCCTTACCCACCCCTACTGGGAAGATAAACAATTCAATATAGGTTGTACATGTGTAGTTACCCAAATCATTTCCATAATTGTTATATTGTGAAAGTCCAGCTATACTTCTCTCCATCCTATCCCATCTTCTACTTATTCTATTTTCTCCTTTGACTCTATCCCTCTTCAAAAATGTTTGCTTCTAACTACCCTCTCCCCCAATCTGCCCTCCCTTCTATCATCCTCCCTCTCATCCCCTACCCCCTTATTTTCCTTTGGAGTAAGATACCCAATTGAGTGTGTATGTTATTCCCTCCTTAAGCCAAATTCAATGAGAGTAAGGTTGACCCATTCCCTTTTGCCTTCCTGTTCTTCCCCTCCATTGTAACAGTTTTCTCTTGCCTCTTTTATATAATTTACCCTATTCTGTCTCTCCCGATTTCCTCTCATTATATTCCTCTCTCACCTCTTTTTTTTTATTTTTTTGTATTTTTATTTTTTGCTTTTTGGAGGAGGGAAGGTAGGGCAATTGGGGTTAAGTGACTTGCCTAAGGTCACAGGGCTAGTTTTTTGTGTTAAGTGTCTGAGGTTGGATTTGAACTCAGGTCCTTCTGACTCCAGGGTCAGTGCTCTATTCACTGCACCACCTAGCCACCCCCCTCTCTCACCTCTTAATTTTATTTTTTAGATATCATCCCTTCCTATTCAACTGATCCTGTGCCCTCTCTCTGTGTATACATGTACACATATATACATACACTCACATGCATTTATATAAACATATACCCTCCTATGTAAATATATGTATATATACATATATATACACACATACATATGTGTGTGTGTGTATATACATATATATATATGTTCTCTTCAACTTTTCTCATATTGAAAAAAGTCTCATGAGTTACAATTATCATTTTTCCATGCAAGAATGTAAATAGTTCAACTTTAATAAATTCCTTACAATTTCTTTTTCCTGTTTACCATCTCATGCTTCTCTTCCTTCTTGTATTTGAATGTCAAATTTTTTATTCAACTCTGTTTTTTTCATCAAGAATGCTTAAAAGTCCTCTATTTCATTGAATGACCATATTTCCCCTGAAACATTATACTCAGTTTTTCTGTGTAGGTGATTCTTGGTTTAAATCCTAGTTCCTTTGACCTTCAGAATATCATACTCCAAGGCCTTCAATCCCTTAATGTGGAAGCTGCTAGGTCATGTGTTATCCTGATTGTGTTTCCACATTACTCATATTGTTTCCTCCTGACTGCTTCCAGTATTTTCTCCTTGACCTGGGAACTCTGAAATTTGGCTATGATATTCCTTGGAGTTATCTTTTTGGTATCTTTTTCAAGAGGTGATCAGTGAATTCTTTCAATTTCTATTTTCCCCTCTGATTCTAAAGATCAGAGCAATTTTCCTTGAGAATTTCTTGAAGGATGATTTCTAGGTTCTTTTTTTTATCATAGCTTTCAGGTAGACCTATAATTTTTAATTATCTCTCCTGGATCCACTTTCCAGATCAGCAGTTTCTCCAATGAGATATTTCATATCATCTTCTATTTTTTTCATTTGTTTGGATCTGTTTTACAGTATCTTGATTTCTCATAAAGTCATTAGCTTCTAATTGCTCCAATATAATTCTGAAGGAACTATTCTCTTCAGTGACCTTTTAGAATTCCTTTTCCATCTGGTGAATTCCACTTTGTAAGACATTCTTCTTCTCATTGGCATTTTGGGACTCTTTTGCTATTTGAGTTAGTTTATTTTTTTAAGGTGTTATTTTCTTCAGTCAAGTTGTTGACTTGTTTTTCATGATTTTCTTGCATCGTTCTGATTTCTCTTCCTAATTTGTTCTCCACTTCTCTTACTTGATTTTCAAAATCCTTCTTGAGCTCCACCATGGCCTGTAGGCAGTTCATATTTTTCTTGGAAGCTTTTGATGTAGGAGTTTTGACTTTGTTGTCTTCCTCCCATTCCATGCTTTGATCCTTTTTGTCCCTAAAAAGGGAATCTAAGGTTTGATTACTCTGCTTGCTTTGCTTCTCTGCTTGTTCATGTTGCCAGTCAATTATTTGACTTTTGAGCTCTTTGCCACAGCAGAACTCTGTTTCCAGAGAGAAGAGCTTTGTCCCAAATCACTGAAATTTTCACAGCTGCTGAGGCTATTAGGAGGGTGCCCTCCCTACAGCCCTCACAAGCTTTGGTACATTGATCACACACTGCAGGACTTCAACCCAAGGCTGTGATCCAGATCCAAGCAGGTTAAAGTGAGAGCAATTACCCTTTGAATGGTTGTTTGGTCCCCCTACATATCTGTAGGCCAGGAGCTCTGGAGGCAGCCTTGTGGGGAAGCAGCTGCTTGCTCTTTGGTGTTCATGGGTTGAGGAATCTGCAAACTGCCACAGCTATGGCGATTTACTGTCCTGAAATCTGCTCTGGCAGCCACTGCTAGAAGCTGCCCTAAGGCCAAAATCATATGGCTCATGCAGGACTGTGCTTGGCTCTAAGAGTGCTGCAATGGATAATTCCTGTCAGCCTGCTGGGCTGCTTTCAGCAAGAGATTTGTTTCTCTCCATCACTTTGTGGGTTCTGTTCCTCTAAAATTTGTTTAGAGTCATATTTTATAGGTATTTGAGGTGGTTGTTGGGGAGCTTTTCCTGCTTATATGGCACCATCTTGGCTCCACCTCCACCTATGTTTGTTTTTGCTGGCAAGAATAAAAGTGTTGAAACTCCAGCCTCCTGATCCCAAACCTTTCCAGGCTCTTCCATTAAGTCTATATTTCTACTTTAATTTCTTTTTTGGACTTAAAAATGTTTTATTTTACTCCAATTACATAAAAAGCAAATTTTAAAATTAATTGTGTTAAAATATTGAGTTCCAACTTCTCTCCCTCTCTGCCATCCCTCACCCTCCCTAACATGGCAAGCGATTTGATATAGATTATACATATGTGTTCATACAAAACATTTATCAACATCAGCTATTTTGTGAAACAAAACATGGGCCTAAAAAAAGCATGAAAAAATGAAGTAAAAAATAATATACCTAGATATTAAGTCAGACTGCATCAGTTCTTTCTCTGCAGATGGATAGCATTTTTCCTCATAAGTCCTCTGGAATCATCTGATCTTTGTATTGCTGAGCATAGCTGAATTATTCACAGTTGACCATCATAAATATTGCTGTTACTGTGTATAATGTCCTCCTGGTTCTGCTTACCTCACTTTCAATTAGTTAATTTAAGTCTTTCAAGGTTTTTTCTGAAAATATACGCTCATCATTTCTTATATCACAATAGTATTCCACTATAATCATATTATCATAATCATATGCAACTTGTTTAGGCTCAAACATGAGGCATCCCCTCAATTTCCAATTCTTTGACCCCATAAAAACATGCTATAAATATTTTCATACATATAGGTCCTTTTCCTTTTTGTTTTTGAATCTGTTTTTGGATACAGACCCAGTAGTGGTATTGCTAGCTCAAAAGGTATAAATGAATTGATAGTCTTTTTTGCATCGTTTCAAATTGCTCTGCAGAATTGTTGATTCAGTTCACAACTCTACAAACAGTACATTAGGATCTCATTTTTCCCACATCCCATCTGACATTTGTCATTTTCCTTTTCTGTCTTATTAGCCAATCTAATAGGTATGAGGTTGTATCTCAGAAATGTTTTAATTTGCATTTCTCCAATCAATAGAGCTAGAGCATTTTTTCATATACTTATTGAAAGCTTTAATTACTTCATTTGAAAATTGCTCATATCTTTTGATCATTTATCAATTAGAGAATGACTCTTACTTTTATAAATTTGATTCAGTTCTCTATATGTTTGACAAGTAAGAACTTTATCAGGGAAACTTCCTTCAAATTTTTTTTCGCAATTACCATTGCCAACAGTATTTCCTTCTATCCTATTTCCCCACCCTGTTTTCTTTCACCCTGTCCCTCCTGAAAAATGTTTTGCTTCTGACTACTCCTTCCCCCAATATACTCTGCCCTCTATCACTCCCCCTTCTTTTAGCCCATTCCTCTCTTACTTTCCTATAATGTGAAATAGATTCCTATACCAAATTGAGTGTGTATGTTATTCACTCTTTGAGTCAATTCTGCTGAAAATAAGGTTCTTTCACTTCCCCTAACCTCCTCTCTCTTCCTCTCCATTGTAAAAGCTTGTTCTTGACTCTTTTATATGAAATAAATTACCTCATTCTACCTTTCCCTTTCTCCAAGTACATTGCTCTCTCAACACTTAATTTTATTTTGTTATTTTAAATATCATCACGTCATATTTAACTCATACCCGAGTCCCAAGTGTGGTGCGTGTGTGTCTATATGTGTGTATATGTGTGTGTTTGTGTGTGTGTGCTCCTTCTAACTGCCCTAATAATGAGAAAGTTCTTATGAGTTACAAGTATCATATTCCCATGTAAGAATGTAAACAACTCAACCTTGTTAAGTACTTTATTATTTATTTACTTCTTTACCTTTTTTATGCATTTTTAGAGTCTGGTATTTGAAAATCAAATTTTTTATTCAGTTCTGGTCTTTTCATCAAGAATGCTTGAAAGTCCACTATTTCATTGAATATACATTTTTCCCCTGAGAAATTATACTCAGTTTTTCTGGGTAGGTGATATTTTTTTTTTTGTAATCCTAGGTCCCCTGCATTCTGGAATATAACATTCCAAGCCCTTATATCCTTTAAAGTGGAAGTTGCTAAATTTTGTGTTATCCTGATGGTAACTACATAAAACTTTAATTATTTCTTTCTAGCTTCTTATAGTATTTTCTCATTGACTTGGGAGCTCTCAAATTTGACTATAATATTCTTGGGAGTTTTCATTTTGGAATCTTTTTAAGGAGGTGAATGGCTGATTCTTTCAATTTCTATTTTACCCCCAGTTCTAAAATATCAGGGCAGTTTTCCTTGATAATTTTTTGGAAGATGATTTCTAGGCTCTTTCTTTATCATGAATTTCAGGTAGTCCAATAATTTTTAAATTATCTCTCCTGCATCTATATTCTAGGTCAGTTGATTTTCCAATGAGATATTTCACATTGTCTCCTATTTTTTCATCCTTCTGGTTTTGTATTATTGTTTCTTGATATCTCAAAGTCATTAGTTCCATTTGCTTAATTTTAATTTTTAAGGAATTCTTGTCTTCAGTGAGCTTTTGTACCTACTTTTCCATTTGGCCAATTCTACTTTTTAAGGTTTCCCCCCCTTCCCCCCCCCCATTTAATGTACTTATATGACTCTTTTCTTTTTGGCCAATTCTGCTTTTTAAAGCACTCTTCTCCTCTTTGGTTTTGTTAACCTCTTTCATAATTTGGCCTAGTCTGTTTTTTAAAATGTTATTTTGTTCAGTATTTCTTCTCTTCTTTATCAAGTTGTTGATGCATTTTCATGATTTTTTTTTGCATCACTCTCATTTATCTTCTCAATTTTTCCTCTATCTCTCTTACTTACTTTCCAAAATCCTTTATGGGTTCTTCCATGGCCTGAGACCAATTCATTTTTTTTTCTTGGAGACTTTGGCTGTAGAAGCTTTGACTTTGTTATCTTCTTCTGAGTTGGTGTTTTGATCTTCCTTATCATTATAGTAACTTTTTAGAGTCAGATTTTGTTTTTTTTTTTGTCTCATTATCCTAGTCTATTACTTCACTTTTAACTCTTTGCTAAAGTAGGACTCTGATTCCAGGGCAGAAAGAACATTCTCCCAAGATTCAAGAGTTTTGTACAGTTTTGTTTTCAGAGATACCTCTAGGGACCTCTAAGTTTTTAGTTCTTCTGAGGTGATATGTTCTAAGGAGAGGTGTGTTTATTACTCTTCTTCCCTGTGCTCTGGTCTGTACATGACCACAAGCACTTCTTTCTTCTATGGAACTGTGGTGAGTGTCCCTGCTTGATTGCAGCCAGAAGCTCCAGTGTGTTCCTCCTCACCCTGGGGTTGCCATCCAAGACTGTGATCCAGATCTGAGTGTGGGCCAAGCAACAGAGTCCTGCCTCAGTGCTAGCAAAGAGACCCCTGTAATCTCTTATGTACCAGATGTTCTATCACCTTACCTGAGACATCTAGAAGCAACCATTGCCACTGCTGATTCAGCGGCTTCCAAGGCTTGCTACAGGTTGCTGGAGCTGGGGATGTGCTGGTGTGGCCTGGGTTGGACTCTACTTCACTTTCAACCAGGTAGGACAGACATTTCTTGCTAACATTCTAACTTGTCTTTGAAGGGAAAATTATTTTACCCAATCTTTTGTGGGTTCTGCTGCTCTAGGAATTGTTTTATGGCAGTATTTAAAGGTGTTAGGAGAAGTTTGGGGAGAGCTCAGGTGAGTTATTGCCTTTTCTCCACAATCTTGGTTCCACCCCTCCCTTTAATTTATTTTGGACACTACTTGACTTCTGCATTAGACAGGGATTTTCAAAAGGAATCAGTTTTATGTGTTCATTGTGTATATATTTGAAAGAATTAAAAGTGGTTTGCATCAGAGCTATTGGTTGCCCAAGATACATAAAGAGTATGAAGGATTTCCCCTCCAATCAAGAAGATTTTTTTTTCCATCTAGAGGGCTCAAGTGAATAGGACTTTTTATTGGTGTCCTTATAGCTCCCCAGAAGCAGAGAAAAGATCAAAGGAATTTGTATCATCCTGGATAATATAAACCAGGAATTTTCCAGGGAGAGAAGATTTGGTAAATAGAATCTGAAGAAACTACTGAGACAGTGGCCTAAGAAAACTTTTGTTTCCATAGTATCTTCTGGAACAGGTTGAAAGAATCCTATATTCCACTTGGGGGTAGTGAGGCCATTGGCTAAAGTAAAAATCAAGGCTAAAGGATGACTAAAAGAAGAAACTAGGACAGAATGGTACCATATGCAATACCATACAAGAGCAGTTTTCCAGAGGACTGCTACTGTGAACAGCTTTTAAGGTTCTGATTACACAGTATAGTGAATACTCTATTTATTCCATAAGAAATCAAAGCAAAACAATCTCAGAAAATCACAATATGGTGTTCATAAGAGCTTATCATTAAAATGGCCACATAGTTTTCACCAAAGTGGTTACAATATTGAGAACAAAGAACAAAAGAACAATCATCTAATATCCCTAAGGAGATTTTCCTCCTTACTGAGGCATTCAGTCATCTCAAAATACAATAGTCAGCCTTCCACTCATGGGGCAACTAGGTCAATTTAATCATTCACTTATCTAGCAATCAGTTACTAAGTATCATTAATCACTAAATATAATCATTAGAAAATAAACAAACCCTCCGCCAGTTAACTCAATCAGTCACTTATTCAGATTCACAATTACTAAGTATCATTAATCACTAAGTACAATCATTAGAAAATACACAAACTCTCCACCCCTAGGTCTCTAGTAAACTTCAATTTCATCACAACATTTAATACCCAAGGAGAGATCTTTTCTTCATCTTGACCCAAGGCAAGTTCTCAGCAATCTCTGTTCCTGGGGAGACAAAGTTCAACAAAGCCACAATATTCATTGCCAGTATGCTCATCAATTCACTGTCTGCCTGCAGAACAGTCTCAGGACCCCTGAAAATATCAGCAAGACCCTCTTCCAGGAATTCTGTAAACATACAACAAGAAAATCCTTCTTCAGGACTTCTGAGCCACCAGCAAGTTTCTGGGACCTCTGCAAAAACAGCACTGTCCTTCACCAGCAGATGAGTCTGGAAAAATAACACCAAAACAGACAGGCAGAATACTAGCACCATAGGAATGCTTCTTCAGTCCTCTGGCAGTTTGGTTGGCCCTAAGACCCAGAAGAAATCTCATCTGGCTCCCAGAATAAAAATCACTCCTCCCAGGTTTTCAAAATCAAAATTGCTTTCTCCAGCCTAAGGGGGCTGTCCTCTTCAACCTTTCTGGCAGCAGCAGCTTCAGTCACCACAATTCTTGTCCAGAGAAAATCCTGACTCAGTTCTCAGTCCAGCAGTAGCAGTCCAGCTTCCAGATGCTCACTCAGAGAAATTCACTCTCTCTCTGTCTCTGTCTCTGTCTCTGTCTCTCTCTCTCTCTCTCTCTCTCTCTCTCTCTCTCTCTCTCTCTGTCTCTTTCTCTCTCTCCAGCAGAACAGCCTCTTCCTCCAGGATCTTGTCAGGAGAAAATTCTGGCTGTCTCTCTCTGGGATTTTTCTTATATATGCACACAGAACTGGATTCCTGTTTCAGTAAACCCCTTCTTGTTATGTCAGCAACAGGAGACAGAATTCACATCTTCTGTTTCTTTCACAGAGGTTTGACTAAGGACTAAGTACCTGCTTATGTGACATAACAAAAAGGGGTCTTCAAATTTAAATTAATTACCATTACACCATGCACATAAGGGTGATGGACACAGAAACGCAGTAGTTATTTTCTTCAACCCAATAACTTCTCCCCTCCAGCGAAAAAGATTCATTAGCATTGAGGGAAGGAACTCTGAATTTTTGCCTTTGTATACCTAGCCCCTGACATATACTAGATCAGCAGTTCTCAACCTGTGGGTTGCAACCCCTTTGGGGGTAGAATGACCCTTTCACAGGGGTCACAGGGGTCGCCTAAGACCATTGGAAAACACATATTTATGGTCATCTTAGGAACTGAGACGCCATTTCTCTATTCATCTCCAGGCAGGTCCACCCACATGCAGATACATCCACATATGAGTATTAAAGGGTCACGGCATTAGGAAGGTTGAGAACCACTGTACTAGCTGCTTAATAGATAGTAACTGGTTGATTACTAAATTGTCTGCTAAGGGATCTCTTTGCCAGTTTCTTCCCTGCTCTAATGTTTTCTCTATACCCCAGTCATATAAACAACTCTAAAATGGGCAGAGCCAAGATGGTAGAGTAACAACAGGACATTCCCACAGCTCCAGCTTCCACTTTCTCCAATACATATAAAAAAATGACTCTAAAAAACATTAGAGCTATAGAACTCACAAAATGACAGAGAGAAACGAATCTCCCACTCAAGGAAACCTGGCAGGCTGGCAGGAGGGTCCATCACAAGTAGGAAGGGTCTATCCCAGAGTGATGGGAGCCAAGCCCAGCCCCACATGAGCCTAAGGTTTTAGCTCCAGGGCAGCCCTAACCAGCTAGTGCTGGAGTGAAATTCAGAAGAGTGGATCACCAGCAGCTGTAGTGTTTTCCAGAATTATCAATCCACAAATGCCAAAGATAATGTAAAAGATCAGTGTGGAAATTTTTTAAAACAGAGGAAGCATGGACCAGCTGCTACCCCCAGAATGATAAGTGGAGGTGCTGCTGTGACTGCAGCCACTGCCATGTGGCTTCCTCAGGAGTTCCTGACATTCAGATTGTAGGGAGACCAAACAAACTTTCAGAGGGTAATTGCTCTTGCTTAGATCTGCTTGGATCCGCATCACAGTCACGGGTGGTGGTCCTGAGGGGTGTGACCAGAGAACCAGAGCTTGTGGGGGCAGTAGAGAAGGTGCCCAACTAATAGTTCTGGCAGCTGTAGTGATTTGGACATGGCTCTCTCCATTCTGGAAGCAGAGTTCTACCATGGCAAAGAGCTCAAAAGTCAACTAATTGGCTGCCAATATGAGCAAGCAATGGAAGCACAAAGAGATGATAGAATCCTTTTTGGGGGACAAAAAGAATCAAGGCATGGAGCAGAAGGAATACAGCAAGGTCAGAACTCCTGCATCAAAAGCCTCCAAGAAAAATATGAACTAGTTACAAGCCATGGAAGAACTCAAGAAGGGTTTTGAAAATCAAGTAAAAGAATTGGAGGAAAAATTGGGAGAGAAAATAAGAATGATGCAAGAAAATCATGAAAAGCAAGTAAACAGCCTACTAGAGAACCAAAAATACACTGAAGAAAATAACACCTTGAAAAATATACTAACTCAAATGGCAAAAGAGGCCCAAAAAGCCAGAGAGGAAAAGAATGCCTTAAAAAGCCAAATTTGCCAGATGGAAAAGAAATTTCAAAAACTCACTGAAGAGAGTAACTCCTTCAAACTTACACTGGAGCAATTAGAAGCTAATGACTTTATGAGAAATCAAGATATTATAAAACAGATCCAAACAAATGAAAAAATAGAAGATGATGTGAAATATCTCATTGGAAAAACTACTGAGCTAGAAAATAGATCTAGGAGAGATAATTTAAAATTTTTTGGCCTACCTGAAAGCCATGATGAAAAAAAAAGAATTTAGATACCACCCTTCAAGAAATTATCAAGTAAAATTGCCCTAATATTCTAGAACCCGACGGCAAAATAGAAATTGAAAGAATTCACTGATCACCTCTTAAGAAAGATCCCAAAAAGAAATTTCCTAGGAATATTATAGCCAAATTCCAGAGTTCCCAGGTCAAGGAGAAAATACTTCTGGAAATCAAGAAGAAACAATTTGAGTATTGTGGAAACACAAAAAGGATAACACAAGACCTAGCAGCTTTTGCATTAAGGGGTTGATGGGCTTGGCATATGATATTCAGGAGGTCAAAGGAGCTAAGATTAAATCCAAGAATGACTTACGCAGAAAAACTGAGCATAATGTTTCAGGGGAAAATATGGTCATCCTATGAAATAGAAGACTTTCAAGCATTTTTGATGAAAAAACTGGAGCTGAACAGAAAATTTGACTTTCAAATACAAGAAACAAGAGAAGTATGACAAGGTAAATAGGAAAAATAAACCATACGGAACTTATTAAAGTTGAACTATTTACCTTCGTACATGAAAAAACAATAATTGTAACTCAAGACTTTTCTCAGTATGATATACACATATATATATATAAACATGCATGCATAATATGTATTTATATATGTATTTATATATGTATATAAATATATATGTGAGTATGGGCATTTGTGTGTTCATGCATACATAGACAGATAGCACAGGATGAATTGAATATGAAGCAAGATATCTAAATGTGAGAGAGGAATTTATTGGGAGAAGAAGAAAGGAATAGATAGATTAGGGTAAATT
>CM053581.1:177009702-177020011 GCA_028627135.1 Pseudochirops cupreus | reverse complement strand
GAAAATAAGGGGGTAGTGGATAAAAGGGGGGATGATAGAAGGGAGGGCAGATTGGGGGAGAGAGTAGTTAGAAGCAAGAATTTTTGAGAAGGCATAGGATCAAAGGAGAAAGTGGAGTGAATGGGGGGGTAGGATGGGATGGAGGGAAATATAGTTGATCTTCCACAATATAACTATTACAAAAATTATTTGCATAATTTCACATGTACAGTCTATATTGAATTGCTTATCTTCCTAGTGGGTTTGGGTGAGAAGGTAAGAGGGAAGAAAATCTAGAACTCAAAGTTTTAAAAACAAATGTTTAAAAACTGTTGTTTTGGTTTTTTTTATGTGCAACTGGGAAATAGGATATATAGTTACTGGGGTATAGAAACCCATCCATCTTACTCTACTGAAAAGTTAGGGTGGGGTGAAGGAGGAGGATATATGAGAGAACAGGTTGGGGAAAGGGTATTCAGTAGGCTTGTTATTTTGGGGTGGGGGTAGGGAAAAGATGGGAAGAGGAAACTGTAACTCAAAATCTTGTGGAAATGAATGTTGAAAACTGAAAATAAATTAATAATAAAAAAAACAACTCTAAAAATACCATGTTCACTATGTCAAATCACTATATAAAATCTCATACTGGGGCTGCACCAGCACAGACCTGACCATAGCAGAACCAGAACCAACCCTGGCAAATTTTCTCACACACCACAGGGTGGTATTCCCAAACCTCTCATTGCAGGATGAGGGTCTGTTGGAGTTGAGTAAGAGACAAGCACAAGGCCTGGAGCAGCAGCAGCAGCAGCTACTCCTGGTGCTACCAGCCCACAGCCTGAAATTTTAAAAATCACCTACCTGAATTTCCTGGAGCCAAGACGGCAGAGTAAACTGTAGCTGCTCTCATCTCCCTCCCTGACCCTAAAACACCCAGAGAATATTGCCCCAGTGTAAAATCCTTAAATAGTGGAACCATCTGGAGTCTTGGGAGTTCCAGAGGAAGGACATGGCTGTGCTGAATCTAAAGTGCAGGATGGGAGGTGTCCCAACAAGCCCCATCTCAGCCAACCAGTGGGAGATCCTGAAACCTAGTGGAGTAAAGATAGCAAACAATAATAACAGAACCCCAGGTATGCCTGCACACAACCAGGGGAATCAGAAAATACCAGAATGGCCCACCCATCAGCAGCTGAGCCTGCCTAAGCCCTAGCCCAATGGTGCAGAGACGGAATCCTGAAGAGATCAGACCACCCCTTCCCACTGTGAGCTTCAGTGTAACCTTGGAGAAATATCAAAAGTTTTGGCCTTTGCTTCAGCCTAGGCACTCAGAGGCCACAGCACACTAAGACAATAACCAGCCCCTTCACTCCCAGCATAAGAAACATGGGATAGAATCCTCTGTACCTAGAAGCAGAGATTCTTTCACAAAGCCAAGAAATAGGCAATCACAATGGGCAAAAAGCAAATTGGGGGGGGGGGGGGTGAAGCCAAGATGCTGGCCACAGCTTGCTTCCACATAGATATCTCAAATACCCATAAAATATGTTCTCTAAACAAATTTTAGGGCTCAAAAACACACACAAATACACTTCCTGCTGAAAGCAGCTTGGCTAGAAGGGACCATCTCAGCACTGGCAGTCGAAACCAGCCCAGCCTGAAACTGTGGCATGGCCCCAGGGGTGGCTGGATAAGCCAAGCTGATGTGCAGCAGGAGCTTCAGGAGAGTGGATCAGTGGCAGCTGTGGCAATTTACAGAATTATCAAGCCATAAGAAAAAAAGGACTAAGTGAAAGGTCAGTGGATCTTGGCTAATATTGCAGGAGAAAAGCAGGTCTGGCCAAACTGCCTCCAGGGCAAGGAAGCAGCAGAAGTGGAGGCCCTGCAGCTGCCTCCAGGTAGCTGCTTCAGAGCTCCTGGCCTGCAGACTGCAGGGGGGCCAAGCAATCATTCAGATGCCAAGGGGTCTTGTGTTCAGTGGCCTGGATCCAGATTGTAGTCTTGGGTGGTGGTCATGGAGTGCATTTTCAGTGAGCCAAAGCTGGTGGGGTCTGCAAAAAAATGACAACCCCTTAATAGCTCCAGCTTCTGGGAAAACCCCAGCAATTTGGGACAGAGCTTTCCCCTCTGGAAGCAGAGTTCCACAGAGCTAAAAAATCATTGACTGGCCAAATATGAGCAGGCAAAAGAAGCAAAGTAAGAACAGCGACCAAACTCTAGTTTCCTTCTTTGGGGACAAGAAGGATCAAAGCAGGGAATGGAAGGAAGACAACACAATCAGAACTCCTGCACCAAAAACTTCCAAGAAACATGAATACTGCCTAAAAGCCATATATCAGCTTTAAAAGGATTTTGAAAACCAAATGAGAGTAGAGGAAAAATTGGGAAGAGAAATAAGAATGAGGCACGAAAATCATGAAAAGAGAGTCAACAATCTGACTGAAGAAAATAACACCTTAAAAAATAGATTAAATCAAATGGCAAAAGAGGTCCAAAAAGCCAATGAGGAGAAGAATGCCTTAAAAAGTCAAATTTGCGAAATGGAAAAAGAATCTCACAACTTTTCTGAAGAGAATAATTCCTTCAGAATTAGAGTGGAGCAAATGGAAGCAAATGACTTTATGAGAAATCAAGATACTATTAAACAGATCCAAACAAATGAAAAAATAGAAGGCAACGTGAAATATCTCCTTGAAAAGACCACTGAACTGGAAAACAGAGCCAGGAGAGATAATTTAAAAATTATCAGACTACCTGAAAGCCATGATCAAAAAATGAACTTGGAAAGCATCCTTCAAGAAATTCTCAAGGAAAATTGCCCTGATATTTTAGAACCAGAGGGCAAAATAGAACTTGAAAGAATTCAGTGATCACCTCTTGAAAAAGATCCCCAAAAGAAAACTCCTAGGAATATTATAGCCAGTTTCTGGACTCCCCAGATCAAGGAGAAAAATATTACAAGCTCCCAAGAAGAAACAATTTGAATACTGTGGAAAAAACAATTAGGATAACCCAAGATCTAGCAGCTTCTATATTAAGAGATCAAAGGGCCTGGAATATGATATTCCAGAGATCAGGGGAGCTAGGATTAAAACCAACAATCACCTACCCAGCAAAATTGAGTATAATGTTACAGGGGAAAATATGGTCATTCAGTGAGGTGGAGGACTTTCAAACATTCTTGGTGAAAAAACCAGAACTGAAAAGAAAGTTTGGCACTCAAATACAAGAAGCATGAGAAGGTAAACATGGAAAAGAAATTACAAGGAACTTATCAAAGTTGAACTATTTACATGACAACATGGAAAATTGATAATTGTAACTCATTAAACTTTTCTCGGTATGAGGATAGGTGAAGGGAACACAAATGTATATATACATACACATATGTATATATAGGAGGGTTTATATATGCATACAAATACCTATCTGAGCATGTGTATATGTGAATACATAGAGGGCACAAGATCAATTGAACAGGAAGGGACAATACTCTAAATGGTGAAATTCCAAGGTAGGAGAGGATTAGAATGAGAGGAGACAGGGAGAGACAGAAGGGGGTCAATCATCTCATATAGGAGGCAAAGGATAATTGTTACAATGGAGGGGAAGAACAGAAAGGCAAAAGGTAAAGGGTCAACCTTACTGTCATTGAACTTGGCTTAGGTAAGGAATGACATAAACTCTAAACTGAGTATCTTGCCACATAGGAGAGTAGGTGGGACGATTGATGGAGGGCAGGATGGGGAGCGGAGGGCTGATGGAAGTACACACTTATGTAAAGGGACAGGGACAGGGTAGAGAGTAGAAAAAGGGGTGTGAGGGTGGGATAGGAAGGAGGGACATATAATCAGTCTCTCACAATATGCCCACTGTGGAGAGGTTCTGAGTAATTACACATGTACAGCCTGTATTTAATTGCTTATCCTTCCAGTGGGGGTGGGTGACAAGGGAGGAAGGGAGAGAATCTAAAATTTAAAGTTCTATTATCACATGTTAGAAATATATGTGTGTATATATATATATATATATATATATATATGTGTGTGTGTGTGTGTACACACAAACTATTATTATTATTATTGTTATTATAATTATTAATTACATCTAACTGGGAATTAACATACACAGGCACTGTGGTAGAGAGATCCATCCTGCCCTACTAGAATGTCGGTGGGGTGAGGGGGAGGACATAGGAGAGAACAGATTGGGGGAGGTGTTATACAGTGGGATGGCCGTTTTGAGACATTGGGTAGGGGAAAGATGGGGAAAAATTTGTAACTCAAAATCTCATGGACATGAATGATGTAAACAAGAAAATAAATTAATTAATTTATTAAGAAAAAAAGAAAATTGGAAAAACAGGCTTTAGAATCCAATATGATTAGCAAGAAGAACCAAATTCAGAAGAGGACAGGATTTATCCTGTTTCCACAGCTGAAACCTTAAAAGTAAATATGAATTGGTCTCAAGTCCAAAAAGCATTCTTGGAAGAGCTCAAGGATTTTAAAAGCCAAATTAGAGAGGTTGAAGATAAATTGACAAACTATTTTAAAATTGGCAAAATGGAAAAAGAATATTTCACTGAAGAAAACAGCTCCTTAAAAAACAAAATTTCTCAAATAGGAAAGGAGGTTCAAAATCTAACTGGAGAAAATACTCCTTAAAAGCAAAAACTCAAGAAATGGAATAGGAGATTCAAAAACTAACTGAAGAAATCAATTTACTAAAAATGAGATTAAGATAAAATGAAGCTCATGACTTTATGAGGCAGCAAGAATCAGTCAAACAGAAGCTAAAAAAATATGACAAATACAAGTAAATGTAAAATATCTATTTGGAAAAACAAATGACCCGGAAAATAGACCCAGGAGAGACAGTATAAGAATTATTGGTCTACTGGAAAGCCATGATGAAAAAAACAGCCTAGACAGTATCTTCCAAGTAATAATCAAGGAAAACTCTCCTGGGGTCCTAGAACCATAGTGTAAAATAGTCATCAAAAGAATCCACCATTTGCTTACTGAAAGAGTTCCCAAATTGAAAACTTCAAGGAATAATGTAGCCAAATTCCAGAATTATCAAATCAAGGAGGAAATACTGCAAGCAGCCAGAAAGAAATAATTCAAATGGCATTGAACTACAGTCAGGATCACATAGGACATTGCAGTTTCTATATTAAAAGATCAGAGGGATTGGAATATGATATATCCTAAGGCAAAGGAGCTTGGACTGCAACCAAGGATCAACTGCTCAGCCAAACCGAGCATAATCTTTCAGTCAAGGAGGTTGTCATTCACTGAAATAAGGGATTTCCAGATCTTCCTGATGAAAAGACCTGAGCTCAATAGAAAATTTGATCTTCAAATACAAGACTCAAAAGAGACATAAAAAGGTAAACAGGGAAAAAATAAACACAATCGTACACACACACACACACACACACACACACACAAACCAATAAGCAACAAAAAAGCTTGTATTCAGTAAGAACAAACTGTTTACATATAGGAGGATGATAACTATAAATCTTGAGAACTATATAATTATTACATCACTTAAAAGGGATATACATAGATAGAGGGTGTGGGTATACATTAACTGATGTGTTGATAAAAAAAACTAATTAAGGGTTGCAAAGCAACTGTAATGGAAGAAGAGAAAAGGAGGAGGGAGAAAAGGGTAAATTAAGTCATATGAAGAGGATCAAATGTAGTCTAGTAGAGGGAAAGAAAGGACAGAGAAGAGCATTGTTTGAAATTTACTCTCATCAGATTTGCTTCAAGGAAAGAATAATATACTTGCTA
Organism: Pseudochirops cupreus; assembly: GCA_028627135.1. Classification (NCBI taxonomy): domain Eukaryota; kingdom Metazoa; phylum Chordata; class Mammalia; order Diprotodontia; family Pseudocheiridae; genus Pseudochirops; species Pseudochirops cupreus. Next base: position 177,014,225 of record CM053581.1, on the reverse strand, counting down.
AGTGTAGAAATCTAATGTGCCCTACAAGCAGTAGGAGGAGAAAGAGGAAAGGAAAGGGGGGGGGGGGGAAGTTAGAGGGAAAGGAAGAAGTAGTAAGGGAAAAGGATAAGTAAAGAAAGAGGCCTGTCAGTGAGAGAATATTAAGGGAGGAGGTGGTCAAAAGCAAAACCCATTTGAGAAGTGGAAGAGAAAAGGGAGAAATAAAAGCATAAATGGGGGCAGGGAATTGGATGGAGAGAAAGACACACATAGTAATCATAACTGTGAATGTGAATGGGATGAACTCTCACATAAAAGAGAGGTGGATAGCAAAACAGATTAAAAACAGTAATCCTACAATATGCTGTCTACAAAAAAAAAAAACATATCTGAAACAGTGCGATACACATAGGTTAAAGGCAAAAGCCTGGAATAGAATATATTATGCTGCAGCTGAAGTAAAAAAAAAAAAAAAGCAGTGGTAACAATCCTAATCTCAGAAAAAGCAAAAGCAAAAAGAGATTTAATTCAAAGCAATGAGGAAGGAAACTATATCCTGACAAAAGGTACCATTGGCAATGAAGTAATAATTACTAAACATATATTCACCAAGTTGTATAGCAACCAAATTCTTAGAGGAGAAGTTCAGGGAGTTAGAGGAAGAAATAGATAGCAGAACTATACTAGTGGGGACCCCAACCATCCCCCTCTTTGAACTTGATAAATCTAACCTCAAAATAAATAAGAAAGAAGTTAAAGAGGTAAATAGAATTTTAGAGTACATAGATTGACAGACCTCTGGAGAAAACCAAATGGGAATAAAAAAGGAATACACTTTCTTCTCAGCAGTACATGGTACATACACAAAAACTGACCATGTACTAGGGAATAAAAACCTTACAATCCAGTGCAGAAAGGCAGAAATAGTAAATGCATCTTTTTCAGATCATGATGCAATAAAAAGTATGTGTAATAAAGGACCATGGAAAGATACACTAAAAACTAATTGGAAACTAAATAATCTTATACTAAAGAATGAGTGAGTCAAACAACAAATCATAGAAACAATCAGTAACTTTATTCAAGAGAATGACAATAATGAGACAACATACCAAAACTTATAGGATGCAGCAAAAGCAGATTGTAGGGGATGCTTTATATCTCTGAATGCTTACATGAATAAAATAGAGGAAAAAAGATGAATGAATTGGGTACACAACTGAAAAAGCTAGAAAAAAGAACAAATTTAAATCCCCAATTAAATACTAAATTAGAAATACTGAAAACCAAAGGAGAGATTAATAAAATTGAAATTAATAAAACTATTAAAGTAATAAATAAAATTAAAAGTTGGTTTTATGAAAAGAAACAATAAAATTGATAAATCTTTAGTAAATTTGATTAAAGAAAGAAAGAAGAAAACCAAATTACCAGTAACAAAAATAAAAAGGGTTAACTTACTTCTAATGAGGAGGAAATTTAAACAAAAATTAGGAATTTTTTTTGCCCAGTTATATGCCCATAAATTTGACAATCTTAGAGAAATGGATGAATATTTACAAAAATATAAATTGCCCAGATTAACAGAAGAGAAAGTAAAATATTTAAATAACCTCATCTCAGAAAAAGAAATTGAATAAGCCATTAATGAACTCCCTAGGAAAAAATCTCTAGGGCCAGATTTATTTATCAGCAAATTCTACCAAACATTTAAAGAAAAATTAATTCTAATACTTTATACACTATTTGGGGAAATTGGTGGAGTCCTACCAAATGCTTTTTATGATACAAATATGGTACTAATACCTAAATTGGGAAGAGCCAAAATGGAGAAAGAAAATTATAGACCAATATCCCTAATGAATATAGAAGCAAAAATTTTAAATAAAATATTAGTAAAAATATTACAGCAACATCACAAGAATAATATACTTTGATCAGGTAGGATTTATTCCAGGAATGCAAGGAGGGTTTAATATTTGGAAAACTATCAGTATAATTGATCATAGCAACAGTAAAACTTGTAGAAAGCATTTATCTCAAAAGATGCAGAAAAATCTTTTGACAAAATACTGCCATTCCTATTAAAAACACTAGAAAGCGTAGGAATAAATGGAGTCTTCTTTAAAATAATATGCATCTACCTAAAACCATCAGCAAGTATTATATGTAATGGGAATAAACTAGATACATTTCCAGTAAGATCAAGGGTGAAACAAGGATGTCCATTATCACCCCTACTATTCAACTTGGTACTAAAAATATTAGCTATAGCAATAAGAGAAGAAAAAGAATTGAAGGAAGTAGAACAGGTAAAGAAGAGACTAAGCCGGCACTCTTTGCAGATGATATGATGATATACTTGGAGAATCCTAGAGAACAAAGTGAAAAAAACTACTTGAAAGAATAAACAATTTTAGCAAAGTTGCAGGATATAAAATAAACCCACAAAAATCCTCAGCATTCTTTTATATTTCTAATGAAGCCCAACAGCGAGAAATAGAAAGAGAAATTCCATTTAAAGTTACTATAGACATTATAAAATATTTGGAAATCGACCTGCCAAAACAAACCCAAGAACTATATGAATAAAATTACGAAACACTTTTCACACAAATAAAGTCATATCTAAATATTAGAAGAACATCATTTGTTCCTGGTTATTTTTATAATAAAAATGACAATTTTTCCTCAATTAATTTACCATTTTATTGTCATAGCAATCAAACTACCAAAAATTTATTTCATAGAGCTAGAAAAAATTATAACAAAATTCATCTGGAAGAACAAAAGGTCTAGAATATCAAGGGAACTAATAAAAAGAAATTCAAGGGAAAGATGGGCTAGTCATACCTGATTTTAAACTGTATTATAGAGCAGCAGTCATCAAAACTACTTGGTCCTGTCTGAGGTATAGAGTGATATAGATCAGTGGAATAGAATAGGTACTCAAGACACAGTAGTCAATGTCTATAGTAATCTACTGTTTGATAAACCCAAAGACTCCAGCTTTTGGGATAAGAACTCACTATTTGACAAAAAACTGCAGAGAAAATTGAAAAATAATATGGCATAAACTGGACATAGACCAATTTCTCACACTGTATACCAAAATAAAGTCTAAATGGGTTCATGATTTAGGTATAAAGACTGATATTGCAAGCAATCTGGGAGAACAAGGAATCATTTACCTATCAGATTTATGGAGAAGGGAAGAATTTATGAACAAACGAGGGATAGAGAGCATTACAAAATGCAAAATGGATGGTTATTATTACACTGAACAGAAAAGTTTTTCCACAAACAAAGCCAATATAACCAAGATTAGGAGGGAAGTGGAAAATTGGGAAAGAATTTTTAAAATCTGTGTCTCTGATAAAGGTTTCATTTCTAAAACATACAGAGAACTGAGTCAAACTTCTAAGAATACAAGTAATTCCCCAGTTGATAAGTGGTCAAAGGATATGAACAGACAGTTTTCAGAGGAAGAAATGAAAGATATCTACAAGCGTAGAAAAAAATGTTCTCTATATATTGACGAGAGAAATGCAAATCAAAACAACTCTTAGGTTCCACATCTCACCAGACTGGCTAACATGACAAAACAGGAAAAAGATAAATGCTGGAGAAGATGTGGGAAAATTGGAACATTGTTGGTAGAGTTGTGAATGATCCAACCATTCTGGAGAACAATTTGGAACTATTCCCAAAGGGCTATAAAAGTGTGCATACCCTTTGAGCCAGCAATACCACTTTTAGGGCTGTTTCCCAAAGAGATCATACAAGTGGAAAAAATGACCTATACTTTCAAAAATATTTATAGCAACTCTTTTTGTGGTGACAAAGAACTGGAAATCAAGGGGATGCCCATCAATTGGGGAATGGCTAAACAAGTTGTGGCATATGAATGTAATGGAATGCTATTGTACTATAAGAAATGACTAGCAGATGAACTTTATAATAATCTGGAGGGACTTATATAAATTGATGCTGAGTGAGGGGAGCAGAACCAGAAGAACATTATATACAATTACAGACACATTGTATCTGTGATGGCTGACTTTGATAGACTGAGCTTCCCCCAGCAATGATTTTCAGCTGTCATGAAGGGGGGTTGGGGGGAAGAGAATTTGGAACTCAAAAACTCGTGTAACCAAATCTTGTAAATACATATTTTTTAAATCTCATACTGCTTTTATATTCCTTATGGGATGAAATCCAGAATTCTTAGCCTGAGAGAGTGATGACAAACAACTTTTACATAAAATTTGGTATCTTTATCTCAGGTTTGTACCCAATCCAATCCATCCTCCACCAAGATTCTGAAGTGATTTTCCTAAAATGCAGGCATGACCATGTCAGGGCAGCTAGGTGGTGCTATGGATAGAGCACTGGGCTAAGTATCAGGAATATCCATGTTCATAAATTCAAATTTGGCCTCAGATACTTATTAGATTGTGACCTTGGGCAAGTCATTTAACCCTGTTTGCCTTAGTTGTTCATCTGTAACATGAACTGGGGGGAAAATGCCAATCCCCTCCAGT
>CM053581.1:176985058-177009202 GCA_028627135.1 Pseudochirops cupreus | reverse complement strand
AAACCCTTAATGTAGAAGCTGCAAGATCCTGGGTTATCCTAATTGTGTTTCCACAATATTCAAATGGTATCTTCCCGGCAGCTTGCAATACCCTCTCCTTGATCTGGGGACTCCGGAACCTGGTTATAACATTTCTAGGAGTTTTCTTTTGGAGATCTTTTTCAGGAGGTGATCGGTGAATTCTTTCAAGTTCTATTTTGGTCTCTGGTTCTAGAATATCCGGGCAATTCTCCCTAAGAATTTTTTGGAAGATGCTTTCTAAGTTCTGTTTTTCATGATCTTTTTTTTTTTAAATCTCTGTGGAGTTCTGCTTCCAGAGGGGAAAGCTCTGTCCCAAATTGCTGGGGTCCTCCCAGCTGCCAGAGCTCTTAGGAAGTTGTTGGGTCCCTCTGCCACTTCTGGCTCACTGAATAAAAACACACCACAGAACCAAAGCCCAAGACCGCGATCCGGATCCAGGCCACTCAATGCGAGAGCACTTGGCCTCTGAATGATTGCTTGGTCCTCCTGCAGTCTACAGGCCGAGAGCCCTGAAGCAGTAATGTGGAGGTGGGTGCAGCACCTCCACTTTCCACTTCTCAGCCCTCTAGGCATTTTGGCCAGACCACTTTTCTCCAAGTATCTTGCAATCCCCAGTGACCTAGTTCTTGACACTGCTGCAGCTGCCTCCAATGCTCTCACCCAAAGCTCCAGCCGGGGCTTGGCTCCTCTCGTCCAGCCACCTCCCAGCTGCTCTCATTCAGCCGCCCCCAGGGATAAAGCTGCAACTTCAGGCCAGGCTGGTTTTGGTTCACAGGGCTGATATGGTTCCTTGTAGCCGAGGTGACTTTAGTGGAAAGTATATTTGTATGTGTTTTGGAGTTCTAGAATTAGTTTAGAGTCATATTTTATGGGTATTTTGGGGTGGCTATGTGAGAGCTGCAATATGTTGTTGCTCTTATGCCACCATCTTGGCTCCGCCCCCTGGGAAACACCACATAGAATCTTTAGAAAAGAATATTTGGAAATTATTTTGCTGGGTACTCATGAAATGGCTATATAATGGTCAACTTAAATTAAGGATTGTGTAGATCTCACATGCAGTGGTGCCACAAAGCCAGAAAATGTCAGTGCTCTCAACACTTCATTCTCTGAAAGACAGTGATGTGCAATAGAAGTAATATTGAACATAGAATCAGGAGCCCTTGGGCAATAGAATGTGATAGTGGGAAAGACTTTAGATTTGGAGTCAGAGGAGTCAGAATGCAAGTTCTGTCTCTGTTATTACCTATGTAACCTTGGGCAAGTCCTTTAAATTCTCTGGGCTTCAGTTTCCTCATCTATAAGATGAAGGGGCTACACATTAAGTTTTTGAAGGTCCTTCCCGAATCCTACTTCAGATATTTTTTTAGCTCTGTGATCATAGGAAAGTCAATTAACCTTTTACAATTTCACTGTTCTTCTTTGTATATAATTATAATACTGGTACTTGCATTTTCTTTGTCCCAGATTTGTGAGCAATGCATTAGGCAAACCCCAAAGTGCTATAAAAATGTGAGCTATTTGTTGCATATACTGACAGACTTAGTTGTGTTGGTTAGGTATAATGAGTTGTTTTTCTTTTTTTCCTTTTTCATTTCTTTTTTATTCATTGCTACAAGAAAAGGTTATATGGAGAAGGAAATGAAAAGAGTTATATTTGAAAATGAAGGTGGTGTAAAAACAAAATGTTAATGCATTTAAAATGCATTTAGTTTTTTTTGAAAAGGAAATATTATACATTCAAGGGACTTTTAATGACTTGGCCCAAGTTGGTAGATTTAATTCTTATTTCTGGGTGGAAATACTTGCTGACCCATACTAAGAACTTTTTTTTTGTCTGACAAAGAAAGATAATTTGGATAGATGTGAGTTAAATTCTCCAAGCCAGAATTTAAGGAAGATGAATGAAAGAGCAAACCTGAAAGCAAAAGAGATCTATCAGTCAGAGATAGTAGGTATTGTATCATTTTAATTTAACAGTTTGAAGATCTGAGGAAGAAAAGGAAGAGAAAAGAGACTTTCTTAGGCCATGAAGTATGATGGTGGCAGAGAATAAAGGTCAGGGAATTCACTAACTGATAATATGAAGTGTGCTGGGGTCACATGGTCTTGGGTAAAATTGATCTAAGTTGTTTTCTGTTTCATTTAATAACAAGGCCTGAAGTCTAAAACAAAACAAAACAGTTATTTGCAGTTGTGTAATAACATCAACCAATTAATCGATAAATATTTACTAAGCACTTACTATGGGCCAGGCATTTGCTAAATAATGGGGAATTTATATTTTATATAAAAAAAGGAAAAACCATAAATATCCTAAATAACCTCAGCAGTATTTTATGGCTAATAACGAAGAATCAGGTGTTCTAAGTGAAATGCTGAATGTCATATAGCTCTTAAGTGCGTGGTCAAAACTTTAATTCTGGTCTTCTCATTCCAGGTATAGCCTTCCCTTTTCTTGCCACATAACTATTCTGTAACAGTGAGTCTTAGTTTACTTGGTCAGTAACTTAGCACGAAGAAACACTGATAAAACTACAACTGTTTTGGGTGGTAGGTGGCCAAATGGCAGTGCGATCAGGTAGCCCTGTTGTTGGTTATGATACTAATGGGAATTTCTTTTTGAAGCCATCAGGGTTAAGTGACGTGCTTACAGTGACATAGGTAAGAAGTATCTGAGACTGCATTTGAACTCAGGTCCTCTTGGCTCCAGGGTTAGTGTTCTATCCACAGCACCACCTGCTTCTCAGATTTCAAATCATCTTTCAAAAGATATCTGAGGTACCTTTCCAGAATAGAGTTTTATTGAGGTAGGAGAGTGGAAGAGAGAGATATTCTTTTCCTTGCTTAAAGACCATGCCTCCCAATACCTGTTTCTTTCTTCCTGAGAAGTTCTTTCTCCTCTCTCTTTGTTATTTGCTTAGATTAATGTCAGTTTCCGATGGAACGGGAAAGAAGAGAAAGAAGCTTATTTCTGCTGTTGCACTGATGGGACTGGCCCCTGTGCTCTCAATATAGAAACCATTCCTCTTGTAGGCAACATAAATGGTTGACTGCCTATGTGGTTCACATTTTTACATTTTAATGTATCTAAACACAACAGGATGAAGCTCTGTCCCCTTGATTTTAAGGAGGCATTAGTTATTAGGACAGACTATCCCTATTGAGAAATGTTTTATTGCAGGACAGAATAGCCAGTTTGGGGAAGTCAAAAAGCAAGAGGACAACTTGATGTATTCTAACCAACTCTATGCTGTCATCAGAACTGTTATTAAATCAAATTATAGTTACTGCTATTTTCTCTCTTAATGTCATGGATTATAATAAAGTTCTCTTTTATGTACAGTTTTATCAGAGTAATAGTCATTCTTACATTTTAAGGAATGGTGTTACTTGAAGTAGGGATCAATAAAGAAGATTTTATAGATTTTTTTGAGACAAGAAAGATATGTAGCTTGCAGTCTCTTCTGCAGCTCATTCTAAACAAATATAAACAAATTTTCTTGCCTAAGTAGGTAAAGAATGGTGAACTCACTTAGCAAAAGAAGGAATGATTTGGACAGTAAGTCAAAAAGGAAATTTGGATTTTATTTGCTTCCCAAACTTGGCAAGAGAAGCCACTGTTTAATTAGAAGATTCAATATTTTCCAAGAAAATGCAGTCTGTGGATGCTCCTCTTCTCTTTGGTCTTTATGGAGCTATAATATAAAAGCTGCATTAAATGGCTCAAGCATGAGTTTGAACGTATTTCTTTGGTAACTAAGTTAATATATCCTTACTGACCCAGTCATGGCTTCTAACAACACAACTTATTCACCATAAATGGGAACAGTGCTTTAATATTTTTAAAGTACTCTAACACATATTATCTCATTTGGGCTCCTTGTTATTTTTATATAGTCCTTTTTATTATTATAAAAAAAGAATTTGTATATTACCATGCTCACAATTGTCTTTCTAGCACTAAACAAAATCAACAAAATTCCTCTTGGTTAAGTCACATAACACTCCTGAGCCTTTGTATTTTCATCTGTAAAAAAAGATGTCAGATTAGATCAAGATTTTTTAACTTGGGATTTATAAACTTAAAAAAAAATTCCCATAACTTTATTTCAATAAGTCGGTTTCCTTTCCAATTCTATGTATTTTATTTTATGAACTTAAGAACATTATTCTGAGAAGGGATTCATCAGTCTGCCAAAAGGTTCTATAAAGCACAAAGAGGTTAAGAACTCTTGGACTAGATGGTCTCTGAGATCTTTTCCAAGGATAAGGGAAGGGAAAGAATAAGAATTTAGAGGGTACCTAACATGTGCCAGGCACTGTGCAAAAATTCTTTTTATATATGTTATCTCATTTGATCCTCACAACAACCTCATGAGATATGTGCTATAATTTCCCACATTTTACAGGTAAGGAAACTGGAGCAAATACAGGTTAAGTGACTTTCCCATGGTCACACAGTTGATAAATTTCTAAGACCAAATTTTATCTTGTCCTAACTCCAGGCCCAATGGACTACCATTTTCCATTGGTCTCAGTTTCCTTAATGTCTTCCAGCTCAATATGTATTATACTATGATCCTACTTGAAATTACTGCGATACTCTAAGTAAGTATGAAGCTATAGTGGGGTAGCAGTTTTACTGAGGAGGAAGACTGATTCAAGGCTTTAAAGATTTGACCCCTACCATCCCTTTGACATATATTGGACAGTTGTGTGAGTTTTAAAAAAAGGCACCATTCTTGAACTAGCCGAGTGATGAGTCTCTCATATTAGCTTGCCTATTCTTCAGAAGGCACGTATAGATTTGGTCCTAGGTCCCATGATTTCTAGTTTGTTAGTACCGGGCAGTATATACTCTACTGACATATCATTTGAGAATCCTAGATTGCCTCTGAGATATGATAAGGCAGGACTTTAATAAATGATTCTTATTAACTGACTTTCAAAATATTTGACAATAGAACTGTGGTAGATACTGGTCAGAATTTCCCACTAAGTCTCGGCTGAAAAGATAAGATGTGCCCCATCTTAGGCATCCCCTGGATTCACAGACAGAAAATATGATACAAAGGCTATGTACTAGAAGAAATTTAGTTATGTAGAAAACAAATGTGTATAACGATATGAGCAACAATGTCTCCATCATACTAATACCTTGCAAGATTGGATTCTTAAGATACAAAGCACTTTTGATCAATGTAATCAACCAATAAACATATATTGAGTGCCTGCTTTGTGTCTGGCAGTGTATTAAGCACTAGGGAAGCAAAATGAAGCAAAAGACAGTACCTGCCTTCAAGGACCTTTTAATATGATGGGGAGGACAACATGTTAACATGACAGTAAGTCATGCTGCATTAAATGAATTAATTAAATATATACAAAGCAAGTTATATACAGGATCAATAGGAAATGATTAACAGAGGGAAGGTACTTAAGAGAGTCTGGGAAAAGTTTCCTGTAAAAGGTAGGATTTTATTTAGGTCTTATAGGAAGCCAGGTAAGTCAGTAGTAGGGTTGAGGAGGGAGAGCATTCCAGTTTTGGGAGATGTCCACAGAAAATGCCTGAAGCTGAAAGTACAATATACAACCAGGAAGTTAGTGTATTGAAGAGTATTTACTGGGGAGGAAAGTGTAAGAAGTCTGAAAATGTAGGATGGGTCTAGGTTATGGGTTTTGAATACCAAACAGAGCATTTTATATTTGAACCTGGAGGTTATAGGGAGCCATAGAAATTTATTGACTAGGGAGTGACATGGTTGGACATATGCTTTTAGAAAATCACTTTGTTGGTTGAATGGAAGATAGACTTGGGTGGCAAAAGACTTTTTAACAATCACACCTACCAGCAGGATATTGCAATAGTCCAGATGGCTCTGGAGAAAAAAAATGAGCCTGATGACTTTGCACAGCCTCCCTCACTCAAATCAAATTCAATTGCAAATCATGTCATCATCTCCCTGAAGTCATGGTCCTCTTTGAGAACAAAGGACAAACCAAACAATACAATAGCCCCAGTATGAGGTGATGAAAGTCTACACTACAGAAATGACACTGTCAGGGGATAGAATGGGACATATTTGAGAAATGTTGGAAAGATGAAATGCACAGGCTTCAGCAACAGATTGACTACAGAGGGTGTGAAAGAGAGTGAAGAGTTTAAAGTAGCTCCTAGGTTGTGAACCTGAGGGACTGGGAAGTTGTTATTGCTCTCTACAGTAATATTGATTTCTGTTTTGGACATATTTATTTTATGCTGTCTACTGTATATCAAGTTTGAGATGTCTGAAAGGCAGTAGGAGATGTGATATTGGATTCTGCTTAGAAGTTTGTGCAGCATGGGTTGATTTGACAACCATCTGCGTAGAGATGATAATTAAATCCATGTAAGCTGATTAAATAACCAAGTAAGGCAGCACAGAAGAAGAAAAGAGGGTCCAGGACAGAACCCTGAGGGACACGTTCATTTAAAAGGCATAATCTGGATGAGGATCCAACAAAGGAGACTTAGAAGGCATGGTTGGATATGTAAGAATAAGGAGAAATGGGAAATAGTGGCATACCAAAATCCTAGAGAGAAGACCGTATCAAGGAGAAAATGATGATCAAATGTCAAAAGGTGCAATGAGTTCAAGGGAAATGAGAGTTGAGAAAAGGCTATTGTATTTGGCAACCAAGAGGTCAGTGGTAAGTTTGGAGAGGGCATTTTTAGTGGAATGATAAATTTGGAAGTCAGATTGTAATGGGCTAAGAAGAAAATGAGAGGAGAAAAAGTGGAGGTGCCTATTGTTAAGAAACTTTTGGAGTTTAGCTACTTTACAGGGATATATATATATATATATATATATATACACATATATAAAATATATAAAGTATATATAAGTATTTATTTTATAAGTTTTTTAATTTATAAGATTTTAAATTTATAAGTATTTACAGGGCAGAAGAGATATAAGATGATAGCAGCAATGCAAGGATCATATGATGGCATTCTTTTTTTCAGGATGAGGAAGATATAGGTATGTTTATAGGCAGTAGGGAATAAGCCATTAGACAGTCACTGCCCAAATGAACTCCTCTGATTGTTCATATATATTCACAGACCTTTTGGGGGCTGACGTGGTGCCAAGAATTTGTCATGTTGTTTCTAATCTGGTGAGACTTTCATATTTGCAGAGGCTACTGACATCAGGAGCAAGTCTTATCTACTTGAGTATGTAGAATGGCACAGGGAAATATATCCACCATCATGATACATGAAACACAAATATTCCTATATCCTTTGATAAACTTAAAAAGGTATAATTAGAACTCTTACAGGACCCTACACCCTCATGACAAACCTTGAACTGGTGACCCATCAGGACTAATAAGAGATGGTAACATGCTTCCTTTTCCAAGCTGAACATTTCCAATTCCTTCAATGATCTTCACATAGCCTGACCTTGAAGTTTAGCTTTTCTCTGTATATTCTTCAGTTTACGAAATCTTCTTAAAATGGAGTGCCCAGAACCAAATATAATATTCTAGATTTGATCTGCCTGGAACAGATACTTCAGGACTTTCACCTCCATCTTCCTGAAAGCTATGAGTCTCTTAATACAGCTCAAGATTGCAATAGCTTTTGTGATTACAGGCATACATTTTTAACTCTTTTAGCTACTTCTCAAGTATATCTCCAAGTTGTCCTAAAAAGCAAACCATATATTATCTCATAAAAAAAAATTCTTAATTTGCAAATAACAATATGTTCTTTCTACCTCCCTCTTTTGTCACGTCCAGTGGTTTATTATTTCTCAAGACAATCCAATATTTTCTTCCTGGGTCCAAAGCCATATTCACTTTGCTATTCATGACAGGTTTTGCCTCAAGATTCACACCTCCTATCCTCACATTCTCATTACTTTACACAGTGCCTTGTACATAGTTGCTATTTAATGAATGTCTATTAAATTAAATGACATGATTACTGTATTCTGGTTTAAATGTTATCAGTAACTTCTAATTTCTAACATCCTCTCTTCTTTTAAAAACTTTCTTTTTGAACACTTTCTTATTGTATTATTAATTTCCCCTTTTCCATATATATCATTGACAATACTAAACAAATTGTGAGACAGGCCATCCTCAGAAGGTTGGAAAACCCTGCAGGGGTGTTTTCAGAACCTACAATTCTTTCCCTTTTTTTAACAACTTAACCATGTTGTTTAGCTTCTTGGACTATTAAGTCACATACTTCTTCTGAATCTGATGGATGCCCTCTAATTGCCCAAATCCTTTCCCTCTGTCTTGGAAAGAATTGCATTATCTCTAATTTCCTTTTTGGTCTTGTTTTAATCTGCTTCATATTCAACATAATTCTCTCCTTTCTTCTTTATGAAGAGACTCATTGAACTAGAAAGAATTAGAAATAATCTAGGGCATTCTAAAATGTGACTTTATTTATTTCTTTATCCAGTGACTTTGTTCTTCCTCAATATTTTCTTTCTTCTGTAATGATATTGAAAATATTTGTATGTATTAATTTTTCAGTGATTTTGTTGATTTCACTACATTTCTTTCCTATCTATATTCTGCATTAGTTATTTTTGCAGATTGGAATATATATGTGTTTATAAATATACATATATATTAATCCGTATTTTTTTCTTTAAAATCTTTTTATTCATTTTCTAGAAAAATTAATTAATATCATTCTTGTCATCATGTCATCATTGTCATACTGGGAGAGGATTCAATACATTTGACAGAGTGTATTGAATAGTCATCTTGGAAATCCCACTTCTGAGACTCATTTGATATTAAAACTAACTGTGACCCTGAGTCAGACATTTAACCACTATGTGCTTTGAACAATTAATTCCCTAGGGCTTATCTGCTAAGTCATAGATAGGTTGTTATATGAACTGAGTAAAGGAAGTTCTACTATGAATCCTTAAGGGAATTCATTTCTACCTCTTGCTATCACTCTGCTTCTCAAATGGATGTATGATGTCATCAATTTACCAGCTTCCTTAGATGAAGCAGGTAGTGCTTCATAAGTGGTCATCATAAGTGATCATACATCCTATAAGATTCTGGTCTATGTCTCCTCATAATTTGACACAAGGAGTTCACTCAATCTGCTGGAGGCCTTCCTCAATTTCTCCTGACAACAAGGTTGCACCAGAGGAGTATTCAGGCTTTCCATTTGACATCTCAAATGACTAATATATCTTCCTCAGTATTTTTATGTGATTGATAATAATATCATAATATCATCTATGATGATGCTAAAAAACCAGTAATAATTCACATTTATATAATTGTTATTAAGAACCTTTCTCACAACAATTTTGATGGAAATAATATAAGGCTTCTAAGTGGCATAACACATAGAGTAATGGACTTTGATTCAAGAAGACCCAGGTTTAAATTTCCCCTCACAAACTATATGTTGGTCACATGAACTTCTCTGAGGTTCAGCTTGATCATCTATAAAATGCAGTCATAGTGGTGATAACAATAGCACCTACCTCATAGAGTTGTCATAAGGATCAAATAAGAAATATATATAGTCTTTTGTAAACCTTAAAATGATGGACACATGTTAGGTTATTATTTTTATTAATAATATTATGCCCATTCTGAAAATTCTATGACTTGCAGAAGCTGTTTCCTTATATTGATTGTATGTGGAATAGACTTGGACTCTACAATATTGCTACCCCTTGAGCATATTCAAAATTTAAAAGAAAATGACAAAAGTAAATAAACGATTTTCAAAAATCCCTCATAATTAAACTCATTTGTAAGAAAAACCCTATTTTTTTCCTTTATGTCCCTTGAAAAAATACTAGGACTGTTTAAGTCTTCCACAGTTGCCTCTGACTTCTGAGCATTAATAGATCCTTAATTCCTCAGTTAAGCTTTTGTCCTAAACTCATTTGACTTCAAATGCATTCTCTCTTTTCCTTTTTTTTTGTATCAAGTAATTTAACAAAATTGTGGAGATAGTTCATCCCATCATGCTTTTGTTATTTAATTTGCAATAAAATTATTGTCTTTTTTTTGCCAATTTTCCCCACTTAATTGTATTTTATTTTTTCCAATTATATGTACAGACATTATTCAACATTCATTTTTATAAGATTTTGACATCTTTTTCCTTCCTTACCCTCTTCTCTCCCAAGATGGCAAGCAATCTGATACAGGTTATGCATGTACAATCATATTAAACATACTTGCACATTAGTCATATTGCGAAAGAAGAATCAGAACAAAAAAGAGATGACTAGGTGACTCAGTGAATAGAGCATTGGCCCTGGAGTGAGGAGGACCTGAGTTCAAATCTGGCCTCAGGCATTTAAAACTTACTAGCCATGTGACCTTGGGCAAGTCACTTAACCCCAATTGCCCTGCCCTTCCCCCTCCAAAAAGAAAAACAAAGAATCAGAAGAAAAGGGAAAAACCATGAGAGAAAAAACAGTGAAAATAGAATCTTTCAATTTATATTCAGACTCCACAGTTCTTTCTCTGGATGTGGATAGCATTTCCCATCATGAATCATTTGGAACTGACTTAGATCATTGCATTTCTGAGAATTGTCTATCAAAGTTGATGATCACACAATGTTGCTGTTACTATGTACGATGTTCTCCTGGTTCTGATCACTTCATGTAGCATCAGTTTGTGTAAGTCTTTCTAGGTTTTTCTGAAATCTACCTGCTCAGCATTTCTTATAGCACAATAGCATTCTGTTACATTCTTCTACACAACTTGTACACAGCCATTCTCCAATTGATAGACATCTCCTCAATTTCCAATTCTTTAATACCACAAAAAGAGCTAGTATAAATATTTTTTAAACATGAGGCTTCTTTTCCCTTTTTATGATCTCCTTGTGTGTAATCTCCTATAGCCTAGTAGTAGTATTCCTGGATCAAAAGGTATACACAGTTTGTAACCCTTTAGACAGAGTTCCCAATAGCTCTCCAGAATGGTTGGATCAGTTCACAACTCCACTAACAATGCATTAGTTTTACAATTTTCCCATATATCCAATATTTATCATTTTCCTTTTCTGTCATATTAGCCAATCTGATAGGTGGGATATGGTACATCAGAGTTCTTTTAATTTGCATTTCTCTGATAAAAAGCAATTTAGAGAATTTTTCCTTTGAGTATAGCTTTAATTTCTTTATCTGAAAACTGCCTGTTTATATAATTTGACCATTTATCAATTGGGTAATGTATTGTTATAAACTTTGTATTCTTATAAACTTTGACTCAGTTCTCTATATATTTGAGAAATGGGACCTTTAAAAGAAACAATAGCAATAAAAAATTATTTCCCAGTTTTCTGTTTTCCTTCTATTTTTGGTTGCATTGATTTTGTTTTGCAAAACTTTTTAAATTTAATATAATCAACATTATTCATTTTGCATTTCATGATGTTCTCCATCTCTTATTTGATCTTAAATTTTTTCCCTTCTCCATAGATCTGCCAGATAAACTATTCCTTATTTTCTAAATTTGTCTGTTATCAACCTTTACATTTAAATTGTATATCCATTTTGACCTTATCTTGGTATTTGGTGTAAGATGTTGGTCTATGCCTAGTTTCTGTCATACTATTTTCCAGTTTTCCCAGCAGTTTTTGTCAAATAGTGAGTTCTCATCCTAGAAGCTGGAGTCTTTGGGTTTATCAAATTGTAGATTATTTTAGTCATTGACTACTTTGTCTTGTGTACCTAACCTATTCCACTAATCTACCACTATATTTCTTAGATGGTACCAAGTAGTTTTGATGATTGCTGCTTTATAATACAAGTTAAGATCTGGTAAAGGTAGGCCCTCTTCCCTTGCATTTCTTTCCATTAATTCCCTTGATATTCTAGACCTTTTGGTATTTCAGATGTATTTTGTTATAATTTTTTTATAGCTCTATAAAATAATTTTTTTTTGGTAGATTGATGGGTATGGCACTAAATAAGTAAATTAATTTAGGTAGAATTTTCATTTTTATTATATTGGCTCAGCCTACCCATGAGCAACTGAATGTTTTTCTAATTATCTAGATCTGATTTTATTTGTGTGAAAAGTATTTTGTAATTGTTTCTATATAATTTGGGTTTTTTTTTGGAGGGGGCAGGGAGACTTCCAAATATTTTATGTTTATAATAACTTTCAATTTATCTTTCTGTCTCTTGCTGTCAGGCTTTATTAGTCATATATAGAAATGCTGATGATTTATGTGTGCATATTTTATATACTGTAACTTCGCTAAAGTTGTTTATTGTTTGAAGTAGCTTTTTTTTTTTTACTTGATTCTCTAAGTATATCATATCCTCTGCAAGGAGTCATAGCTTTGTTTATTCTTTGCCTATTCTATTTCCTTCAATTTCTTTTTCTTCTCTTGTAGTTAAAGTTAACATTTCCAGTACAATACTAAATAATAGTGTTGATAAGAGACATTCTTGTTTCAACCCTGATCTTATTGGAAAGTTTCTAGCTTATACCCATTACATATAATGCCTACTGATGGTTTTAGATAGACACCACTTATCATTTTAAGGAAAACTGTACTTATTCCTATGCTCTCTGGTGTTTTTAATAGGAAGGAGTGCTAAATTTTCTTAAAAGATTTTTCTCTACCTATTGAGATAAACATTTGATTTCTGCTAGTTTGGTTATTGATATGGTCAATTATGCTGATAGTTTTCCTAATATTGAACCAGCTATGCATTTCTGGTACAAATCCCACCCTTGGTGATAACGTGCTGGACTCTCTTTATTAATATTTTATCTAAAATGTTTTCATCAATATTCATTAGGAGATTCGTTTATAATTTTCTTTCTCTTTTTTGACTCTTTCTGATTTATGTATCAGCACTATAATTGTGTCATAAAAAGAGTTTAGTAGGACCCCTTCTTTAACAATTTTTCCAAGTAGTTAATAATAGAAACTATTCTATTCTGTATTATATTATATCATATCATAATGTATATAATATGCATATAATATTATATAACATATATAATATACATATAAGATATAAATTATAAAATATTTAAAGAATAATTAATTAACAAAATAAATAATTATATAAACTGTATATGGTGTTAGAATTAATTGTTCTTTAAATGTTTGGCAGAATTCAATTGTAAATCCATTTGACCCTGAAGACTTTTATCTTAGGGAGTTCATTGATGGCTTGTTCAATTTCTTTTTTTCTGAAATGGCGCTGTTTATGTATTTTATTTCCTCTTCCATTAATCTGGATAATTTATATTTTTGTAAATCTTCATCCATTTTATTTAGATTGTCAGATTTATTGGCATAAAATTGGGCAAAATAGCTCCTAATTATTGTTTTAATTTCCTCTCCATAGGTGGTGAACTATGGTCTTTTAGAGACTGTTTCTAAATTAGCTAGATTCCTCATGGAAACCAATTTTTTTGTTCTATCTTTTGGTTTCAAGGATATTGATAGATTTATGCAGGTGTTATTTAATTTTAGTGGGTATAGAAGCAAGAAGAATACAGTAGCTCCCTTTCCCTACTGTAGTCAATTAAGAAAGGTCAGCCAATCCCAATGTCTATTTGTTTAGAAGATATCAGCCATCTCAGCTCCTCAGTAGGCACAGAGCCATAACCATTGGTGACATCTTACCAGTTTCTGTATTCTATTGTATAGTTTTCTAAAGCCTTTTTTAACCAGGGGAAGAAGTTAGAACTATAAAACAGTCAACCACCCTCTCAAAGGGGATATCAATAGCAAAGTTTCAAACAACTTCCTTATCCATACTCTTTTTTTTTCAAATAGGACATTTGGGGTGGGGGGCAGTGGGTGAGAAGGGTAGATTAGTTAAATATGTATGCTCAGCTGAATATTGTATTTCTGTAACTCTGGTCTCTTGGTAGTTTCTAACATTATTTGGGGGACCTAAATAAGAGAGAAGGGCTTAGGTAAATATGTAGGTCCCTATTGTCAAAATTATGGAATATTTAAAAGTCACACTGGATTTTGAGTCAGAAAACCAGATTCAAATCTCAGATGTATTACCTACTACCTAGGTGACCTTAGGCAAATCAGTTGCCTATTCTGAGTCTCACTTTCTATATTTAGAAACTGACTGGGTTGGACTACATTTCTTGAGCAAATCACTTAACTTCCCTGGGCCTCAGTTTTCTCTTAAGACTAAGCTTCCACCATTACTTAGCTTGTTCTGGTTCATTCCTACAAGCAGCACATATTCTGTTCAGCTGAAGTCTTTCGCCTAGAGGTAAGTCAATAGAAAACAGAATGGCCACAGACACATAGCCTGTAATGGCTCCCAGCCTATATTCCTGACTCTCTGGGCTTTATTAGGCAACTGAAACTTCTCTTCCCCTACTCCCAGGGGAAGTTCAATTCACTCTAGAACTTTATGTATTGGAAATATCTTCTGCCCTTCAGCCTCTTCCTCTGATTGGCTGATTCCTCCCATAACCTCCATTTTAAAGAGGACGTGCAGACTAGTCATGTAGCTATGTCTTCTCTCCCAACTAGGCTCCTGATTCTCTCTAGACTCTACCATGCCCACTCAGTGGCTACCAATATTTTCCCTGCCTCCTCCTAGTTTCATTTTTGGTGTTGTCTTCCATAGTTGAAATGTAAGTAACTAGAACAAATGGTCTGTCTGAATTTGTGGTCCCCAGCTAGCATAGTAAGTGCTAAAGAATTGCTTAGTGATTGACTTGACTTCACTTATTCAGTGACATTCTGGAGTTCTTTCTCCCTGGGACCACCAAACTAGATTTCTCTTTGTTTCTTCAACCTACTTACACTTTTCTTCCAGTAAAAAGTAAAAAAGGTTTTAAATAGGTTAGCTGGGTGGTTAAGAGTTAAATGTTACATTACAAGTTCTTGGGGGACAGGAACTTTGCATTTTTTTTTATGTCCTAGCATCCAGTACAGCCCATTGCACATAATAAGGCATTTAAAACAGTAAATGCTTAATGAATTTGATTCCTACTAAGGCCAAAGTCATGTGCTTGAGCCCATGGAAAGGTTGCTTTGTTCTCTATTCTCTACTAAGTAAGTAGGCAGTTTTTTTTTTAATATTGTCTGTAATGCCAAGCAAAGGCAACTTTCAAGGTTTTGGTTACCAGCATAGCAAACCCCATTTATTCAGTGATAGATTAAGAAAAACATTCACAGAACAGAGAAAAACAAAATACAGTTTAACTCATTCCTTTAGCAAGTAAGTTCTCAGTTCAATCCAGGTACTACTTCACCCCTAGACAGTACATTCCTTTTAGTCAGTCGAAGTCTCTTCTCAAATGGAGATTAGTTTCTAATCATAAACATTTGGTCAATCACAGAGAATAAAAAAACATCAAAGGTTTCCCACCCCTGGATCACAATTGAATTACAATACCATCCATTAACACCAAGCACTTTCTCAAAAGGGGCAGGAGAGCATGAAACGCCATCCACCCTTCAGCTACAACAGGGTTAAGATATCATAATGATGTTCAATACCCAAGGAGAGGTCCTGTCTTCATCTTGACCTGAGGCAAGTACTCAGCAAGTACTCAGCAAGTACTCCTCTGGGGAGGCAAAGCCTAACAAAGCCACAATACACATTGTCAGTGTCCTCATCAAGTCACTCTCTGCCTGCAAAGCAGTCCCAGAACCCCTGAAAATATCAGCAAGGGCCTCTTCCAGGATTTCTGTAAACATACAACAAGAAAATCCTCCTTCAGGGCTTCTGAACCAACAGCAAAGTTCTAGGACCTCTACAACAGCAGCACTGTCCTTCACCACCAGGTGAATCTGGCAAAACAACATCAAAACAGACAAAATACTGGCATCACAGCCATGCCTCCTCAGTTCTCAAAAGTCTTGGGCAGCTCCAACTATCCCTCAGTAGTCATTCTCTCAGCAACTCTGACTCCACAATACTGGATACTGCTTTCCAAAAGTCCTTCTGGCCTTCCCTTGACTTGAGCCTCTCTCCCAATTCACGGCTCCTTCCAGGTTAGCCCTTTCTCTTCCTGTCAACAAGTCCATCCCACAAGTGGGATTCATAAGCTCTGGGTTTTAAAACAACCCAAAAGCCAAGCCAACACAGGGGGATCTCCAAATTCCATTACCATTGCATTGTCCAAACACAGACTGCATTAACTATCCATCCCCATGCCTCATGAAAGTTTGTCCAATTAGACCAAATATTAAAATAATATTTGAGTGCTTGCATTGCATAAGCCATTGTGCAAAGATCGTCTTGGTCTGAAGTCTGACCAAGCAATCAATCAGTAAAAATTTATTAAGAACTTGCTATGTGCCTGGCACTGTGCTAAACAGTAAATACAAAAAGAGGGAAAAGATAGTCCCTGCCTTTAGGGCTTACAATCTAATGGGAGAGGTACTATGCAACAACATACATACTCACATACATATTACACATATACATATGTACATGCATACAAACATACATATATATATATACATATAGATATACATATACACACAGCCAGCTATATACAAGACAAATAGCAAATAATTAAAAGAGTGAAAGTCCTGGAACTAAGAGACATTAGAGAAAGTTTCCTGAAGAGGAGGCAGTAAAAAGTTTAATTGTGAGGGTAGAATTTTGAGGAAGTCTAGATTGAAAACTAACACTGCTATTGGAAAAAAAAATGAAAGTAGTGTCCTCCTACTGTGGTGAATATGTAATGACAGATCCATATGCAAATGACAGTTATACCTCCACACGTTCATCCAGGTTGGCCTAAATGCTGTCCTAAGCTGCCACTTTCCCTCTATTACTAGCCTTCTTCCAATAATGTTATTATTTTTTTAAATCTCAGCTTCAAAAACTTTTATTTTGAATGGTTCTGGCAACAAAGAAATGTAAATTCAAGTACTTTGAAAGTAGAATTTAAAGAACCTGTTATGGAGCTTTGTAGTCCTGTGTATCAGGGGGCCACTGCCTATGTATACTTGCATACTTGCACACGTTATACCCATACTTAAATATCTGTGAAAGGTAACCGAGAGAATTAAGGACAGCTTAATGCTGGCTTTTCACTTGAACCTCAGTAGTAATTTTTCTTGTTTGCAAAAGCTTTCTTTGGGGAGTTTCTTTGCCTTATTAACCCTCCAGAAGGAGAAGTGCTAAGGTAAGATGTAATATCAATTTTTTTACTCCTATTTGTTTTCTTTTTAAAACTTCCAGAGATCTCACTGGGGCCCAGATGAACAATTCTGGGTTTTCTTTGTGAAAAGGCAATCAGAATCCCCAGGCTCCATATCTGGGTTCAACATGAGAATGGGAATTAAAAAACAACAACAACAACCACAACCACTTTTCTCCATCCCTCACCCCAACTCCACCATAAACCATTCCTGTACACAGAGATGGAGGAATCTCAGAAAATCTGTAGGTTGGAATGAGGCTTGTGATGCCAAGCCGCAAAAGCACACTTTGCCATTTATGATCTCTTTGTCTGGGTTTATTTGAATGGACACGTTCTCTCAGATACTGTAGGTATATGCCCTGTGGAAGTGCCTTTGGTCCTTGTGTAAATTAATACTGTATTAAATGCCACTTGACTCTATTTGGTAACATTGCATTTCTTCAGACATTTTGAAAACTATCATAAATATCTATTTTAGAAAAAGCATAGTTATCATTTTAGATTAACTTGTTCTCTATACAACTCAGATGAAAGTAATAATGTAAGTAACATATCTAACACATCAATGGTTATAACGTGCTTTCATCACAATAACTCCGAAAAAGCTGGTGCAAGTGTTCTTATCCCTATTTGGTGAAATGTTTGACAACCAGCTTGGGGGTGGGTGGGAGGGAAGAGAGGCAACTCATGATATACTTTTTGCATTTAATTTGAATGAACATTTTATCCATCATTTTTTGAAGTGAAACTAATCAACACAATAATAAACTGAGCCTTTATTTGTAACATTTGCTGATTTCCAAGATGAAAATACTCAAACTGAAAATTTAACTATCACATCTCTTTAGTTGGTTGCAGCTGGGTTGAGCACATGTCTGGAGCCTACTTTTGAGGAGATTGAGATTCAGAGACTTCTACATGGTCATATAGCTGGTAAAGGTTAGAAATAATCTTTAGCCAATGTCTTTAAACTCCACTCATGTGCTTTATAGCATGCCACAATGTTTTTCTCTGATATGATGCTATAAAGGCAACTTAGTGAGCTTCAGTCAGAATGACCTGTATGTATCTCTGATACATACTGCCCCTATAACCCAGGGTAAGTCCTTTAACCTCTCATTTCTCCAGGCAATTCTCTAAGAGTATTAGTGGAGAATAGCTATTGGTATGTATTAATAGATGAGTTTTCTCACTTGTTAATTCTCTGTGCTGGTACAGAAGGTTGTACTAAAGCAAAAATACTGTCCAACAATTCATTTTTTATACACATATAAATATGTGAGTGTCCACATACCAATGGCAGCAAGCCTGCTGCTAATTTAGACCCAAACACTGCTGTAACATGTTATTGCCCTAAGGTTAACTGACAAAGTTACCCATCCTGTGAGTACAGAGGAATGAGAACCTGCTTACCCTGGAAACTTAAGGAATATTTTCGTAATTAACTGAATACTATTTTCAAAATTTCCTGATTTTTTTTTCATATATTTTGTTTTTACATCTCCTCTATCTCCCAACATATCTCTTTCCTTCTAAGACTGAGAGCTATAACTTAGAACATTTTTTTCAAAGAGACCAGGAAAAACAGTAAATCGGTAAAACCAAATAACACTTTAACTGAATCTGTAATACACAACATTTCACACCCATAGTTGCCCACCCCTTTGAAGAAATGAGGGAGGTGTATTTTCTCAATTTTTCTCCAGGATAAAACTTGATCATTATAACTATACAGCACTCAATTTCATTTCTTTGTTTGTTTGTTTGTTTTGTTTTCCACTTACATCATTGAAGTCATTGGATTTATTCTGTTCCTGGTTCTGTTTACCTCATCCTATATCAGTTTGAATTTCTTTTCATATTTCTCTGAATTATTCCTATCAATCATTTCTTAAGGGGAGTAGTATTTTATTCATGTGCACACTTAGTTTAGTCATTAATCAATGCTCCTATCCTCAATTAGTCCTCTGAGTTTTTGAAAGTTTGTCGCTGTATATACATTTAAAGAATTACTGTATTCAATTTCCACTTTCATGCATGGGTAGAATACTGCAGCTTGCTTCCCAGCCTTGAAGACCTTTCAGTGTAAGTAGTAAAATTAGCCCTGGATTGGCAGTCAGGAGATTTGATTTTGAGTCCTGGCTCCATCAATTCACTAGCTCAACATCTTTGGGCAAGTTGCTGAACCAATTCGAGCTTAAAAAATGAGGCCAGCGATACCGATACCCCTTTTCTCATAGGGTTGTGAGCAAAAAGCTTTGTAAATTGTCAAGTACTAGATGAATATGAGGCATCAGATAAAAAGATTAAATTCTTCTTTTACCTCATTTACCCCTTCTATATTGCTTATTCTCAGATGAGGGCAAGCCAGAGACACTTGCTGTAAGGAACCTAATTAGGACCGAGGGTAACACTTTATGAATAAAGGAAACGCTCAATGCCAATAGATAAATGAAAGGCAACATGGAAAACAAGGTAATTTTTACCTTTAGTCATATCATTTTTATGCTCATATCTACTACTCTGGGAGTCTCTTTCCTTTCCTTATTCTCACAGTCTATTGTCTTCACTCACAGTTCCCCTCCTCCCTCACCCACTCCATACTCCTCTCCTTTTTCTCAAAGTCATTTTCCCTGTGTGGTTAATCAAACACCGTGCAAGTGTTGACATTTCTTAGAAACCCCAGCATTCCAAGATTTTATGTTTCATAACTCAGTCATGCTTGAACATAACATGTTCTCAGTGAACATATATTAAATTGGACTCTTGTGTTGACAATTCTTTCCCTCCTCATTTCTGTCTCTTTAAATCCTGGTCTTCTTTAGAGTACTATAGACCTGCTGCCTTTTTCCTGATCTCTCTAGTTATTAACACTTGTTCTGTCTTGGAATTAATTTCTATTATTTCGGTTATACGTTGTATTTACTTGTTTACATATTTTGTAGACCTCAATAGACTATATACTACTTTAAGGGCAGAATTTCACCACTTCTGTCTTTGCAAGCCCAACATTTAGCCCAGGGCCTTGCAAATAACAGGTGTTTAACAGATTTAATCATCACATGGTTCTAAGAGCTACTCCACTGGAGAGCTCACTCACTAGGATGGTTTACATATGGCTAAAGTGAGAGTGCTGAGTCAGCGCCATGCCCTTTACATTTAAGAAACAGTCAATGACTTTTTATACCATTTATGGGGCATAAGGTGTATGAATTTGTGGACCTACATAATAAAAAGTAACTCTGAACTAATGAGCTAACCCCATTTCTTTCTGAAATGCAATATTTCAATGAGTTCAATCACATGACTTTGGCATAATGAAGTTGATTACCCTTAAAAGCAACCACACTTGCCAGAATGCTTCACATAATGTCATGCTTAATATAGATTCAATTAGTAAATAAATACTATGTAACAGAGAGCAAAACACATAATTAAATATACATCTACTGAGTGAATATGAGTTCACTGTTTTCCTAAAGCTCAGAATTCCCAATCCCACCTCATTCCTCAGGCATAGGATTGATTAAGACACTAAAATTCTAGGCCATACGTTTGAGTCCTGTGTTGTGCAGACAAATAAGTACAACCACAATTTCATTCAAATCCTGACTTCATTTCTTATAGTTCTGGTCCTCAGCTACAAAAAGAAATTCTGAAGTAAGGATTTCAATTCACTCAAGACACAAAAGCCAGTATATAGCATTCAGTGTGTACTGTATCTTGGGAACCATAGTGGTTTTTCTTGTCTCTGGAAGAAAAAATGATCTGATCTGCATGAAGTGAATTTTTAACTAAGCATAGTGAGTAAAACTGACTGCCAGCATAGATAAGGAAAAGGACTGATATGGTTCTTGATTCCTATTTACATGACCCTATTTTCCTTTTATTGTGATCTAAATCAGAGTTTGGCAAACTAGGGTCAAAACTACCATTGCCCTTTTTTGAAGGCAAATAGAGCTAGTAGTTTTTAATCTCTTTTAAAATACCATCAAACTTTATTTACAAAGGTGAGAAAATATTTTTAACTCACAGTATCATGCAAAAAATTAAAACAACCCTGCAGGCTGTAATTTGCTGATATCTGATCTAAACCACTTTCTGTTGCTTCTTTCTTACCTCATTTCCTATTTCATTCCCATACCTCAAAGCCCTAATACTTTCCATGGGAAAGGATAGAGTTGTTGCTGTAATTTCAGGGCCATTTCATAAATGTTTATTGAATGGAATTAAATTGTTGAAAAAAGTGTGGAGTGAATTTTAAAATATATCAAATGTCTTGACAGTTAAATATGTAGTTAAGGGCTTTGTTATGTCATTGACGTAATTTTTTCTACAATGACAGATCATGACCTGATTCACAAAAGTTGTTTCACCATTTGGCAGTACAAATTCAGCATCTGGTAGCTCACCGTCTGGTGATGAATTTCTTAGAACAGGGAGTATTTCACAGAAGACAGACAATTACAGAATTGGAAATTTAAAAAGGACCTCATCAGCTGCTTCAACCAACTCATACCTGAAAAATATATCCTGACTACCACACCCCTGACAAATGATCAACAAACCTCTTCTTGAAGCTAATTGAATGGGAAGCTATTGTCTCAGAAGGCCATGCATTCCACTTGTGGATGTCTCAAATTATTAGTAAGTTTCTTTTTTTTTTTATTACATTCTATTTAAATGTGCCTCTAGGCAACTTCTAAGTATTGCTCCTAGTTTCTCTTCCACCCTTCCTCAACTCTCTGGGAACAAACAGAAGGAGTATAATAATCCCTCTTCCACATGACAGCTCCTTGAACACTTAAAGCAAAGTTTTCATGTTTCCCTCAAGTCTTCTCTTTTGCAGAATACACATCCCTTGTTTCAGTTGATTTTCGAATGACATGGAATCCTAGTTCTTCACTGTCCTGGTTGTCACATTCTAAATAATCTATTCATCAGGATCCTTTTAAAACTTGGGTTCCCATATCCAGATACTGTACTTCTTCTGATCTGGTCTGACCATAGTGAATACATTGTTTCTATCTGTAGGTTCAGTCAGTCAGTCAGCAAGCATTTTAATTGTCTATTATGTGCCAGGCGCAGAAGCTATCACCTTATTTAGGAAGCCACACATAGTTTAAAGTGACATTAGGCTTTTGACTGCTGTTTCATATTGCTGATTAATATTAAACTTCCATTATATTAAAGCCCATAGATTTTTTTTGGATGAGTTGCTACTTAAGCATGCCTATCCCATTTTGCACATGGAAATTGGCTTTTTGGATCTTATGTTTATCCATATTGAATTTCATCTTAATAAGTTCAAGCCAATATTCTTGCTTGTTAATATCTTTTCAGATTTTGATTTTGTCTTCCAGTGTTAGTTGTTCCTCTCACTGCTGCAGCAGCCAGAAATGTGATAAGTGTGACATCCATGGAAATAAAAATAGGACAAGGTCAGGCACAAATCCTAAGATCACTCCAATAAAGATCTCTTTCCATGTTGACAAGGAAGCATCAACAGGACTATTCTTTGGGTTCAGACATTAAACAAGTTTTAAAACTAATTATATTATTACTTAATTCACATTTTCCCATAATTTCCATAATAATGAAATACAACCTTTTACAAAATGTTTCACTAAAACTTACATAAACTTTATCTTATTTTCTTTAAAAATTATCTATAGGACTTTTATGATCTACCAGTCTGGAGATCTACCAAAAAAACAACAACAACAACAAAATCAGATATATCAGTTGCAAATAGTTCTTGATGGAACTTTACTGACTCTATTCTCACTGATTCTATTTTTTACTAGGAACAAAGTAAAACAATTAGATTTATTGACTTGTACAGAAAACTTTATATTTTTTATACTTTATAAATACTAATGTAAAATATAATGCATACCATTTTACTGCAATGACCTGTTTTACATGAGTAGGTATTGAATTCTTCAAAAGATTTTGATGGAGTTGTTAATTCTTCATCATGTATCACAGCAGATAATAAGTATTTTTAAAAGTCTAGTTTTTATTATAAGTCTTAGGTTTTCTGTGAGATTTAAATCAGAGAGGTTACCAAGCTACAGAATTATATTTACCACTCAGCTATATTTATTTTTATTTCATGATATGGCAATATGTGAGGTTGTGTGGCTGTTTTCCAATTCCATTTGAAGATTTCTATAATTCCAAAAGAATTCTTGACAGTCTATTTATATAGTGAACAACAATTTCCTAATAGGAAGAATCTTTTCACATTCACTGGAAATAACAAAAATTCCCTTAAACTTTTTTTTTCAGATGGAAGTTGTTAAAGTGTGAGGAAGATGCCCAGATCTTACAGACTCACAGGAATTTCTTTTGTTCTACTATTGAGTTAAAAAGTTGAGCTTCATGAGTACAGATTACTTTCTCCCAATCTCCAGTACTCTGGTGATTTTTAGTATAGCCAGTGAAGTGATAAGTATTTCTTTTTCTTCATAAAAAAGTTAAGCAGCTTTTATTTTATTTATTTTTTTTAAAATTTTATCTTAGTTTGCATCATTCATTTCCACAAGATTTTGAATTACATATTTTCTCCCCTTCTTTCCCCTACCCACCACCCCAAAACAGCCATCCCAGTGTGTCCCACCTACCCCAGTCTATTCTCTCCTATGTCACTTTGCAGTAGGGCAGGATGGATCTCCCAACCACAGTGTCTGTGTATCTCAAGTTCCAGTTGGATGTAGTCAATAATAATAATAATAATAATTGCATATATATATATATATATATAGATATAGATATAGATATATTTGTAACATTTGATTATGGAACTTTAGATTCTAGATTCTTTCTCTTCCTCCCTCATCACCCACCCCCACTGGAAGGACAAGCAATCAAATACAGGCTGAACATGTGAAATTACACAGAACCTCTCCATAGTGAGCACACTGTGAGCGTCTGATTACATGT
>CM053581.1:176964844-176984558 GCA_028627135.1 Pseudochirops cupreus | reverse complement strand
CACAATTAGGATAACCCAGGATCTAGCAGCTTCTACATTAAGGGATCGAAGGGCCTGGAATATGATATTCTGGAGACAAGGGAGCTAGGATTAAAACCAAGAATCACCTACCCAGCAAAATTGAGTATAGTGTACCAGGGGAAAATATGGTCATTCAGTGAGGTGGAGGACTTTCAAACATTCTTGCTGAAAAAACCAGAACTGGAAAGAAAGTTTGACACTCCAACACAAGAAGCATGAGAAGATAAACACGGAAAAGAAATCGTAAGGAACTTATCAAAGATGAACTATTTACATGACAACATGGAAAAGTGACAATTCTAACTGATGAAACTTTTCTCAGTATTAGGATCCAGAAGGGAATATAGATGTGTATATACATATACATACACATATATTTATATAAGAGGGTTTACATATGCATACAAGCACATATCTGAATAAATGTATATATGAATACATAGAGGGCATAAGATCAATTTAATAGGAAGGGACAATATTCCAAATGGTGAAATCCTGAGGTGAGAGAGGATTAGAATGAGAGGAGACAGGGAGAGACAGAATGGGGTTGAGCATGTCATGGAAGAGGCAAGAGATAATTGTTACAAAAGATGGGGCGAACAGGAAGGCTAAAGGGAAAGAGTCAACCTTACTCTCACTGAATCTGGCTTAGGAAAGGAATGACACAAACTCTAAACTGGGCATCTTGCCACATAGAAGAGTAGGGGGAAAGGGGATGAGAGGTGGGGTGATGGAGCGAAGGCCATGGTGGGGGGGAGGGTTGATGAAAGTGCACACTTCTGTAGAGGGACAGGGACAGGGACAGGATAGAAAATGGATTGGGGGGGCAGGATAGGAAGAAGGGACATGTAATCAGACTCTAACAATATGCTCTCTGTGGAGAGGTTCTGAGTAATTACACATGTACAGCTTGTATTTGATTGCTTGTCCTTCCAGTGGGGTTGGGTGATGAGGGAGGAAGAGAAAGAATCTAGAATTTAAAGTTCTATAATCAAATTTTTAAAATATATATGTATATATATACAATTATTATTATTATCATCATCATTATTATTATTATTATTAACTACATGCAACTGGAATTTGAGGTACACAGGCACTGTGGTAGGGAGATCCATCTTGCCCTACTGGAAAGTCAGAGGGGTGAGGAGGGGGAAGACATAGGAGAGAATAAATTGGGGCATAGGGGGTACAATGGGATGGCTGTTTTGGGGTGGTGGGTAGGGGAAAGATGGGAAGAAAATTTGTAACTCAAAATTTTATGGAAATGAATGATGTAAACTAAAATAAAAAAATAAAATATTAAAAAAAAGGAAAAAAAAGAAAAAATAACTCTTTGAAGTGCACTCTTAAAGAATTATAATTTTTATACTTCTCTTTGGAGTAATAATCATTTTTAAAGCCAAAAAAATTAAAACACAATAAAAGAGTAAAGAAACGTGTATGACATGCAACCTAGCAATCAATTGACAAAATCCTAATTAAACATTGGGAAATCAATTTAACCTAGTTTCACAGTGTTAAGGTCAAATGTTCTGAATCACTCTATCAGTTGGTGTATACACAAATTGTCACTACTCTGACAAAATGAAATCATAAAACAATTATTGCTTATCTCAACTAATTTGTACACACACACACACACACACACACACACACACAAACACACACACATTAACTGTCTCTTTAATAATTTACTCCAAAAGTTTGACAAATATCAATATCAAGTTCACTGGCCTATCATTTCCGTATTCTATTTTCCTTCTTTTAAAAATTAAGATATTTAATATTTTCTGTTCCTGTAGGATTTCCTCCATTTCCAATGATATTTCCAATGCTTATATTAAACCAGTCATTCAATTAGCATAGAATGCATACTATTTGCCAGCCACTATGCTAAGTGTTGCGAATACAAAGAAAGAGAAAAGAGAGTTCTTGCTCTCAAGGACCTTATAGTCTAAGGAGGGAAACAACATATAAACAGCTGTGTAGAGATATGCTCTATTTAGGATATTAAAGAGAATAGTGTGGAGGTGATAGCATTGAAGGGGGGAACAGAAAGGCTTCTTTTTTTCTCCCCCACAATTTATTTATTTATTTTTAGTTTGCAACATTTATTTCCACAAGACTTTGACTTCCAACTTTTCTCCCCATCTCTCCCCTATCCCACCCTTCCCCCAGTCTCCCTCCTTTTTATCCCCCCTTATCTTCCCTCTTTTATTCCCTTACCCTTTACCAAATGGATTTCTTGTAGGGTAAAATGGATTTCTATATCCCATTGCCTGTATATCTTATTTCCCGGTTGCATGTAAATGCAAATTTTTAACATTTGTTTTTAAAACTTTGAGTTCCAGATTCTCTCCCTTTCCCCCTCCTCACATGCACCTATTTAGAAGACAAGGAAGTCAATATGGGTTATATATATATATGTAGTTATGCAAAACATTTCCATAGTAGTCATATTGTGAAAGACTATATTTTCCTCCATCCTATCCCATCTCCTCATTTATTCTATTTTCTCCTTTGGTCCTGACCCTTTTAAAAAGTGTTTGCTTCTGACTACCCCCTCCGCCAATCTGCCCTCACTTATATCACCACCCCCCACCTTTTATCCCCTTCCCCTCCACTTTCCTGTAGGGAAAGATACCCAGTTGAGAGTGTATGTTATTTCCTCCTTAAGCCAAATCCAATGAGAGTAATGTTGACTCATTCCCTTTCACCTCCCTGCTCTTTCCCTCCATTGTGATAGCTTTCTCTTGCCTCTTTTATGTGACATAATTTACCCTATTCTATCTCTCCCTTTCTCCTTCCCCCAATATATTCCTCTCTCACCCCTTAATTTTTTTAGACCTTCATATTCATCTCAGCTCGTGCCCTCTGTCTATATATATATTTCCATATTCATACATAGCAATACACATCTATATACATATCATATATACATACACACATATATTTTTCCCTTGAACTCTGTTAATAATGAGAAAAACTTCATGAGTTGCAAATATCATCATTCCATGTAGAATTTTTAAACAGTTCAACTTCAGTAAGTCCATTATGATTTCTCTTTCCTGTTTACCTTTCATACTTCTCTGGATTCTTGTATTTGAAAGTCAAAGATTCTGTTCATCTCTGGTCTTTTCATCAAGAATGCTTAAAAGTCCTCTATTTCTTTGAATATCCATTTTTTTCCCTTGAGGTATTATGCTCAGTTTTGTTGGGTAGATGATTCTTGGCTTTAATCCTAGCTCCTTTGACCTCTGGAATATCATATTCCAACCTTTTTGATCCCTTAATGTAGAAGCTGCTAGAACTCATGTTATCCTGATTGTGTTTCCACAATACTCGAATTGTTTCTTTCCTGACTTCTTGTAATATTTTCTCCTTGACTTGGCAACTCTGGAATTTGACTACAATATTCCTAGGAGTTTTCAAGAGGCAATCCATGGATTCAATTTCTATTTTGCCCTCTGGTTCTAGAATCAGTACAGTTTTCCTTGATAATTTTTTGAAAAATGATGTCTAGGATCTTTTTTTTTTGATTGTGGTGTTCAGGTAGTCCAATAATTTTTAAATTATCTCTCCTGGATCTGTTTTCTGGGTCAATGGTTTTTCCAATGAGATAATTCACATTGGTCTTCTATTTTTCAGTCTTTTGGATCTGTTTTATAATATCTTGATTTCTCATAAAGTCATTAGCTTACATTTGTTCCATTCTAATTTAGAAGGAATTATTTTCTTCTGTGAGCTTTTGGACTTCTTTTTCCATCTGGCCAATTCTGCTTTTTAAGGCACTCTTCTCCTCATTAGCTTTTTGGACCTCTTTTGTGTATCAGCAAGTACCCTAGCATACCTAGAGTGGCTGCTAGCACAGGTTCTTAGATCTGCTTTTCTAAAGGAAAGCAACTCAAAATGGGTTAACAGTCTCACTTTAATCAAATATATATCATTTACCTAGTTCAGGGGGAAAAGTCAGCACCCTGAATGTCAGAGAATGCAAACACAAGTTACAAACACAAGTTACAAACAAACAGAAAAACAGATCAGCAGACGGCTTCCAGCATCTGACCATTACATCAGTTACCTATTCAGTTACCAGAGAGGGAAGCATCAACATTTGGGTTTTTCAAAGCCAGTGGGCTCAATGGCTTCCCAGAGTCTCATCTGGCCAAATCACACAACTCTTCTCAAAGTGAGCCCCAAACCAAAACCTCACATCGGGGCATATATATAGCCTTCTGGCTTGGAGAATGTCACAGCCCTCTTGACCCACTGCCCAAACACAAAGCTACAAGGCACGGGCATTCCTGAAAAAGAAGCCTGGTGCCACAGGCTCCACATGACCACATTCAGCCTATTAGGGAAAAGAGTATACTTTCAAATCTTGGAAAGTTCTCAGAGTCATGTAGCCACTTTAGCAAAGGGCCTTTGGGCAGGGAAGATCTTCAGATTCCCATAACATTTTGTCATGTGAGTTAATCTATTTTTAAGGTGTTATTTTCTTCAGTATTTTTGGGGGTCTCTTTTAGCAAACTCTTGACTTATTTTTCATGATTTTCTTGCATCAATCTCATTTCTCTTCCCAATTTTTCCTCTCCTCTGAACTAATTTTCAAAATCCTCTTTGAGCTCCTCCATGGCCTGTGATCAATTAAATTTTTCTTGGAGGCTTTTGATGTAGGAATATTGACTTTGTTGTCTTCTTCTAGTTCTCTGTTTTTTTCTTCTTTATCACCAAACAAAGATTCTATAGTCTGATTTTTTCTTCTGTTTACTCATTTTCCCAATCCATTACTTGAATTTTGAGCTTTTGCTGAGGTAGTACTCTGCTTCCAGAATGGAGAGCGTTCTGTCCGAAATTTCTGGGGTTTTGCACAGCTGTTGTCAGAGCTACTTCTAGGCACCTGTAAATTTTCTGTTCTTCTAAGGTGATATGATCAAAGGAGAGCTTTTTACTCCTCTCCTCAACTGTGGTATGGGCTGTGAATGACCACAAGCACTCTTTTCTGCTTCAGAATTATAAAGAGGATTCCTTCTCCACAGCTGCCACAAGTTCTGCCATGCCAGTGGTCCTCCTCATTCCAGGACAGCTGCCCAGCACTGTGACCCAGATCCTACAAAAGCAAGAGAATTCTGACTCAGTACCAGCAAAGAGATCCCTGCAATTTCCCTCTAATCAGCCTCTTGATACCCATGCCATCTCTGGTCCTGGAGCTCTGGAAGCAAAAGCTGCTGCTGCTGCCTCTGCTGGTGCTGCTGTCACTACCACCACCTCTGCTGCCCCAGGTCTTGGGCTGAACTGCATTTTTCTCTACCCAGGGCAAACAGCATTTATCCACTGCCTTTTTATTTTATCTTTGGCATTTGTGGGTTAAGAAGTCTGGAAGCCATAACAGCTACCAGTGATTCAGTCCCTTGAGGCCTGCTCTGACCTAGTCTGTGCTTATATGGCCCACATGGAACTGTGCTTTGCTTCCATCCCTGTGCAATAGATCCTTCCTGTTGGCTTTGCCAGATTGTTTTCCACTGGAGATATGTTTCACTCTGTCATTTTGTGGGTTTTGTATCTCTAAAATTTGTTGAGAGTCATTTTTTGTAGGTATTAGGAGATGATTGGGGAAAGAGCTCAAGCAAGTTCCTGTTTTTCCTCTGCCATCTTGGCTCGACCCACCATGGAAAGGCTTCTTGCAGAAGGTAGAATATTAGTTGCAATGTGAAGGAAGCTAGGGAATATAGGAGGTGGATATGAGCATAGGGAAGTTTCCAGTCATGAGGGTCAGCTAGTGAAAACACTCAGATTCAGAGATGGTTTATCTATGTTAGGTATATCAAGGAGTCCAGTGTCACTAGATGGCAGAATATGTGGTTGGGGAGGGGAAGTTGTAAGGTTTAATCAAGAAGGGGTCAGGTTGTAGAGGGCTGTGTGAGCCAAGTAGATGATTTCATATTTAATCCTTAAGGTAAAAGGTAGCTACTGGAGTTTGGTAAGTGGAGGTGGGCGTGACATGGTTACACTTGTACTTTAAGAAAACCAATTTGGCAGCTGAAAGAAGGATAAATGAGGAGAGCATTGAGGCAGGGAGACCAACTAGCAGGCTATTATAGTAGTCCATGTTTGATATAAAATGTCCTGCTCAAGGGTGGTTGTAGTATCAGAGGAGAAGGTTGCATATACGGAAGCTGTTCAAATATAACATGGCTCTCCTTTTACCCTCTCAACTGAAAATCTTACCTCATGTTTTACAGAAAATAATATTGAGGTCATTATGTATGAATTCTCTTTTCTCTCCTCTTCTTCATCTCATATCACTTAGATGTCTTCTGCTTCTATCTTTTCCTTCAATCCTGTCTCACATGAAGAAGTGCCCTTAATCCCCTACCAAAGCTAACCCCTCTATCCTCACGAGTGGTTATATTCTGTCCTGTCTCTGTCAACAGATAACCTACTCTGTCATCCCTGCTCTCTCACTTATCTTTCATCTCTCCTTTGCTATTCCTTATAAAAATGTTTGTCTCCCCCATCCTCAAAAATAAAATTTGTCACTTGATCCTTCCATTCTCACTATCATCTTGTATTTTTTTTTCCCCTCTGTGGTTAATCTCTCCTGAAAAGTTCACCTACAATGTGTACCTACTCTTTCTCTCCTTTCATTCTTATTCTTATGTTAACTTCTTATAATCTGACTTCCTATTTCATCATTCCACTTAATCTGCTCTTTCTAAAGTTACCACTGACCTCTTAATTGTGATGTCCAATGACCTTTCCTCAATCCTTATTGTCCTTGATATCTCTGTAGTCTTTTACACTGTTGATCATCCTCTCTTCCTCTTTGGTACTCTCTTCTCTCCAAGTTTTCCTAGTTCCCTCCTAGTTTTCATCCTATTTATTTGAACACTCCTTTTCCATCTCTTTTCTATAATTCTCTTCCAGGTCATACCCTCTAACATTGGTATCTTACAGTACTCTATCCTGGGTCCTCTTTTCTTCTCTCTCTGCTCTCTTTCATTAGTGATTTCATAAATTCCAAAGAATTTACCATCTGTATACTTATACTTCTCAAATCTATCTATCCTACTCCTACCTTTCTGTAGACCTCCAATAACTGCCTCTCCAACTACCTTTTAGTTATCTCAACTTGGATATCCAGTACATATCTTAAGCTCCAAAAATCCCAAAACTAAACTTTTTATCTTTCCCCCTAAAAGTTTTTTTCCCCTTCTCACTTCCCTATAATTGTAGAAGACAATACCAGGTTGTTGTCAACCTCCAGCTTGTCAAGCTCAGTTGACGTCCTTGGCTCCTCACTATCTCTAACTTCTCACATCCAATGTATTGGTAAGGCCTGCCCATTTGACCTTTGTAACATCTCTAAAACAATTACCCATTTCCTCTTTGACCCTGCCATCACTTTAGTGCTGATCCTTATCACTTCATACTTGTACTATTGTATTAGCCTATTGATGGGTCTGCCTGCCTCAACTCTCTCCTCACTCCAGCCCATCCTCCCTTCAGCTGCCAAAGCGATTTTCCTAAAGCTCCATTTTGACCATGTCAATCCCCTACTCTATACACTCCAATGCTTCCTAAGCACCTCTAGGATCAAATACAATTTCTTTTGGCATTAAAACCCCCTTAAAACCTAAGTCCTCCCTATTTTTCTAGACTCCGTAAACCTTATGCCCCATTTTCTATGCTTTGATCCATTCACACTGTCCTCTTGGCCATTCTAACTAATAAAACACTCCATATCTTAGTTCAATATATTTTCTCAGACTGTTCCTTATGCTGGAATTCTCTCTCTCCTCATCAATTCTTACTGAATTACCTGTATTCCTTTAAAGTTCCAACTAAACTCTCATCTTCTGCAGGAAGACTTCCCCAGCCTTCTTAATTCTAGTGCCTTCCCTTTTAAAATTATTTCCCATGTAATCTGTATGTAGCTTGTTTGTATACATTAGTTTACTTGTTATATCCCCCATTAGATAGTGAACTCCTTGAAAACCACGACTGTGGTTTGCTTCTTTTTGTATCTCCAGAATTTTGGATAGTTCTGGTACATAATAAATGTTTAATAAATGTTTATTGGTTAACTGACAATGCATAAATGTTGTAACTTAGATATCAATTGTATATTGTAGGGAGGAGAAGGAGTAAGGAAATAAGGATGACAGCTAGGTTTTAAGCTTGGGTGACTGAGATGTTGATGGTACCCCTTAACAGTAATGGAAAATTAGGATGAAGGGATAGTTGGGACAGAGGAAGATGATGAATCCAGTTTTAGTCATGTTGAGGTTAAGTATCTACAGAAAATCCAATAAGCATTTGGGGATGTGAGATAAAATCAAAAGAGAAATTGAGGCTCTAAAAATAAATCTGAGAATATTCTTAAGAAAGATAACATCTAAATCCATGTTAGCAGGTCAGATTATGAAGTCAAATAACATAAAAGGAGATGAGGTCTCAGGACAGAACACTGATGGACACCCCATGGTTAGTAGTTGGATCAGGAATCACATTTGACTATTTTTTTGTTATTCAAGGGTCAGTTAGATTGTGATGGATGACTTGAATTCACCAAAAGTAACTAAACACTCTCCTCATCCTCACTTATCTTGGGCATGAGCTTCCTAATTGCTGTTTTGATGTGTCTTTTCAAATTCAAATGTCATTTACTTTTACTAAAAAAAAAAAAAGAAAAGAAAAATAAATGGGGCAGCTCTGCCTAATGTCTGTTTCAGCAATCTTCATCTCACACACTCTAAGTAGGTAACCTATCCCCATTTTTTTGGTTCTCTCTTTTGTCAAATTTAATTTTTTTTTTGTTTTCAGAACCTGTTACCAGTCTATACTCATATACTATTACTCATATACTAAAATTCATCCTTTATTGCCACACCTTATTTCCATTGATAGTATTTTAATTTTTACTGTCTAGGCTGGTGAATGAATTCCCTAGAAATCCAAATATGCCTCTAGAACACCTTTAATTTTCATTTTTATTAGATACATGTCTCTTTCTTTCTTCAGAATTTATTTATTGAAGACTTCCCTTTATTCTTAGGTTGACTTTCCCTTTAGAATTTTAGTCCATGGAGCTAGAATACATGTCAGATTCTCACTTCCACCTTCTTCCCCATTGAAACACTAAATATTAATGATTACTCACACCAATGTTCCTATCATCACTATACCTTTGCCAAGAATTATTCTTAAAATGGAATTTCTGCTTCCACATTTTGAAGAGTAAAATTAGCTTTGAAATAAATTTTAAAAGTTATTAAATTTACTTTGGCAAAGAGAGAGGTCTAGAAAATATTTGGATAGTTGAAATTACACCTAATTTCTATTATTGAGTCTTGTGGCAGTTCTTCTATTGTGGCAGTTTTGTGATCTATGTACTGAATTCTGAATCTATTTTCTTTTTGTTTACTTCATCTGCAGTAAACTCTGATAAAAATACTGCTTCTCCCTGAATTGATCTCTATCAACATATTCTCCATGCTGATTCACACCACTGGCTCCTATATTTCCTCATATGAAATATGACTTCTTAATACTACTTCTTATATAAACACTTTTGAATAATATTAATGATGAGTGTCAGTGAGTAGAAGCTGTCCTTAAATCTGAAAACATCCTCACACACCTATAAGCTTCTGGCTTTAGGAGAATAGGTATGAGAGAGCAAATGTTGAGTGTAAGGACTTAGGACAATACTACAAAAGAATTCAGACTGAAGAATATGGCTCCCCTATGCCTATGTACTCTTTTCTCTCCTGCTTAATCCAAAACTTGTTCTATAAATAACACCAATCTAGGGGAAGATAACTCATTTCATGTTATTAATTGCTCCCTGCCTATATTTCTCATATTATCACCTTGGATTGCTTAAGGAAATCTCTTGCAGACTAGCCCTTGATTTGTGCCTATCTGGCAAAAACAAAACAAAAAGGAAAACAACAACAACAAAGCAATCCCACATTATTTGGCTACTTTCTCACTCCTCTTTCTGCAATTGAATTGGATTTGAGGGAGAGAGGGCTGTGTAAAGTCATCAGCTTCACTTTCTCCTCCATAGTCACCTGGACCCAGAGGCCAGATATAGAATAGGACAACTGAAGATGGTACAGGATGCAGTGCCCATACAGGGGAATGGAGAAAGACTCTTTCTCTAAATGAAGGTTCCAAGAGGAACCATCAATAAGAGAATGGATGTGTCTATGGGATTTATTCAGACTTGCTGTCTCTCCAGTTTCTATTACTGCAAATGACACTAAAAACAAAGTTGGTGGTGAATAATTCCTGGCATGTAACAATGGCATAAATAATAGTCAGAAGGGACAAACAAAAACTAGAAAGGGGAAGAGAAGCATGGATAGCTGATCATCATAATGCTTTGGAAGTAACAGCAGTCAATGCAGAATGCCATAGACTCCAGAACAGAATTGGCTTTGTTGGTTCAATCTCTATCTCTTTTTGGAGAAGCAAACCAGTAATTTAAGTGCAATAGTTCAGTTAAGGGAATAATTGCCTTATTCTGAGGTGAAGAGGAAAGGGGAGTACTCATTTATTCAATCATCATTGAGTTTTCTACAGTCTTCCAGCAAGGCCATCATACCATATACAATCCCAGTGGTGGCTGCAACAAACTTTCCAAAAGCATCAGTCATAGTTTTTATAGAGAAGATCAATTGAGTATAAATGTTTGATTTTATAGAGACCACATGATAGCAAGATGGAAAATTGGTCTGGCTGTTACACTTTTGATCCACTCTCCTCTCTTCTGCTTTCCTGAATTCTTTCTAAGTGATCCCAGAGATTTTGAGGTCCATGATATCAAGAAAAGAAGTCGAGTATTTATTAAGCACTTATTATATTCTGGACATTGTACTAAGTGCTAAGGATTGCTGTTTTTTGTTGTTTGTCCTTCTCTAAGGTGACTAAGGATATAAATAAAAGTCAAAAGAAGCCCAAGTACTCCCCTTAAGAAAATAAATTATAATTAGGGAAGTAACACATAAGCAGAAGCTGAAAAATGTGAGAAGATTTTGAGAGTGTGGTTGTATGTGGTGTGTCCTTTGTTCTTGAAGAGGACCATGACGATGACATGATGTGCAATTGAATTGAATTTGAGTGGGAGAGGGCTGTGCAAAGTCTCCAGTCTCACTTCCTCTTATAGAGCCATCTAGATCAGGAAGACTGGAGATGACCCAGGATGCACTGGGAGACCTCAACATTTTTAAGGTAAGGTCTTTTAAACTTCTCACTTTGGGTGAGGCAATGCTGCATTCAATGAATAGACCTCTTTAAAAAAATGTGTCAAAGGATGGCTCCTTTAACAAACAAATAGTTAGATGGATGAATGAATGAATGAATGAATATAGATGGATAATTGAATGAATGAATGAGTGAGTGAGTGAATGAATGAATGAATGAGTGAATAAGCAAACAAACAAATAAATATCAAACTGGGAAGGGAAGCCCTTCAGGATTGTTGGCTGAAGGAGAAACTGTTACTATTTACATTCACTCTGAACTCTGGAGGGCCCAAAAACTAACCATGAAGTGGTGCTTGGGTAGTGATCTATTATTGTTCAATCAATGTTCAATCAGAGCGAATTGGATTTAAGACATAGTCTTTGAGAAAGAAATCTAGCCAGTAAACCCCAAGTTAATTAGGTAGGTTTTGACCATCAAAATTTACCTTTCTTTGGGTGGAATACCTCAAGTAAGAGTATGATATTCCATGTAAGAAGAAGAAAGGAGAAGAGAGGAGAGGAGAGGAGAGAGGACAAGTTGAGTTGCCGAACTGGAACTGGACAGCTGGGTACCCATTCAGGCAGCTTGACTACTCACAGATTATGGTTTGTCTTTCATTCTTGAAGAGGATCATGACATCAGGGAGATAATGACATGACTTGCAATTGAATTGGATTTGAGGGAGAGAGGGCTGTGGAAAGTCATCAGCCTCACTTTCTCCTCCATAGTCACCTGGACCCAGAGGCCAGATATAGAACAGGACAACTGAAGATGGTACAGGATACAGTGCCCATACAGGGGAATGGAGAAAGACTCTTTCTCTAAATGAAGGTTCCAAGAGGAACCATCAATAAGAGAAGGAAATCATAGGGCTGAAGACATCTGAGGCATGGTGTCAAGGTTTGAAGAATGAAGGATGCCAGTTGGACTCTTATGATAGTACTTCCATTCCTGTCTAATAACTAGGATCACAGGCCATATTCCAAAATGAA
The DNA here is from genome assembly GCA_028627135.1 of Pseudochirops cupreus. Taxonomy (NCBI): domain Eukaryota; kingdom Metazoa; phylum Chordata; class Mammalia; order Diprotodontia; family Pseudocheiridae; genus Pseudochirops; species Pseudochirops cupreus. Next base: position 176,972,286 of record CM053581.1, on the reverse strand, counting down.
AATTTACATTATGCTGAATGAGGTATATCTGTTCTGAGTCATAGTCCAATCGTGGATTTCATCCTACCAAGTGTCAGAGATACAATGAGATGAAATTTGCTTCCTTGATTTGGTATTTCTGTTTTATCTTGCTTATTGCCTAAACACTGGGCATTTATGTACAATTAATCTGTCCCCTTTCAGATTGCTTCACATCTCCTCTTTATATAATATGAAGGTACTTGGTTATTTGTATGATATCTCCCTTTTTAGAATATATTCTCCTTGAGGGCAAGTACCGTTTGTGGGATTTTTTTTGTTCTTCTCAGTGTCTAGCACACTGTAAACACTTAGTAATTTCTTTTTTATTTTATTTTTAGATTTTATTCTTTTGAGTGATATGTAAAAAATAATTTGAACATTTAAAAAGACGAGTTCCAAATTCTTTCCTTCCTTTCCTCCCCTCCTTTCTTCTTGAAAAGGCAAGCAATTTGATATAGATTATTCATTTTTTAAGGTTCAGATAGAGATGACCTAAGATCCTTCAGTCTTAGAGCATTTTTTCCTTTAAAAAATAATTTATTTTTAGTTTTCAATATTCATTTCCATAAGATTTTGAGTTCCAAATCTTCTCCCCATCTCTCCCCTCCCCTCCATCCCAAGATGGCATGCATTCTGATTACCCCTTCCCCCCAGACTTCCTTCCTTTCTATCACCCCCTCCTTTCTTATTTTCTTCCACCTTTTTTTCTGGTAGGGCAAGATAGATTTCTATACACCATTGCCTGTATATCTTATTTCCCAGTTGCATGTAAAAACAATTTTTAACATTTATTTTTAAAACTTTGAGTTCAAAATTCACTCCCTTCTTCCCTCACCACCTACCTTCATTGAGAAGGCAAGAAATTCAATATAGGTTATACATGCATAGTTATGCAAAACACTTCCATAATGGTCATGTTGTGAAAGACTAACTATATTTCCCTCTATCCTATCATGTCCTCTACTTATTCTATTTTCTCTTTTGATACTGTCCCTTTTCAAAAGTGTTTCCTTTTTACTACCCCCTCCTCCAGTCTACCCTCCCTTCTATCATTCCCCTGCACATCCCCTCACCCTTACTTTCCTGTAGAGTTAGATAACCAATTGAATGTGCATGTTATTCCCTCCTTAAGCCAAGTCTGATGAAAGTAAGGTTAATTTATTCCCTCTCACCTCCCTTTGCTTCCTCTCCACAGTGAAACATTTTTCTTGCCTTTTTTATGTGAGGTAGTTTACCCCATTCTATTTCTCCCTTTCATTTGCAATCTCCTGATTAACCGTCATATCTACTTTCTGTCTATGGGTTGAGAGCTGAAATGGCTGCTACTGATGAACTGTCTCCAAGGCTTGTTGCTGGTGTCCCAGTGTGACCTGCACTGCCACTGTCTGCACTGTTCTCCAGGTCCAACCACTACCCCTCTAAGACAGACATATTTTACTCACTTTCTAAGTTGTCCTAGGCTGGAAAATTGTTTTACCCTGACATTTTATTTGTTCTGCTGCTCCAAATTTGACATGAAGCACTATTTTAAAATTGTTTATAGGGGAATACGGGAGAGATCAGGTGAATCCCTGATTTTACTTTTCCATCTTGGTTTCACTCTCAATAAATGATTTTTGACTAGCTGAATAGTATAGAATATCTTCATTGCAAAACTGTGGTCTCCAGTGAGTCACATGACTCAACACTTTTTGTTTATTAATGGGACAGGAGTCCCTCAATTCAAAACTGACTTTTTTCTTGAAAGATAGAAAACTTTCATTTCTTAGGTCTCATCTTTCAAGTTGTCAAGGCCTACAGGATTTTGAGAGTATTGTCTCCCAACATATTTGGAATAGGGTAAGCTTTACAAGAGATGGTGGATGATATAATTATAGAGTTCATTAAATATCTTTTTCTCTTCATCTCTTGATAGCTCTTATTTTTGCAAAGTTATCCCTTATCTCTCTTTATCTTTACCTTTCTGGAACATAGTAGTCAATAATTAAGCTTGGTTTTTAAAAAATGAACCCTGATTATCTATTCTTCATGGTTACCCTTGTAGGCATGGCAAATATCGATGAAAGTGGTAGGGTTTGAATGGTCTCTTGTGAGTAGGGGTGTATATCATTGGCATGAAGTTATCTACAGTCCCCATATTTGAAGTAGTCCTCCTTAAAGGGGGGCTGACATAAGTTTCCCCATAACTTGAATGCTTTCATAGTCAATCAATTAATCAATCAGCAATTTGTTAAGTGCTTACTATGTGTGAGGCACTGTGCTATATAATCTTTTTTTTGGAGAGGGAGTGGTGCAATTTAACTAGTAGATAATGCATGTAAGGTAAGATACCTCACCATGTTAAAGAGTAATTGATTCTTGATCAAGTCTAGGAATGGGAAGTTTAATCAGTCAACAATGAAGACACCCAATCTCTAAACCCTAGTATTTTATTTTAATACCTTGAAGTATTGTGATTCATTGAAGATTCTATCAACTACAGGTCTAGAGTAAAAATTGAGGATTTGTGGTGCTGTTTAGAATGTAATGCCTAAGGAACATAGATTTACAGCTAGACAGGACCTTATAGAATCCTTAGTCCAAATACTTAATTTTTCAAATAAGGAAACTGAGGCCAAGAGAGGATAGATCATTTTCTCTGGGTCACACAGATAATAAATGGCAGACTGGGTTTTGGACTAGGTCCCCTGACTCCATATCCACTATTTACTCCCAGTCTACAACAATTGCTATGAAATATGTCTGTCTCCTATAAGAGAACAATAATAATATTTTTTCTATCTGAACAGCTGATAGGGCAGTATAGCAATGAATAATTGACCTCTCCTTCGTCATTTTGTTGATTACCTCTATTTTAGGGGTCAGTCATTAAAAATCTTATTTACCTGGAATTAGATGTCTTCTGAGATCACTTTTAGCTCTACTGTAAGATAAGTTCCTCAAAGTATGCTTTTACCTCATTTAATGGAACCAGCCCTTTGTCTAAAGAAGAACTTGTGGAGTTTTAGCTTGGAGTTTTATGAATCCTTAAAGAACTATAGATGGCACCTTCCTGAGTATAAACAAATGAACATAATTAGAGTTCTCTTTATAGCTAAGGATAAGAATTCTCTCCCATTGTGATGTTGATCAGCTTCCCACTCATCTTTTTTTATACTAGATCACAAATTCATCTTGAAATGGTACTGATTAGAGCATCTAATAGCCAAAAGACTGAGCACTGATTGAAAACCACAGAGCTCTCTATAAGTGTGAGTTGAGTTTGAAAGAGCTATGGTAGAGTAATTAGGTATGAGGTAATATTTTCGTCATAGGAAGAATGACTAAACATCTTCTTCACTTAGGAGAATAGTCTAAACAGGAATTCCTTGTTTTGGAATAAAAGGATGCCTAAGGAAAGAGAAGTAGTCCCTTCCAAAAACCTCTTATTTCATTAGAGTGTCAGACTTGTGAAAATGAGAGGGAAATTGAGTAGAAAATACTCTCTAAGAGTGTGCCATTAAATTGGTTCAATGAAAGAAAACAAGATTGTACATTTATTCAGTTACTCTCACAGCCATTATCTGAGGAATCCACTTCTGTGGGTGGTTTCAGGTATCCCCACCAAATGTCAACTAACTGTCACAGAGAGGGTAGGCAAGTCAGTCTAACCCATGCAGCAATTTCACTATGAAAGAGAAGTATGTAACATGTGCCATGCAAGTTAAACTGCCATATTTACCACACTCACCACATTGATATCAGCTTCCCTCTGACCCTGATAGAGGCAGACTAGAACCAGACTCAGGAACTGTGAGGACATCAGTGCCCCATAAATCACCAGACATGTTCCAAGTCCATCCTCATATTTATTATTAAGAGTGAAAAGCATTGTGGAAGGGGGCCTCACTTTCCTCATCACCACTACAAATGGTTGCTGGCTAACTGCCACCAATAGTCAAATAGGCAAGGAGTCCAAGGTGTGACAATATTGCCCAGACCACCAGTACAGACCTCATTGCAATTATCAGGGGAAGCAGCTCCTGTGAAGAAGGGTTCAGCTATCGCCATGAACTATTGATTAATCAATTGGCACATACAGGTCAGACAAACCACCTTAGCTAAAGCCACAAGGCAACTTGAGGGAGAGAGAATGGGATACATGATCTAGGCACTACCATGATTACCATCTATCCTCAGAATTGGTGTAGACAATCTAGAGCCCTGAACTCAAAAGTCTTGAAAATAGCACTGGTTCTAGCCCAATGACCTCAACCATAATCCTGGGAAACACCGTGTATAGAGATTTAGTTGACAACTATTTCTGTAGGAATTACAACCACAGCTACTAAAGATTAAGAAAAGAAATTCTTGCCACCAAAGTACCTGCCACTGTCAGAAATTGATATAATTTTATCAATGGAAATTACATCAAAGAAGAAACATTATCATCTGCTTTGCTTCTGCCTCCTAAGGTCCATGGAGAATTTTCTATCTGATTTCTAGCTGAAACTTTCCTTACATATTATCTCTCCCATTAGAATGTGAGCTCCTTGGAATCCAGGGACTGTCTTGCTTTTCTGTTTGTGTCTCCAGTGCATTATGCACATTGATATGCAAATAGAATCATCTTAAGAAATGCTTGATTCAATCATTCTTTCTTTCTCTGGAAGCTTCATATGTAACTTATGTATTTGTTTTTAAATAGAAATGATGCCTTTTTGAGGGGAACTACATGGTTTCTTTAGAGATGAGGTCATTTTAAATTATTAAATAAATTTTAAAATCACCCCAGTGGTAACAATATATTAATCATGGGCATCTCTGCTTAAAATGAAGCTTCTACAGTATCCTGAAAGCCAAGATACTTGAGTTTTAATGTATTAAAGCGGAATGGTATTTCAAAGATATTACAAAATTTTTTTTCTTTGCCTATAAAGTGACAAAGTAGAAATCAGAACAAGTGGTTTCTTTTTTTAATTTTAATTTTTTACATTTATTTAGTATATAATTTTCTCTAGTTATATGTAAAAACAATTTTCAACATTCATTTTTAAAACTTTGAGTTCTAAATTCTCTTGCTTCCTCCCTCCTCCCTGCCTATTGAGAAGGAAAGCAATTCAATATAGGTTATACATGGGTAGTCATGCAAAACATATTCATAATAGTCATGTTAAAGAAAGCATTGATCAAATTAAAAAAAAAAACCTCAAGAAAAATAAAATAAAAAAAAAACAACAACAACTATGCTTCAATCTGTATTCAGACACCATGAATTCTTTCACTGGGGACGGATGGCATTTTTCGTCATACATCCTTCAGAGTTGTCTTGGATCATTGTATTACTGAGAATAACTAAGTCATTCACAGTTGATCATCTTACATTATTGCTGTTGCTTTGTACATAGTACATCTCACTCTGAATCAGCCCATGCAAGTCTTTCCAGGTTTTCCTGAGGGCATCTTGCTCACAAGTGATTTCTAAGGTGATAATATTCATGAACTTTTCTCCCCATGACTTCTGGAGAAATTCTTAATCTTTCAAATTATCATACCTTGAGTTCCACTGTGTCCTACCCCACATAAGAAGCACCAACATTCATAACTAGCAAATACTTCAAGCTTTCCTTACAGATTCAAGTGTGAGATCTTTGTATTTATGTAATAAAGCAAAAATTTTTCCTCCCAACATTGCCTTGTTTTTCTTTTCCAATTCTACTCTTCTTCTATTAGATATGCTAATAGAACTATCACTGTCCCAGAACGGTTTGGTGAAATAGGAGATAAAATTGGAAACGGAAGACCTGGGTTTAAATTGAGGTTATAACATTTACCAGCTGTGTGATCTTGTGAAGGTCATTTAACTTTTTGCAGCTTGAGTTTCAAAATAGACAAAACAAAAGGGTTGGATTAGAATACCACTAACATCCCTTTCACCTCTAAATCTATTGTCCTAAATCTTTTTTCTCTTCCAATCTATACTATACACAACTGCCAGGTAACCTTCTAATCACATTGTAATTCTGATCACCTCAGTCCTCTGTCTTGACATGCTCAGTGGAAAGGTCTTCATATACACCCTTATTATACTCATATTATCTCATTTTGTCATAACAATTATCAGATAGCACAGATATCCCCTCCCCCCACTTTGTGAATGAGAAAACTGAGGCACAGAGAAAATTGGTGACTTGTCCAAGGTCAGGAAGTAAGGGGACCAAAAATTAAATCTAGATTTTCTGAATCCAAAACCAGTATTCTTTCCATTACTTGATTTGTCTTATGAACATTCAAAGTTGGCTATCACTTACATATTTGTCTAAACTTACAAAAGGGGAGTGGTGCATGATCCCTACTAAACTAGCATCTTAGTACTGACTAATGCTCTCTTACAGATCTGCTGTCAGCCTTGATCAAGAGGAGAATAGGGTACCCACCATATATTGCATGCAAGGAAGGGTATGTAGCCAAGGTAGTCACGTTACAGTGGATAGGATGTCCCTGTTGCCAGGGCTGCTACTTTTTTTTCCCTTAAACCATCTGTGCTCAGGGTGACAAATACTATCTTTTTTTTCTCTAGGTGTGGATTTTGCCACAGATTCCCAGGCAAGCATCCAGATCTAATTAGCACCACGTTCCTTGCAACCAAGGTACCAGCTGGTGCAAAAGTAGAAGCTGACCATTTTAAAGGATAAGTGGAACTTAATTAATAGCCTGCACCATCTTCAATGGGTCCCTATAATGCAAAATAGTAATTTCATTGATTACCATTCTATTTAGTTTCTGTCTCCCTTGCTTTCAGTGTCCCACAAAGACAGCCGTGCTGACCCATCACTTTGGTAATGACAAGGTACTGTGGGGAGAAGCCCAGGGCTCTGATAGAAAAGGCAAGGACAGTGAACTCACATGTTGCTAATTTCAGATTTTTCAAAGGGCCAACACAGCTCCCTGCTGGGCCTATTCTCTTGGTGTTGCTAAGATCTAAGTGAGATAATGGTACTAAATGTAATCCCTATGTCAAGTGGAAGCTATGTTCTGGGGAAGAATCTGGAGGGAAGATAGATGAGTTGCTGTCCACCCAAAGAATCACCAACTTCCACTGGCATTTCAAATTGATTGTTAGGCAGGTTAGTACATTCCTACAGTGATTATAGCTTTCAAATCTGTAATCTTTTGTTCTTTGACTGAGCAAAATTATGTAAACAATTGACTTGCCCATATAAGGGAGAATTGGGTCTTCTCCTATAGAAATGACACATTTGGTTTGACTCATTTGAGTTCCTATCATAACCTAGAAGTTTTGGAGTACATAAGCTGGGGTGCATGTAAGTATATGCACATATGTACCTGTTGTTTCACCTGCTATGCATCAAGTAATGGAATTGTTTTCATCCATTTGCTCTCCAGGAGACAAGTGGAGATGCCTGCTGGAATTAGCACAT
>CM053581.1:176942470-176964344 GCA_028627135.1 Pseudochirops cupreus | reverse complement strand
AAGGATGATTGAATGATTGAATTGATTGAATGACTGAGTCGCTAAATGATTGTTCTTTGTTGAAAACTATGGTGAAAACTATGTGGCCATATTAGGATAAGTTGTTGAGTTGTGACATGGTGAATGCTGCATTTTGATTTTCTGTGATAAGTTGTAATATTGTGAATGCTGTACCTTGATTTTCTGTGAATGTTTTGCTCTGATTTGTTATTGAATAAATACAGTGTTTGCTATACTATGGAATCAGAACCTTGAAAGCTGATCACAGCAGCCATCCTCTGGAAAGTTGCTTGCGCTTGGCTTTACAATCTCATGCTGGCATTGTTCTGCCTCATCACATCTTATCTTTAATTTTCCCTTTCTTCCATCAAGACTCCTCTCAAAATCCATCTTCTGCAGGCCTCTGAGATTTCTTTCTATTGACTCTTTTTATATTTTATTTAAGCACCTAGTTATTTACATATTGTATATCCCATTAAAATGTGAACTCTGACTAAAGGGACTCTTATCTTTGCATCCTCAGTACTTAGCACATGGTCTTGGATGTAGCAATTATGTAATGAAATCATTGATGAATTGAATTAGATCACAATTATTTGACATTTTAACAGCATAAAATACACAACACTTATTAAGCTGTGGATAACAGTTTATTACACATACACACAAATGCATATTTCTGAAAGTGTGGGAGATTGCATGGAAATCAGGTCACAAGCATTAAATTATATGCCAAACTATTCCATTTAAACTTATTAGAACCTGGTCTGTATTATTGAATATTCATACAAATATGAAAATATATGTTAATTTTCTACATATTATTCCCCTCCCCCCTCTCACACAACAGAATGTAAGCTTTTTGGTGGCAGAATCCACTTTGCAAAACCTTTGTACCACCAGCACCTATCACAATGCTTAGCAAATAGTGAAGTGAGCAGGTAATACATGTTTATTGGATAAAACTTGCTAAGAGTCTACATATAATTTAACAAATATTTTATCAAGTGTTTACTATTTGCCAGGCACTGTGCTCAGCATTTGCAGTACAAAGTTATAATGAAACAGCTTCTTCCTTCAAGGAGCTTCTGTTTTTTTTGGAGGTAGGGGGCAGACAATATGGATGATGATGAAGAAGGAGGATAAAGGAGGTGGAGAATGGAGAATGATGATGATGATGATGATGATGATGATGATGATGATGATGATGACATTTATATATTGCTTACTATGTGGCAGGCACTGTGCTAAGTGCCTTATAATTATTATCTCATTTGATACTTACAACCTCCCTGGGAACCAAGTGCTATTATTATCCCCATTTTATGGATGAGGAAACTGAGACAAATAGAAGTTAAGTGGTTATCCAGGGACCTAGAATTAGAAAGTATCTGAAACTGAATTTTAACTCAGATCTTCCTGACTCCAGGCACAGCATTCTCTATACTGTATCACCTAGTTATCATTATATACATATATATATATATATATATATATATACACACGTATATGCATATATATGTATGTAATACACATACCAATAATTTCAAAAAGAGGGTAGAAGATAAAACCTTTTATGAAGAATGGTTTATAATTCTATTGCCATATATATCAATGTTTTGAACAAATAGATAAAATTTTGTATCTGGTAGATTTACTGCATATTCAAATTCATTTTTGTCAATTCAATCATTGATTTTCAATATTATTTCCTAAATAGGATCCTGCAAAAGCCTTTTTTTGCTCCAAGGCATAAAAACTCCCATAACTCTAGACTTAAGAATATAAAGACATTTTTGCATCCAATATTTTAGGCAGAAGTAATTTTCCTATCAATAGTAATGAATCCCTCAATAAAATAGATTCCCATGAATTGTGCCATTTGCCAATAAGATGTGGGAATGTAGAAACTTTTTTCAGAAATATTTATTGCCAATTTCACTTACCTCCTCCTAGAGTATTTACTGAAATACAAGAGATCTGAACAACTCTCTCTTCCACATGTCTATCACTTGCTTAAAAGCTTTCTTTGCAAGCCCCTTTAGTACAAGTGGTAATATGCCAGTACAAATAGCATGCTCTACACTTGTACTTCTGTTGAAGATGCACCAACCCTTAAGACATGACTTTTCCCCCACTTTTGTATGTCAATACTTTGCCTCGAGGATGTTTATATTCAACAAGAAAAAAGTACTACAAAAGTCAGGTAGTACACTGGAACTCAATTGAAGAGTAAAGCAAAAGCCCTGAAAATCATGGGAGACTAACCAAGGAAGAGTTTACTTTATCAATTTCTTGAGCAAAGTTCTTCAAGAAATGTGACATTTGACTGGATCTTTTGCAATTGTATAGATTGACTCAGACAATATGTACAGGTATATTCATGACAGATTTAAGTATTTTATACCATAAATGGAATTATATGTCATAGAAGGAAAAAAATTTCTGATTTCAGAGGACAATCAGTGACCAACTAATTCAACAGATAGGCTAAACTAGGTTGAGGGTAACCAACAAACCTCAAATCCAATGGTGAGTTAGGGTGATGTCTACCCCACACATGTGAAGAATTCCCCTGATAGATGGGGAGATGACAACAAATTGTTGCAGTAGTCATGAAGGAGACTGAAATAGGCATTGTGAAGCACTTAGAGATTAGTCAGGCATTTAAGAAGCCAAGGCCATCCACTGCATTCCAGGTCATTGCCAGTTGTCCTGACTTTTGTCTGGCCACTGGACTTTGATTATCCTGGAAAAGAGAGTGAAGCTGAAGACTTTGTGTGACTCTGCCTCATTTAAATCTATTTCATGAGCAGGCGAAGACATATCCTATTATGTCATGTGTCCCTTCAAAAATGAGGAAAGAACAACTAGTCTTGTCCATACTTTTACAAAGCTTCCCTTTACAATAGAAATGTCAAGTGTTCAGCCTTTGCTGGGTTTTGAAAGTGAAAAATTTACTATCTCCCAAGATAATCCATTTAACTTTGCATTGCTCCAATTATTGGATTTTTTTTTCTTTTGATAAACATACATCTGTTGCTCTGGAGCTTCCACTCATTTCCAGAACTGTCAGCCACAGGACCTCACCAATATGCTTCACACTGACAGTGTTCAAAGCTAGACTAATTTAGCTTTTAGAGGAGGTTATTCTTTAAGGTGGTATGGCAAGAATAGAGAGTATAAGCCATTTGGTCCCCAAATTTTGGAGAACATTCTCCCACAAGTACACATGATCCCCAAGAGGAGTGAGTTTAAATTTAGAATACTATGATGAAGCACATGTGTGAAGAACCCATGTAGCCAATTGATATTTCATAATTTGTCATTACTGAAAGTGCCTTTACAACCCAGAGCTGTTATTCTGCTCAGGCACAGGGACTCACCCTACTTTAAATTTCTTCTTTTCTCAGGTGACTATTCTCTGTGTCCATTTGTCCTCCAGGTTTATTCTTGGTTTATTTCTCTGTGCTCCTGGGTAAGTTCCATATTCTTGGATAACCACCTGTTTGCCTATGGTGTGCCTTTCTATTCTCAAATAGATGCCTTTTCTCCTACTGTTTCTTTCTTTACAGTTATATGATTAATGAAAGGCAAGGATGGAGAGAGGGAGAAAACTGTTCTCCTCCCCTGAAACCTCAAAAAAAAAATTCTGTCAGAAGCCTGAAACTTGAGTGCTTCATCATTAGGCTGATCTATCATTTCATTTTGTTCATCACAGGAGTAACTTATTTTTATACATAGCTCAAGCGGTATGACCTGATCCTTAGAGTAAGCAACAAAATGTTCCCTGTGTGTCATCTTTCCTCACCCAAGGTCTCAGAGTCCTTTACATTTTATTAACAGCTTGTCCACATGTTGTGATTTGGTTACAGGAAAATTCCTTAAGTCCCGGTTTACTATTGATTGATAGAGTCAGTTAAGGAGTCTGTGCCTACTGTATTTTCATTAATGGAAAGACTCTTATTCTTACTTTAATGCATCCTTAATTTCAACAATGTAGACACTACTTTCATCCTTTCTCATCTTTTGTAACTCTTGTCCTTAATTTAACAAAAATCTTCCATAAAGATTCTACCCATGTACTGGAGATCTTCTATTTATTCTCTTTATGTCTCTAGGATACAAATGGGTAATTCAAGCTATTTAGTTGTTTCCTCTCATTCGAACTAAATATTTGATTATTTATTTTTCTAGTCATTCATGTCCTTGGAAATTTTTTATGCCATTTCTCACATAGAAATCAATTTTCATTGTTTAATTACAACCGATAAGCATTTCCCCCCATTGCTCTTATTTTGTTATCTTAAATCTGCCATACAGCGTTTCTAGGAGAATACATTTATTAGGGAGATGGGCTTTTGTGGAAGTAAGCTGCCTGAGAGCATTGCATAAATGCATGTTAACCTAGCTTATATTATTATAAACATTACAATAATTGAAATGCACTATTTCATTCATGAATTAACCAAGTTTATTTTTGTTCTTCTAAAATAAATTAATAAAAACTATTAACCTATTTTTGTCATGAAATTTGCTATGTATGTGTTTGTGTGTGTGTGTGTGTGTGTGTGTGTTAGACACACACATATTTCCTATAGTAATTATTGCTTATGAAGAGGTTTAGCAAATTCCAGGTGGTACAATGTTTAGAGCGGTGGACCTGGATTCACAAAGACCTGAATTCAAATCTGACCTCGAACATTTATTAGCTATATGACCATAAGCAATTCACTAAAGAATTATCTGCTTCAGCTTACTCAATGGTAAAATGGAAATGTAGAGCCTACCTCACAGAGTTATTGTGAGACTCAAATGATAATATTTGTAAAGAGCTTAGCACAGTGACTAGCAAATAGTAGGTACTAAATAAACATTTGTTTCCCTCCTTCTTTTGCTATGCATTGATACCATAATGTAAAGAAGTCATGGTAGTTAGGCCAGATGTGGCAATTCACATCAGTAATTCCGGCTACCAAGAGGTAAGGCTAGTAATCAGTTGAAATAGGGAGTTCTGAGCTGCAGTAGGGCTAAAGCTGATCAGGTGTTTTCACTGTCTGGCATAATAGTGAACCCCTTGAGTGAGGAGAGAACCAGAATGCCTAGAAAGGGAGGAAACTGACCCAGGTTAATAGAGTGCACCAAAGTTTCTTTGTTGAACAGCAGTTGAATCCAGCCCATGAATGGCTAATGAACTTCCACCTGGGAGGGCTAGAACACCCAGTTTCCACTTCTCCTACTCCTGCCAAAAAAATGACAGAAAACAAAAACCAGAAAAGGGAAACAATGGTAGCAATAAGAAACATATCTTTATAAGCATATCTATTTAGATTGTAATATGTATTTCATTTCCTTCATTGCTTTGATTTTATGAAATAATGTTTATATGTATTGATTGCTTATTATTGGCAACCGTAAAATGTCAATAAATGATTTTTTTTCCTAAAAAGTAAAACAGTATAATGACTTCTGTTACATAATTCTAAGGAATGTTCAAAGATTAAAAAAAAAACCTTATCAATTTAGATCTCGCCATTTGGGAATGCATAATATTTTGGTCAGGGGGGGATCTAAAAATTTACTTTTTCAAAAACTTTTTTGGAGGGGAAAAAGTAAACTTTCCTAAAATAAAATTAAAAATTGTAAACAAGACTGAAGGAACAACATTTAATATGCTTGCAAAACAATTGTTTTTAAATACATAATCAGCTCCCTTTCTTTTATATACAAATCTCTATATTAAAGTTAGTCTGATTGAATTTCTAGTTGCCAACACTTCCTTGGCAGTAAAGACCCTGTATTTCAGAAAGACAATGTATTTTAGAAAAATAAAACCATGGAGTGGTAGAAATGTTCTGTATTTCAATAGACTTCACTAATTCAGATTGACTTTCTATTCAGTCAAATTTACTGCCTTTAAAGCAATGGTATTAAGAAATGGAAATTCTGCAAACATTGTTACAAAGGAGACTCAGAACATTAAGTGTTCTAATTAGTATTCTGACAGAGTACCCCTTTCTCAATCATGAATTCAATAGTGAACCCTCATCAGTGGTTTAGAACATTTCTTGCTATTATTTCAGTTACCATTCTGGCAGTCCATTTTAACTACTTTCAAATATTTGCTGGCACCACAAATGACTATCTTAATTTGAGAATATAGAATGTCAACAACAAAGATCCAGAACAGGTAGCAGAGGAGTGAGAGCAAAGTAAAAAGAGCAAAGGGGATAGGCAGAAAGTGAGTTGGATTCTGGCTTAGAAGGTTATGTGTAAAGTGTTTGGGTTTGAATCCATTTTCACTCCTGGAAAAATAACAGTACATTATGTACCAATGGCAGTTCAATAGTAGCAAAATGACCCATTTCAAAAGAAAGCTTTTTAAAAAGGTTTGCTGACTTTAATTTCTTATTTAAATATAGAGATTTTAAAAAGTAAAGTGGAAAAAAAACTTTACAAGCAAATATTTTACATAAATGAAAACATGCATATTAAACCCTATAGTAAAGCAGCTAGAAAGAAAAATCTCAGTACAATATCTTAAAAAATATATCACAAATCAAGACAACTTTAAGTTAACTTGTTAAAATGAACTGGGAACAAAGGTGATGATGTGGAAATGGTAATGGCAAATGATGATCATTATTTTACTTCTCTTTTATTTCAACCAACACCTGAGTTTCCAAAATGCCACCTAGCATACCACACTGCAATAATTCCTTTTCTACTACCATCTAAAATACATTCATGTGAGAGTATTTCAAAATAAGAATTCTCTCTCTCTGTTACACACACACACATCAACACACACACACACACACACACACACACACACACACACACCCTATGGAATCTATTATCTTAATCACGGAAATGGAAATCTGAGTCTTAAGTTTTCCTACCACCAATAACAAGCAAATATAAGTACTACATACAAGGAAAACAACAACAACAACATAAGATTATGACAGACAAAAGACAATAAAGAATTAATCAATAGTCTTGGTTTCGACTAAAAATTTCTTGTTTCTGCTAGTATCCAAACCCTACTGTGATATCAGATGTGGAATTTTAGCACTGTGGTGTTTCCAAAAACTTGATCCTAAGATTTCTGACTATCCACTATGACCAGTCTCTAAACAAATACTAAAGTATGGGAGGCAAACAACAAATAAAAAGGCAGTTGAAAAAAATGTCATTAGATGCTTCAAAATATTGAAAACATCCATGGCTCCCATGTCCAAATTGTCATCCAAAGTATACAGATTTGCAATGTCCTACCCCCCATACTTCCCCTACTAGTTGTAATGATAATTAATTAAAATTTGAAGACTCCTTTTTTGTTATGTCAAGCAAGCCAGTACTTAGCCATTAGTAACTAAGGGCTAAGTACCTCTGTGAAAGAAACAGAAGGTGTGAACTCCGTCTCTTGTTGCTGACATAACAGGAAGGGGTTGGCTGAGACAGAAAGCCAATGCGTGTGTGTGTGTGTGTGTGTGTGTGTGTGTGTGTGTATGTATTTAAGAAGATACCCAGAGAAGAGACAGTCAGAATCAAGAATTTTTTCTTCTAGTGGGCTTCTGGTAGAGGAAGCAGAATTTTCATAGCATCTGGAAGCTGGACTGCTACTTGCTGGACTGAGAATTGAGTTGGTGTTTTCTATGAGACCAGAATCTGGTGAAGGCTGAAGTTGCTGCTGAGAAGGCCACCTGGATGGCTGAAATTTCTTATGGTGTTCATAAACTTTTTTTTTTAAATCTCCTCATCTTCTCAACAAGTATTGGAGTATAAGTTTCCAATTTTATATATATATATAAATATATGAATGTAATTATATATATATATACACACACACACACACACACACACACACACACACACACACACACATATATAATTGGAGCAGGGGAAGTAGGGCAATTGGGGTCGAGTGACTTGCCCAAGGTCACATACCTAATTCTCTATTAAGTGTCTGAGGTTGGACTTGAACTCAGGTCCTCTTGACTTTAGGGCCTATGTTCTATTCACTGCACCACCTAGCTGCCTCCAGCTTCCAATAACATTATACACACACATATATCCATCTTTAGTATTGCAATATAAGGCAGAAAAGTAGACCATGAAATTATGATCTTGTTGCCTTTGGAAAAATTTTAAAAAATACCAATTCTATTTCCCTCTTTAAGAAGTCTCATCTCTTTTGCTGCAAGGCTATTTAGCTCAGTTTTTTGGCATATAGTAGGTGCTAAATAAATGTTTGTTTACTTGACTTTTCCCCTTTTAATTATATTTAATGGGGAAATATGTATTGATATGATGGATTTCCTATTATAGCATGTCCACTGGGTCATGGATTTAGGATTTAATGCAGTAATACTTAATTTTATTAACCATTTCTGTTCATAGGCAGTCTCCTCTTTCTGTTACTCTGCCACCATTTTTAATTAAGTGAGTCATGCAGGATTGAAGGGTAATTTTTATATGACTTTTTTTCAAGGATTGAAATGATCAAGAAATTCATCATTCAGTGGTCAGCACAATCAGCTGATGACACCATAGTCATATGTTCACTAAATCTTTGTTTACTTATTAGCCTTACAAAACAAACTGTCATTATTTTAATGATGATTTATCCTAGCCATTTTAATAAATCTAAAAATGTAAAATCACAGAATCCTCTCAACATTTGGACTTAATTTTTTTTTGCCTAAAAATGTAATAAATAGGGCATAATTGGAATTTTTGTGTAAGTCAGTTAGAAGACGATAGCAGTGTTTACCATGAAGTATTAAAAAAAAAGGGCAAAAAAGAAAAATAAAGACATTCCTCTATTTTAAAAAAAAAGTCTTTTGGAGCCCGAATGAAGGTGTTTTAAGAGGAAGGAAGATACCATCAAAAAACACCTTCACAATATATAAGATCCAAAATAGCCTGTCCATAGTTTATAGAACAGATGGCAAGGAAAGAAATTTTAAGCCTTGTATTATTTTTCTTTCTGTTTGTTCTTTTCTTCTTCTGAAAGCACAGAGATTTATTTGAAACATTTATGAGACTATCAAAGCACATTATTTTCCCATTCTTTTGTCCAATAGTTGTGCTTTTTATAGCTTGCTTTCTATTCTAATCTCCCACCACATTCTACACTGTCTTTTGTAAAAACCTAATGGCATAGCAGTTTTCTCTTGATGATTACTTATCTGGAGACTGTATTATTTCCTTCTGCTATTTGCCATTCCACATAAACGCACATATATGTTTCTTTCTTTTATTCATGCTCGTGACATTTAGGCTTTTCCAAATGCTAACTCACATGTACTGCATCTTATCTCTATCTGAATACAGCACAATCACACTAAAAAAAATTGACTTCGTTGATTTATTCTGGGTCATTAAGAACTCCTTGTAAGTATTTTTTTGGGTCTCATCACTAAAGTGAGAAAATACTGGAAATTTAAACATAAATTTTAGGTTGAGTCCAAGCTAATCACTAATATGTAAACTTGCTTTACTTTTTTAAAATATAGAATTTTATCTTTCCATTAAACTTTTTTGATTTATAGATATCCAGTAAAAGTGGTAGATAGGTCCATTTTGTAATGTTGCTAATTGCCAACCCATCTATGATCAAGCTCAATCTCTGATTAGTTTCTGCGCTAGCCATTTTCCGATCTGCTACTGCTCCGCCTTTTAAACTAGAACCCTAGAAACAATGCCTAGAAACATTGAAATGACTCTTCAGAAGGCTTAACACATATCAGGTGAATAATAAATGATGTTTCATTTATTAATTCTTACCGGGACATCATAACTGCTTATGTAGTAACTTGACAATAATGTGTCATAGGAAATGAATTTCCTGCTTCCCTTTAATTTGATAGCTTCTCCTCACTTCTCATTATGGTATAAACTCCTGTCCTTATTATATAACACTTGATCTTATATCTCAGCTAAGTATTTCCTTGCATAAGTAGAAGTATACATGGCATACTACAGTTTTCTAAGTTGGTAAGAAGCAAAATCCTGATGGATACCATTGGCCTGCATCAACAAGAATGGCATGATAATGATGATGATAAGTAACTACTTTGATATAGTGCTTTAAGATTTGCTAAGCACTTCACAAATATTATTTCATGTTATCTTTGTAAAATTATGAGGTAGATGTTATCATTATTGTCATTATTCCCATTTTTAGATGATGAAACTGAGACATGAAACTGTGATTTCGTTTGATAAATTTGCTGTGATAAATATATGAGTATCTGCTATATGCTTACTATATGCATCACTTAGTGATGGCATTCCATCTGCATACAAATCAAGTCATTATGGTATAGTAGAAAAAACAGATCATAGTATCAAAGGCTTAGAGCTGAAATGGAATAGAGTTCATCTAATCCAAGTGTTTCACTTTATAGATGAAGAAGCTAAAGACCAAAGAAGCAACTTGTCCAACGTAGCCCAGGTAGTGTGTAGCAATTGAATAAGGAGATATGAGACAAACTTGCTTCTGCCTAGCTCTGTGCAAATTATTTAAATGGCTTTTTTTAGTTTCAATAAGACTAAATGCCTACAAGACCCAGTCTGTGGCTCTAGGAAGGCAATATAGATGTCCATAGTGGCATAGACATAGCTAAGTGAGACTGAACCACTACCAATAAAACACACAGTTGCATGGAGGTCTTTTATTAGATGAACTATGATTCTCCAAAATCTTAGCACTGTTACCTCCACAATATTTTCTGATCTCAATGCTCACTCATTCCTGAATTTAAATTATTTCCTTGGCCTTTGTTTTATGGCTTCCTTCTATGCCTCTAGACTTTTTTTTTTTTACCTTGAGGAAGTCTTCATCATAATGTGACATTTTGTTTGATCTTTTGGATCATGTCTTAGAACAGTGGTTCTCTACCTTCCTAATGGTGAGACCCTTTAATACTAATGTGTGGGCGTATCTCCATGTGGGCAGACCCGCCTGGAGACAGATAGAGGAGTGGTGTCTTGGTCCCTAAAACCACTGGGAATATGTGGTTTCTGATGGTCTTAGGCGACCCCTGTGACCCCTGTGAAAGGTCATTCAACCCCCAAAGGGGTCGCGACCCACAGGTTGAGAACCACTGTCTTAGATTAATTTTTTTTTTTTCCTTCAGGTATATTTTCTCCACTCAATGACTAATAATCTTACCTCATTATTGATAATTATTCTCTCTTCATAAAGGTAGGGACTCAACAAGGGTCATTTATGATATTATTGATATTGAGCTAATAGCCCTTTGAGATGTTGTTTCTTGCAGTCATATTTTGTTAAAACCATTTATGGCATTTTATAGGGGGAAGAGAAATAATGAATATAAAATTCTTTGACATCTTTAATATAAATATTAATTAGAATAATTATTATTGTTAATAACAACAGCAATTAGATTGACATCATGTCTTCTTCGTACTAACAAATCACAGAACTTGTACCCATCCCTGTTTAAGCTCATTGGGCCAAAACTAATACGTGTAATGACAATGTAATACAATGGCCAGTTAGGTGGCACAGGGGATAGAGTCCTTAGGCCTGGGGTCAGGAATATTTATGTTCCTGGGTTCAAATCTGGTCTTAGGCACTTATTGGTTGTGTGAGTCTGGGCAAGTCACTTAACGTTGCATCAGTTTCATCATCTGTAAAATGAGCTGGAAAAGGAAATTATAAACCACTGCAGTTTCTTTGCCAAGAAAATCCTACATGGGGTTATGAGGAGTCAGATAAGACTGAAACAACTGAACTACAACAACAACAGTGTCCCATGACAATATCTCAAATATGTGGACACAGGTATCATTTCCCACTAAGTCCTCTCTTCTCCAAGCTATACAACCCTCATTCCTTGAATTGGTTGTTATATGACATGGCCTCAAGGCTTTCCATACTGGTTTCACTCACCTGTATTCACTGTAGAATAGTAAAGGCTTGTATAAAATTTGACACCCAGAAGAAATTTCAGAATTAGGTATTGAATACAATAATCCAGAGGAGGTTTGAGCAGGGCAGCGTAGAGAAGAACTAAGACATCCTCATTCCTGGGAGCTGTCTTTTAATTCAGCTCAACATTGTGATTATTTCCTCAACCTCAGCACATGCTGACATACTGAACTTCCAATATTAAAACTCCAAGATCTTTGTTCAAACAAACCACTATCTGACCAAGGCTCCCAAATAATGCATTTGTGAAGTTGATTTTTAAAATAAAAGTATAAGACTTTAAATTTGTCCCTGCTGAACTTCAAATTATTAGTTTCAGCCCAATCCTTTAGGCATTCTTGGTATCTGATTTGATTCAATTAAATTTAAAACTTCTATTATGCATTTCCATGTACCAGGCATAGTGGTAAATGCTGGAGATTCAAGTGAGAACAAGAAAGCCAGTTCCCATCCTTAAAGAGCTTATAATTTAATGGAAGAACACAAAAGGAAGCTGGAGGAAGGGAAAGAACACAAGAAGATATTCTGAGGGAGCAGAGGCTGAAAGAATTGGGAAATCCTGAGAATCCAAGATTGAGTTGAGCATGATGAGATTTCTAGTGAAATCCTGGGTGATCAGTGTATCTTTGAAGGGTTATCTTCTTCCCTGGAGTTCAGACAATGAAGAGGTACAGATGGATAATGGAGTGATTCTGTCTTGAAGTATTTTTGCTCTTTTCCCCAGATTTGTGTCATTTGTAAATTTTCTTGACAAAACATCTATTTATAAATCTAAAAGGCATGACATCTATACCTTTTACACAAGTTGCTGATAAAAATATTAAGCAGCATGAAGCCAAGAATATATCCCTGACAAAATCTAAATTGACAATGAATGGATCAGTCAAGCAATCAACAAGCATTTATTAAGCATTTACTATGATATAGGTACTGTATTAAGTATAGCAGATAGGAAGAAAGAGAAAGAGGAGGGAGCTCACATTCTGATAAGGGACAGGAATAGAAGTAAAGTTATGATATATATAGGTTAAATGGAATGTCATTTGAGAAGAAAAGATGTTACAGTTGCTGAGATCTCCAATAAAAAGTGAGGTTTAATCTGATTCTTGAAAAAGGACAGGGGATCTAAAAGGCAAGACATTTTATAACAGGTACTACAATGAGTAGGATAGAAAATCAACTAAGGAGGGACAATAGAAATGCTTTCTTACCAAGAAGATCTGGTTGAGATTTGAGAGCATAAATTTGTAATAGACTGAATGAGCATGCTTTTAGGATTTCCTGCAGTTCCTCTCAGTAGCAGGTAAATAGGATCAAAGGAGGTAGGTGGTGAGTGTCATCCATAGCAGGGATTTTTGAAAATATTAGCAGAAATTTCAGGGGCATCTAAGTGGTACAATGATATAGCACTGGTCTTGGAGTTAGGAGTACCTGAGTTCAAATCCAACCTCAGACTCTTACTAGCTATGTGACCCTGTGCAAGTCACTTAACCTGCAATGAAAAAGTTGTAAAGAAAATAAATTATACAAGGTAGTAAGGGATTTTAGAGTAGAGGATAATGGGGGGTTGAACTGGTTCATCCAAAGGTTAAGATGTGTTAGGAAGGAAAGGTAGAGTCAGAGTAGTGCTTGTGATCTGGGATAGTAGGAGAGATAAAGGCATTAGAGGTCATAGAGAGGACAAAAAGTAGGCTAATGAGGAGAGTTAGGTCTAGATAGAAAAGGAAAGATAAAAAAAATTATATTTGTGTAGAAGAATTTCAGAGTTTTGAACATGAACATGAAATGCCTGTGGTTAATGGCAAGATCAAGGATATGAATATCCTTTCATGTAACAAGTAGATTGAAAGAGTAGGACATAAACATCGAGTAGATTGAGGAAGTGGGAAATTAACATCTTTGGGGCAAGATCAATAGATATTGAAATCTCTTACTATGAAATTCAGAGTCAGAGAGGAGACCAAGAGCCTCATCTCAGTGAGAAAGAAAGGAGAGGGTCCTAGGTTTCTAATGGCTACTAGAATCTGGACTGGCTGATAACTCTGGATTGTGTAAACCTCAAGGGAGAAGTTGTTGTGCAAGGGCCATACAGAGAGAGTCTGGAAGTGCCAAAGGGACTAAAGAATTATTCTGATTCTCCTACCACTACAAGTAAATTCTGATTCTCCTATCACTACAAGTAAATATATATGCATAAAATTACAATCAGTACTAGAAACATTGTGACCATGGTTGCACTATCATTTAAAAGAATCCAGATCTAAGTAAGTACTCAAAGATGGAAGGATGATTAGAAAAAATAGAATAATGTGAGATGAAGTTTGTTAATTTATAATAGAATTTCCAGAGGGTATAATCCAGACTTAGTATCACTGAGGTCTGTCTATTAAAAAAATAAAAAGATGAAAATGTTTAAGGTTAATGCCTGAGGTTTATAAACAGCATTGAACTGTCAAACTTGCATTTTTGCTTTTTCTTAGCTAGTGTCAGGGGTATGCTGGAGGCAGCTTGAAACACTTCATGAAAACCAATTATTAAATTTTAAGTGTGTGCATGTATATCTCAGCAAATTTTACAAATAAGGTTTTGATTCATTCTTTGACTGGCTAGACTTAAAGTGATGGAGAAAATGTTAATAATGCAGACTAAACCTGAAAGTGAATCATGTGTATATTTATGTTTGAGAGCTGGATGTTAAATAGTTAATAGCATACATCTAATCTCAAAGCAGATAGGAACAAGTGATTTTCACCCTGCCAGGAGTCTATTATGTCCCAGAACCAAATCATGGCAAAGCCTGGTATTGTTGCTATCAGGACCCCTGGAAACCAAGTGATGAATTGATTTCACAGAGCAGATCTCCAAAGGACATTCAACCAATCAACAGTCATTCAAACATCCTTGTTTGAGGGTTCTAGGCCATCTGAAAATGTCACTCCTGTAATATTGAGAAAAAATTAGTAATGAACTACTGCACACCACTCTTCTCTTGTTCATACACTAGATGTCTCTTTATACCTGAAGGAGTAAATAACCATTCGAAAAATCAGTTCAGACATAATCCTAACAAACTAGAGGAGTAAAATGTATTTTCCAATCTTACTTTCATATTATTAAGACTCTGGATATAGGGACTAGAATCCAGAAGATCCAAAACCAAATTTCTGTAGTAATGGATTTGCGGCTTTTCAAAATACTCCCCAAGTTTTGCCAAAGATAGGCAATGATTAACCTCAAGGATTTTGTTCCCAGGCTTTTTTTTTTTTGAGTAAAATGATACCTGTGAAGATTTTACAGGTACTTATAACAACATTGTCAAAATATCATTTCTCTGTAAGTATTTATACATTTATAATGCTGTCATTGAACCTGCTTTTAAAATGATGTATTTATATTATATTCATCACCTGGAATATGTTAGAAACCATCAGTTGGTACCAGAACAAATCTCCAATATATTGGCGTATAAAGATCCTGGGATTTTGGACTTCAAAAAGAGAACTTTTCCATTCTCTTAAAGTTTTTTTTTTGTTTTTTGTGGTTTTTTTTTTTTTGGCTTGTAGTATGTTTGTGCAACTCAAGTATTTCATTGTATGCATTAAATTATTTTTTTAAAAATCAGCTGTCAGATCAGGCTAGTAGGTAAATAATGAAACCTAAAGCCTTGAGGAATTGACAAAAAAATAGAAATCTTTTAAGAAAACTGAAGCAATAATGTTTTATCAGTATGTATACTATATTAGTAAAACAACTCAAGTCAAAAAGGCATTTGTGGCTCCTGGCTAAAAAGTTAGTTTCACTTCTATGAGGGCATGTTACAGTGGGATAAGAACAAAGAGGTGATAACTTTTCAGCAGTTTGCCAAATGTGGAGTTTCATTTAGCAAAGCAGCTAGGATAAGTGAATAAGGACTATTGTCCCAATGGTTTGAAGTTTCTTGGGAACAAATCCATCCCTTCCTTGCTTCATATTATTGGTCAAACAGCATAGGGCAGTGGGTCTCAACCTTCCTAATGCCACAACCCTTTAATACTTGTATGTGGGCATATCTGCATGTGGGTGGACCCACCTGGAGACTGATAAAGGAGCAGTGTTTTGGTTCCTAAGACCATCAGAAATATGTGTTTTCTGATGGTCTTAGGCAACCCCTGTGACCCCTGTGAAAGGGTCGTTCGACCCCCAAAGGGGTTGCAACCCACAGGTTGAGAACCACCGGAGGGTTTTCTAGCTGCTTTTAATCAGTGCAACAATCTCTAAAATGTAGCATTTCCCCTGCCCATTTTTAGCAACAAATCCATAATGTAGAAATTTTCTGAAAAATGTACTCAGAATTAAAAGAATAAAAAGGAATAGAATAGGGAAGGAGAGATGACCTGTTGAAAGTAGTTAGTAGAATGTAGATAGTAAATAGAAGATAAGCTCTTTGAGTCTAGGGACCATTTCTTATTTGTATTTGAATTCCTAGCACCTATCTTACTTGTCTCACCATAGTAAGTATTTTATAAATATTTGTGAGTTGAACTGAGTATGATTATTCATCTTGGGGATACTTCCATGCCAGTGTAAATCCTACTGTCAACTTTGTTAATCATGATATATTTATTCTGTCTTCAGCCTCTCTATATTTGAGGCTAGGTTCTAGTTCTAATAGCTTCATTTGTACTGAATGGAAGTTTTTTACTATGTGATATGGACATGAACTGATGCCACTTCATATTATAGCAGAAAGGCATCTGGACTTGGATCCAGATCTAGGTTTAAATCTTAAGTCTGCAATTTACTACATGTGAGTATGAGTGTCACTTTCCCCTCTTTGGGAAGGTTTTTTCATCTCTCTAATGAAAAGTTTGGAAGAGTCCATCCTGAAGCAACCTTCCAAATTCTGTGATTCATTAAATTGGTAAATGCTTGTCCAATACACTGGAGTGTTTGCATGGCACCTCTGCCAGTACAAAAATGACCCAGGGTTTCTGCCTACAATGCAAAGTAGTTTCCTTTATCAAAACCATCTCTCTTATTTTTTATGTATTTAGGATAAACACATTTTTAAAAAGTTGGCAAGTCAGTTATTTTCTCTCATAAGACATGATTCTTTACCTTTCAGGCATAGATGTAGGCTCTGTCACCTATAGACAATAGCCTAAAATCATCGTTATCTTGACCTTGCTGCTGCTAGAAATTTCATGCATTTTATAACCTCGTCACATCACAGTGGCAATTTCTTCTTTTCATCCTCTTTAACTGTATTCTGTTTTGGAGAAATGGCTAGATTTACAGCCTGAGGAATGAAAGGTGTCTTTTCCTGAAAAAGCTGAATAAATATTGAATGGGTAGTGGAAGTGTTAGTTCAGTTTTATGCGTGAAGCAAAGTCTACTTCTATGATCTGCCCATCATGTAGATTCTTGTTATTCCTTGTTGTGTTTTGGGATTATTTTTAATAACAAGAGCTGAAAAGACAACTACAGAGTACTTTGTGGCTAAATGAAAGAAGAGAATAAGTTTTAAAAAAAAGGAGCCCAAGAAAATGCTTTATCTTGGTTAATGAAAGAACAATGATACAAACATTGGAAAATAACAGAAAACCCACAAATCATTTTTATTTTACATTGGGAGGTCTTTTGGTGCTTTAATTTGAATAAATACTCATCTGGTTAATTTTCTCTGCATAGCAACACTTATTTATTGAAGATAGTACTATTCTATGAGCGTACAAAGTAAAATATGAAGGCTCTTTTGCTTTATAGCCTTCCAATGTAAATAATTGAGAGGTGGAACAGTTATGATATATGCAAAAGTTGATCACATACTGTCTTATATTACTATATTATATAAACAAGTAGTACAAGTAGCTTATGGGTTTGGAAATCACTTCAGGGAGAAAACTAAGGACTGAAGTAATCATAGAAGGCTTCATGATAGAGGGAAATAGGCCTTTGCCTAAAAAAATGAAGAAAATTTTGATTGCTTTAGAGGAATTTTATATGGAGGGATGTACCAATAACTGGAGTTTGTAATATAGCAAGTCTACTCAAAGGAAATTTGAGCTTACACTTTGTATTGTAGAAAAGAGAGAAATTTAAAAAAAAAGTTTGCTTTAAAAGATCTTTATCTTCCATGCCCTGTGAAGTTATTAGAATGGCAAGGAGAATACCAACAGATGACCAGTACATTAACATAGTATATCCACAAATAGGTTTGGCATTGTAAATGTACATTCTGCTAAGCCAAGAAGTAAAGAAGGAAAGAACAGGCTGGGTTGAATTTGGAAATCATTCTGTACTATTAATGATGCCAAACTGCCACGTGGTTCAAAGACTCCTTTTAAACAAACTTTAAAAAGATAATTCAGTTAAATAAAAAATGTCTTCTGCCTATGAAATTTAGAATACAACAGTCTTCAAGGAACCTATATTGCAGAGGAGTCTCAGACAATGGCAAAACGTGCATGTAGGTTGCAGCATGTTTTCTGTGACAATTTAAATACAAAAAGTAGCATAAAATATATCACTGGAAAACATGAGATGGAAAAATGAAGTGAGATAGAAAGTTACTATTTTAACTTTAAACCCAAGCTTGCTTTATTTTTTTTTCCTTCTTTCATAGATGACCCTGACAGTCATTGAAAATAATTTAGCATCCGAAGTATCAGTATAAGTTGCCCTACAATATAGCTCGTAACAAAATAAGGCTGTTTCAGATGTCAGGTAATACATGTGTTTACATTTACTTTATCTTAAGAAAATTGAAAAAGTAGCTTCAACCTGTTCTGTGTGCTCAGAAAGACTTCTGGGTGTTCATGCAGTGAGGTCTAACATTCTCAGGAACGAAGACAAAAAAATATCATATAAATGGATTTTGTTGATTCCATGTGTTCTAAATATAGCCATAACAGGATCAAGTGTGCTTTATGCATTAAGGAACATCACATTATTGTGAATGTGTTGAAGACACAAATACAGAAGCAAAAAAAGTAAAAAGCTATTCTTTTTAACCATAAAGAAAACTAAAATGTTAAAATCTCATGTTTAACTGATCAGTTGCACTCAATAACATCTAAGTGCTAAAAGGTATTCATACAATGTCTCTACCAATTTGGTACACCTTCTATGCAAGACATATGAAAGAACACAGGCAAAAATGTAGAAAATATGAAGAAATGGACTTGTTAAAATCTAAACCAATGTAGGGAATATTAACATCAAGAAGAACCCATATCTTTTGAAATAATAAAATGTTTTGTTATCTCAGCCAATCTGACTTTTGAGATGTGGTGCCTCAGAGATGTTTTGATTTGCATTTCTTTAATCAATAGTGATTTAAAACATTTTTTCATATGCTTATAGATGTCTTTAATTTCTTCCCTGAAAACAGCCTGTTCATATCTTTTGACCATTTATCAACTGGAGAAAGACTTGTATTCTTATAGATTTGACTCAATTCTCTGTATCTTAGAAATGAGGCCTTTATCAGAGACACTGGTTGTAAAAATTCTTATCCAATTTTCCACTTCCCTCTTAATCTTGATTACATTGGTTTTATTTGTGCAGTAACTTTTCAATTTAATGTAATAAAAATTTTCCATTTTGCATTTCATAATGCTCCCTAACTCTTGTTTGGTTATAAAATCTTCCCTTCTTCATAAATCTGACAGGTTAACTATTCCTTTCTCTCCCGGACTGCTTACAGTATCAGATTTTATACCTAGATGGTGCACCAATTTTGACTTGATTTTGGTATATGGTAGAAGATATCGGTCTATGCCCAGTTCCTGCCAAATTCTTTTTCAGTTTTCCCAGCAGTTTTTTGTCAAATAGTGAGTTCTTATCCCCAAAACTGGGGTCTTTGGGTTTATCAAATAATAAATTACTATAGTCATTAACTGCTGTGTCTCGTGTACCTAATCTATTCCACTGATCCACTACACTATTCCTCAGGCAGTACCAAGTAGTTGTGATGACTGCTGTTTTATAATACGGATTAAAATATGGTAGGGCTAGGCCATCTTCCCTTGCATTTCTTTTCATTAATTCCCATAATATTCTGGACCTTTTGTTCTTTCAAATGAATTTTCTTACTGTTTTTTTCTAGCTCTATAAAATCAATTTTTGGTGGAGTGATTGTTATGGCACTAAACATGTAAATTAATTTGAGGCAAAATTTTCATTTTTATTATTTTAACTTGACCTAGCCATGAGCAATTGATACTTTTACAATTAGTTAGATCTGACTTTATTTGTGTGAAAAGGATTTCGTATTTGTGTTCATAAAGGTAATGGGTTTGTTTTGGCAGGTAGATTCCCAAATATTTTATAATGTATACAGTAACTTTAAATGGGGTTTCTCTTAATATCTCTTGCTGTTGGACTTCATTGGAAATATATAGGAATGCTGAGGATTTATGTGAGCTTATTTCATATCCTCCAACTTTGCCAAATTTATTTATTGCCTCAAGTAGTTTTTTTACTTGATTCTCTAGGATTCTCTAAGTATATCATCATATCATCTGCAAAGAGTGATAGCTTAGTCTCTTCTTTGACTAATTTGAGTCCTACAATTTCTTTTTCTTCTCTAATTGCTACTGCTAATATTTCTAGTACCAGACTGAATAAAAAGAGTGATAGTGGACATCCTTGTTTCACCCCTGATCTTATTGGAAATGCTACTAGCTTATTAGCCCCATTACATATAATACTTGCTGATGGTTTTAGATAGATACTACTTATTATTTTAAGGAAGACTCCATTTATTACTATACTTTCTAGCATTTTTAATAGGAATAGGTGTTGTATTTTATCAAAATCCTTTTCTGCAACTATTAAGATAATCATGTTGTTTCTGCTAGTTTTGTTGTTGATATGGTCAATTATAGTGATACTTTTCCTAATATTGAACCATCCTTGCATTCCTGGAATAAATCCTACCTCATCTAAGTATATTATTCTTGTGATAAGTTGCTGTAGTCATTGTGCTAATAATTTATTTAAAATTTTTGCTTCTATATTCATGAGGGAAAATGGTCTACAATTTTCTTTCTCCATTTTGTTTCTTCCCAGTTTAGGTATCAGTTCCATTTTTGTGTCATAAAAAGAATTTTGTAGGACTCCTTTCACAATTTTCCCAAATAGTTTGTAAAGTATTGGAATCAGTTGCTCTTTAAATGTTTGATAGAATTCACTAGTAAATCCACCTGGCCCTGGAGATTTTTTCATAGGGAGTTCATTGATGACTTATTCAATTTCATTTTCTGAGATGGGGTTATTTAAGTAATTTATTCCTCTTCAATTAACCTGGGCAACTTATATTTTGGTAAATATTCATCCATTTCACTAATATTGTCAAATTTATGGGCATACAATTGAGTAAAATAATTACTAATTATTGTTTTAATTTCCTCTTCATTGGAGGTACATCCACCCTTTTCATTTTTAATAATTATAATTTGGTTTTCTTTTTTATTACATAGATTAAAGTTCTATCAATTTTATTGTTTTTTTCATAAAACAAAATCTTAGTTTTATTTATTAATTCAATAGTTTTCTTAACTTTGTTTTTAATAATCTCTCCTTTGGTTTTCAGTATTTCTAATTCAGTATTTAATCTGGGATTTTCAATTTATTCTTTTTCTAGCTTTTTCAGTTGTATGCCCAATTCAATGACCTCCATTTTCTCTATTTTATTCATGTATACATTCAGAGATATAAAACTTTCCTAAGAACTGCTTTTGCTGCATCATATAAGTTTTGGTATGTTGTCTCATTATTGTCATTTTCTTGAATGAAGTTATCGATTATTTCTCTAATTTCTTGTTTGACTCATTCATTCTTTAGGATTAAATTATTTAGTTTCCAATTAGTTTTTAGTCTATGTCTCCATTGCCCTTTATACATATAATTTTTATTGCA
>CM053581.1:176919961-176934948 GCA_028627135.1 Pseudochirops cupreus | reverse complement strand
GGGGGGGGGGTCGGCAGTTTCACTGAAGTAGAAAGGAAGGGAAGTAGAGGTTAAGTGGCTGTTCTGTGCTAGGTGTTGTGATAAGCACTTTACAAACATTTTCTCATTTGATTTTCACAACAGCCCTAGGTACTATCCCCATTTTACAGTTGATGAAAATGAGGTAGAAAGAGCTTAAGTGACTTGCCCAGGTCACACAGCTAGTAGGTATCTGAAGTTGGAAGTAGTAGAGTGGCATAGGTAGCCACAGTCATACCACCACCACTTGTGATTCAAGTTTTCTCTAGGCAGGAAGTGATAGTTGGGAGATGGTCAATTGGATGGTACACATATACCACTGTTAAAACAGTAGTCTTTCATGGGGGCAAAAATCATGTATTATCTTGCTTCTAATATTTCTGAGTGAAAGGATCATGAAGGTGACACTATTTGATTGCTTTCAATTAAATAAATCAATTAACATTTATGAAGTACCTACTATGTGGCAAACACTATGCTTAATTAATTAAAATGTATTAAATCTGAGATAATATATTAAGTACTGTAAAGACTAACATCATCCCATTTACACTTTTTTTTTGATGGGGGAAAGGCAAGGCAATTGGGGATAAGCAACTTGCCCAAGGTCACATTGTTAGTTAAGTGTCTTAGGCTGTATTTGAATTCAGGTCCTCCTGACTCCAGGGCCAGTCCTCTATTCAATGCACCACCTACCTGCCCCCCAGTTACACTTGTAAGAAGTTTGATGGCCATCTAGCTCACCTCCCTGAATTTACAGATGAGGAAACTGAAGTAGCAAGAAGTCCTGACTTTTTTGTAATATGGATATGTGTCAGAGGTTGGATTTGGACCTAAGCTCTGTCACCAGAGGAAGCATTCTTTCTACTGTATCATACTGCCTTAGCAATGATCCTCCTATAAGAGTTGGGAAGCTAGTTGTAGAAAGGAAGAATCAGATGAGAATACAGATAAAAGAACAGGTACCCTATATCTTCCACTTTTAATAAGTGGGACATAAAGGCCTAGGTTTAAGTACTACCACTAACAAAGTGACTGTGTGACCTCAGGGCAAGTCATTTAACCTCTTATTACCCTGGGAAACTTTTTCCATCTCTATAAAGGTAAAGGAAATCGACTGTGACAATTGGGGGTGGGGTTGGTCTCTCTCTTAGTCATTGCTGACAAGATTCTTGCCTGAGTCCTCCTTAATAGGTTGATCTTTCACCTGGAAGATGGTCATCTACCTGAGAACCAGTGTGACTTCAGAAAGGGCCAAGGAATAGTCGATATGGTGTTTATTGCCTAACAACTCCAGTAGAAATGCCAGGAGCAGAACACAGGTCTGTATACAATGTTTATAGATCTGACCATGGGCTTTGATATTGTTAGTCATGAGGGCTTATGGAAAATTATGTCAAAATCTAGTTGCCCAGAGAAGTACATGTATATCAGTTTCGTGATGGTACCCTTGTCTGGGTTCCAGATGATAGACAATGCTCTCCTGCTTTCCCAACAACCAATGAAGTGAAACCAGGATGTGTGCTTGTTCCCAAGCTTTTTAGCACAAGGTTTTCATCCATGTGGTCAAATGCTTTCAGTGGGGATGAACATAGCATCAAGGTCAGCTACCACACTCATGGTAAATTCTTCAACTTGAAAGGCTTTATATAAGCCAAGACCAAAGTAGAAGGAGTGTTGGTGCATGGTTTTCTATTTGCAGATGATTGTGCACTCAGTGCAGCCTCTGAAGCTGAGAAGCAACAAAGTGTGGATCAATTCTCTATTGTTTGTGCTAATTTTGGCCTCACAATTAGCACCAAGAAAAGACAGGTGCTCCATCAGTCACCATCACACCATCCATATGCGGAACCATTGGTTACAGCAAATGGAGAAGTTTTGAATCCTGTGAATCTGTTCATTTACCTTGGTAGTGTACTTTCTACTTTCCAGGGATGTACACATTGATAATAAAGCTGACAGACACATGATCAGAGCTAGCTCAGTGTTTACAAGGCTCTGAAGAAAAGAATGGGAGAGAAGAGGTATTAGACTGACTACCAAACTGAAGGTCTATAGAGCCGATGTGCTCATCTCATTATTGTTTGCCAGTGAAACCTGGACAGTATACCAGTCATATGCCAGGAAACTGAATTGCTTCCATGTGACTTGTCTTAGGAAGATTTTGAAGATCACCTGGCAGGATAAGGTACCAGACACTAAAGTCCTTACTCAAACTGCCAAGCATTCAAATTGCTTCAGAGAGGCAATTTCAATGGGCTGGCCAGGTTATTTGAATGCAAAATGTAAGCTTGCCAAAAAGTCTATTGTATGGAGAACTCACACAGAGTAAGCATTTACATGGTGGTCAGAAGAAGCAACAAAAGGACACTGTCAAGGTCTCTCATAAGAACCTGGGGATTGATTGTGTGACACGGGAGACACTGGCACAGAACTTCTTAGCATGGCATATCCACATGAGAGACAGTTCTGTGCTCAATGAGCAGAGTAGAATTGAAATAGCTCAAAAGAAATGCAAGATGTGCAAATTTAGAGAACCCTCTGCAAATGTTCACATGGACTATTTGTACCTGACTTGTGATAGAGCATTCTGAGGTAGTAGTGGTGTGATGAGCCCCAGTCAGACATATTGAAACTTGACTCTAGAATAATGATGTCATTTTTGTCCTCTTCAAAAATCAAGGACAACCAAACCAAAACCCCAGAAAACTTTGTAAGAATTTAAGTTGCAGAACATGTCATTGATTTGACTTAGTGAAGGGACTTTCCTCAGTGTTAGCCCCCTATACTGATAAAACCACAGATATACATACATAGACATAAAGCAACATGATCAATGCAAATATTAAGAATAATATATCATGAATATAGTTCTTATTATGACTACTTTCTCAACGCAAGTTTTCAACACTATCTATTTGGGATTTTTCTCATGGGAACATATTCTCATTTTACATTGAATGTCAATGGGGAAATAGGATTCTCTTTTTGAAATCCTTTTCATAGGTAGTTTTATTATATCTATTTTGGTAGGCAAAGAGTAACTTTAAGGTGCTTTATAAAAGACAGACAGTCAATCAAATGGTGGTGTTGTTTGTCCTTTGTTCTCAAAGAGGACCATAACACTGGAGAGGTGATGCCATGACATGCAAATTAATTGGAGTACTGTGCAAAGTCACCAGCCTCATTTTCTTCTCTGGAGCCTTCTGGGTCCAGTGGACAGACAGAGATCAGGAAACTAGATATGATCCAGGATGCACTGGAGGACCTTGGCTTTTTCAAGCTTAGGTTTTTAACAGGTCTCAGTTTCTCTGAGGCAACCCTTATTCAATGATTAAGGCTTAATAAGAATTGAGGCAGAGAATAGCCATTTAACCTAGTGAAATACTAATAAAAAAATAAAAGGAAGGAAGGAAAGAAGGCCATGTTGCCCAACTGGCCAGTTCCAGTTTGTTTTCCAATGGACAGCTCCTTTTCTACTCACAGAGTATGATTATCCTTCATTCCCATGCCATCAGGGAGGTGATGCCATGACATTCAAGTGAATTGATTTTAAGTGAGGGAGGGCTGTATAAAGTCACCAGCTGATATGGTAAGCATTTATTAAGCACCTACCATGTGCCTAGTATTGAACTAGGCCAAGAAAAAAGATAAAATAGTCCTCAAGGGGCTGACATTTATCAAAAGAGACAACATATGTACATATGAGTTTATATAAAATATATAAGAAATAATTTCAGGTGGGCAGGAGAGGCACTAGGAGAAAAAAAAATCCACCAAACAAATTCTAACACTTAGAATACTTTATCTTTCTAGCTAAGAGTTGGTCTGACATAATGCTTGACCTGAATTTTTCTCTATCACCCCCACCGATCATTAGCCTATTAGCTCATACTTTATGGGAGATCACCAGGCTTTTGCCACTGCTTATCAGTCTGTTGGGAAAATGCTGGGAGCCAAGGGCCAAACAACTTAGTTCCTGATAAACATGCCATATGAATCTCAACCTCAATTTGGAGAAAGATTTCTTTTCATCGTAAAAGGTCAATTTATATGGCATGGTATTTGCCTCTGGAATCCTGTTAGCATATGAAAACTAAAAATGCACATAATAGTAAAATAGGAATAATGTATATGATAAGGGTGATGTAATTGTCATGCTTGGCATAACTCAGGGATTTCTGAGATTCATTTAAAGTCTGCAAAAGAAACTAACAAAATAACATTTTAAACTGGTTGGACACAACTATTCAAACAAATAAGCAGTTATTTGATGAAAATAGAGGTCTAATAATAAATCTTATATACTCTCACATTAAAAAATACAATATGCTATTAATATACTGTGCATGCCCCTAAAATATTGTATAAATTGGTTAAGATAGTATACTTTCTAAATTGTGCCTAGACTAGGCCATCTCTAAGATACCTTTCAGCTCTAAAAGGTGATCCTGACACCGGTCATTTCAATGGATCTGATTATGAAAATATGATCTTGAATTGTTGGGGGGGAGAACAAGGAGGGAAAAAAATATGGAACTGAAGGAGCTTTTTCTCCAGGAGACTGACCTCCCACACATCTTGACAATTATGACCATTCTAGGGTCTTCATTTGGTTCTGATTCACTGCATTTTATGAAGCTTTTTAGAATGATTATTTTCTTGTCTTATCCGAAAAGGCTTGGCAACATGTGTCTAACTTTAACTCATTAAAGAAAAAAAAATAAAAACCTTTTCTCATTAAGAATGATATTTTTCTGTTATATACTTTTCTCCTCTACAAAGCATTTTCCTGAATATCTTTTGTGTTATCCTCTTAAATTCTCTGAGAGAAAGTGAACAGACATCATCAATGCCAGTTGATTAATGAGAGATAGTAGATAGATGACTTACCTGGGATTCATAAAGATGTGGGTTTAAGTACTGCCTATGAGTCATACTTGGTCACATATGTTCTACCTCTCAGTGCCTCCAGGCTACTCTCTAAGATTCTAACTTACGTAGATTTGCTGATTTGTATTGGTTGAAGAGGCTTCTACACTGGATATTACCCGAACAGAAGAAAGCACAGGTCCAGATACTTTTCCTCTCACCTCTCCACCTCACCAAAAAAGGATGAGTAAACCAAGAATGAGAGAACATTAATTCTTGGAATGCTGATTTTGTAAAATCTCAACAATACCTCCTCTCACCTCTACTGTAAAATAATTTTGATTGAGAAGTGCAAGTCATTGGGATGACACAAAGACTTCCCAATGTTCTATAAAAATAAATTTTGGTACCTTAATGCATATGAAACTGCCCTAATCCATGACCTGTAATAGGTGGAAGTAGTTTTTTTTTCTTTTCCCTTGGCAAATATTCAACACACTTATTTTTCTTGGGTTACAAATGAATTCTCATTGAACCCTTTTCAACAATTTCTAAAACCTCATTTTTTTTCTTATGACTCAAACCTTAAGTTTGTAGAATATTGTCCCTTCCTGGTGTCTTAGTTCTTTAAACCAAAGCCTTCATTTTTGATCATTTTTGTTTCGTAGACTTAGAGCCTCACATAGAATAGGTATATAATAAATGTTTTGTGATTGATTATAATGCAATGCTTCTTTGAATAGGTGCCATACTGGTATGAGATAATAGAATTTTGAATCAGAAGGGTCAGTAGAACATAGAAATGTTAAACCCGGAAAGAATCTTAGAGATCACTTAACTCAACCATCTCAGTCTTGTAGCACAGAAGATTTTAAACTCAGAGAAATGAAAGGTCTAAACTCACACATCTAATAAACTGTAGACTCATATCTAGAACATTCAGTTCTCTAACCTGTTTTGGGCTAAGTGATATGAAAGGACTTTCCCAAAGTCATATAGCTTAGTCATATAGTGAACACCAGAAAAATACTGGTCACCAAAAGGATTCAATAGGAATAACACTGAAACTAGAGTTATAAAAGCTAAGTAAAACTTCTAACTTTTCCATTTAACTTTTGGATGAAGCTGGACAGGCCATTTTCCCCCTCTCTATAGGCACTACTCACCTTTATTTCTCAGATAACATTTTCCCAATTTGATTTTATTAAATTGAAAAAGAAAATGTCTCAAATATCCAGAAAAAAGATATAAAAATGATATGCTATCTAAAAAGTGTTATAAAATTTGGAAAATACTAGAGTGATTATTACCTTCATGCTACTTTGTCACTCAGGAACACATCATCAACCGTAAATAGAGAGTCCTTTGAGCATCTAAAATTTCAGTGTTGTAATATAATTTCCCTACTGTGCTCGACCAGATTGCCACAGTACTCAATGTGTGCTCTTTGAACATTAAATTTTCAGAACTCTGGAGTAAATTTCATGTGATTTCTTGGTATGTATCAAATGATCCATGCAAATGTTCAGAGAAACCAGTCTGAGAATATCACCTTTGGTCGGTCTCTCCCTGCCACTGTGCACGTTTCCCTAATTATCTTTTGGTGAAAGTCAAAAGGAATAAAGGAAAACAGAAACAGCAGTCACTGAATTTGAAACATATAATATGACATATTTGGTAAATCAACAATAGAAGATAAATATGTTAATGTTGAGACTGCTCTCCCAAAGAGTTATTAATCAGATGCATATCAACAGTACAATATTCACAACTGCTCAAGATGCTTTCAAAGGTATCATTTTAAAATTAAGTTCAACTTCAACAAAAGGTTGCAAATATCAAGAGGTTTGAAATTATTACTGACTCCCCCTTTAATTCTCTGACATAATGGTCTATCTTAAATTGAGATTTTGGAATGATATTGAGATGAAGAAAGTGACAGAGGTACGGAGAAGTGTCCAGACAATGGAAGGAAATAAAATCAGAGAGAGATACACACAAAGAAACAGAGACAGAGACAGAGACAGAGTCAGAGAGACAGAAAGACAGAGAGCATAACAGCAGACAGACACACACACATACACATACACACACAGAGAAAGAGAGAGAGAGAGAGAGAGAGAGAGAGAGAGAGAGAGAGAGAAAGAGAGAGAGAGAGAGAGAGAGAGAGAGAGAGAGAGAGAGAGAGGGAGAGAGAGGGAGAGAGAGAAAGAGACAGTGAGTGTCTTTGGTTCAAACCCTGCTTCTGAAACAAAATCAGTCCTTGCTATGTGACTAGATATTCAAAAGTATTTTATCCTATAGTGCCCCAAGTAGCCCTCTGAAGTGTATTACTTAGGAGCTGCTAGTCCACATTAATAATAGTCCACATTTTCACATTGGGAGCCCCCTCTATTAATGAAATCAGAAATTTATAATGCATACCTCTGAAACAAACAAACAAAGCCAAAGCAGTGTGACAAAAACCTGATGAATAAGCAAAATCATATTCAAAGAACTGAAAAGACTCCTATTATTAGAAAATTTTAATTTTTAAAAGATAGTTTAAATTCAATCAGAGAACTGTGCTAGGTAAATGGAATGAATAGGATCATGGGAGGATGTATTTAGAGCTGCATAGGTCATTAGGTAATGTCTAGTGCAACCCCTCATTTTACAGAAAAGAAAACTGAAGCTGAATTAAATTAAGTAACTATGGTAGTATCCTTTGGCTGTATAAATGAAAAAGGTAGATGTATTTTAATTTAGCTGTACTTAAAGAATATCATATGCACAGGGAATAGAGAGCATCCCAGAGCCTCAAAATACTTATGCATATTATTCTTTGTATCAGATATGTTCTTGAAAATTTACCTACAAATCAAGTTTTAGAAACAGAGCTATTCATTCATGCATTCATTTATTAATTCATTCACGAGCCCTTGGAACCATCTCTTAAAGACCCATGGAACTCACAACCTTAGACACAAAATATAATGACAGATAATTCTTTTGTTAAGTGGCAAGTCTATGATGATGGTGATGATGATGATGCATGGAATATGTCTGTTTAATTACAACTATTTGCTTTGTAGATATTCACATCATTTTTACAGTCAGTATCATTGGAACAAAAATAATACCTTTCTCAACTAGGGAAAACCCCCATCAGGAATGAAACTTTTAAAGGGTGGTTTTGTGATGATCAGGATCCAAGTATGACAGAGGAGCAACGAGCTTCTTTTCTTTCTATTGTCTAAGGCAAAATTGGGCTTTAGCAGAAAAAAGTGCCCATCCAGGATTTAAGGCTCCAATAAAAAGGTCAGTTTTTAAGTACAATACAATTAATCCAGCTGCTTATACTGTAAGTTTTTATTGAAAGCATGACTATTATGTCCCTATGAAGATTTTTTTTTCAATTGCTAATTACGTGCCTATCAGAATAATGGAAAGAGTAATTATCCTCATTGTGCTTAGTGACATTGAAGCCTCTATTATTCTGAGACTGGAGCTGCATAATTGCAGATAATTGCTGCTACTGTATTGTCTGTTCAAATATAGCTTGGCAATAATTACCTTATTTTAATTAAACATGTTTGGGATTTAAAGTTCGGTCTTCTACAATACCAAACAAACTCTGCTTAAATGTCACAGTGGTGTATATTGCTCTAACTAATCACTCACTCAGTGAGTTGCTTATGCAACCTCAGATAAACTGGCTTTGCTCAACCCAAAAGTCAATCAAGTGGAATGTTAAATAAAATGGTCCATTGGCCATCTTTTCCAGAACTTGCTCTCCAGAGAGGTCCTGGGTGTAGGCTGAATGACCTCAGTGGCTTCTCATAATTCTTGGTGATGTTGACATTTTGCAAATGAAATGCCGTTTAAAGGTTAAATAAAAATGTGACACCTTGGAAATCACGCAGAATAAATTGAAAAGACTGAAGAAGAAACCAATTCAAACAATACTGATGGAGAATTCAAGATTCTCGAGAGGAATTCAGGATACAAAATCATGCCAACATCCAAAGTGGCTTTTTACCTGTACTTTGTCTATTTCCAGAAAAGTGGGACAATGTGAGATGCTAAGAAAAGAGCTTTGGAATGGGAATCTGGAGGTTGGAATTTCAGTCTTGACTCTAGTAGCAAATAGGTAGGAAAACTTGGACCAATAACTTTGTGCCTTCCGAAATATCAGTTTCTTTATCTGTAAAATGAATGGCATAAACTATATACTTCCTGATCACCCTTTTAGTTATGATGTGGTTTTTTGAGAATTAAATCGGAGTTTTTGCCAGTGGTGCTCATGAACAACAATATTTCTGAGCTAGAAAGGGAAAAAGGCCATTTTAATTTAAAGTTTTTTTTTAATTACCTAGGCTTATTATTATATCCCCAACCCTTTAATTCTAGCACCTTCTCTCTGTATATTATTTCCTATTTATCTTGTATCTAGCTTGTTCATACATAGTTGGTTGCATTTTCTTTCTTCTATGAGCTCCTTGAGAACAAAGACAACCTTTTCATTTTCCTAATAGTCCCTGAGGTTATCACAGTGCCTGGAATATAGTATGCCCTTAAGAAATGTTTGTTGACTGACTGGATAACTATCTTCTAAGTCATTATGTTTCTCATGGAAATATTATGTAACAATGAGGCTAGGTAATGAAAAAAGAAAAATAAAGCATTCACAGACCTGCTACTACACCATTGTGTGATTTGGGAGTGGGGCATATCATCTCACAAATTAGCCACAGGAGGTCTACCCAGAGTGTTGAGGGTGGTTGTGGAGTTGGCTTATTTCTGACATCTTGGGAGAGGTGAATGTAGATTATTTCTATCTCATCACAAGAACAGTCAAGCAACTTTTCTTTTTTCTTTTGCTCATATATTTCATTGATGACACTTTTACTTTCTCCTTCAAACTTTTTCTGTTTTTTCTAACTATTGAAACCAACCATGATGCTCTCTATTGCCTTTTGTGTGATCATCAATTTCAAATTTAGGACATTATTATGTTCTGTGATTCACAGGTATTCAATGATATCATAGTAGTCTTTGAATCATGTCTTCCTTTAGCGTATCCAAATTTTTAAAGACTCCAAATTTACATATTACATATTTCCCTCAATCCATAACATCATTCCTTTTTGTAGAGGACATACATTTATTTCTTATTTAAATTCTCCCAAGATAGCAAGAGTTTGGATTTGGGGGAGAAATCTGGGGTGATCTCTGAGGACAATGCTATTTTTGAGGTTTCTTTTTGTAAAATAAGTCTTTTATTTATTTCTATTTTTCAACTTTTGTTTCTACAAGATTTTGAGTTACAAATTTTCTCCACATCTTTTCCCCACATCCTATCTAAAGACAGCAAGCCCACTGAATGCCCCTTCCCCAAATCTTCTGTCTCTTATATCCTCCCCCATACACCCCTCACTTTCTAGTAGGGCAAGATAGATTTCTATACCCTGGTGCCTGTATATCTTATTTCCCACTTGCATGTAAAAAACAATTTTTAAAACTCTTGTTTTTAAAACTTTGATTCCATATTCTTTCCCTTCTTTCTTCATCTCCCACCCCCACTGGGAAGATAAGCAGTTCAATAAAGGTTGCACATGTGTAGTTACCCAAATTATCTCCATAGTAGTTCTATTGTGAAAAACTAACTATATTTCCCTCCATCCTATCCTTCCCCCCCACTTATTCTATTTTCTGCTTTCACTCTGTCCTTTTTCAAGTGTTTGCTTCTAAGTACCCTCTCTCCCAATCTGCCATCCCTTCTATCATCCCCCCCTCTTATCCCTTTCCTCGCACTTTCCTGTAGGGTAAGATACCTGATTGAGCGTGTATGTTATTCTCTCCTTAAGCCAAATTTAATGAGAGTAAGTTTGGCCCATTCCCTTTCACCTTCCTGCTCTTCCCCTCCATTGTAACAGTTTTCTCTTGCCTCTTTTATGAGATAATTTATGCTATTCTATCTCTCCATTTCTCCTCCTCGCATTATATTCCTCTCTCACCTCTTGATTTTATTTTTTAGATATCATCCCTTCCTATTCAACTGATCCTGTTCCCTCTATGTACACATGTACATACATATGCACACACTCACACATGTATTTATATACACATAGCGCCCCCTATACATACATATATGTGTATACATATACATACACACACACACACACACACACACACACATATATATATATATATGTATACACACACACACATAAATACATACACATATATATTCCCTTCAACTATCCTCATACCGAGAAAAGTCTCATGACTTACAATTGTCATTTTTCCATGTAGGAATAAAAATAGTTCAAATGTAATAAGTTACTTATGATTTCTCTTCTTTTTCCTGTTTACCTTCTCATACTTCTCTTGCTTCTTTTCTTTGAAAGTCAAATTTTCTGTTCAGCTCTGGTTTTTTCATCAAGAATACTTGAAAGTCCTCTATTTCACTGAATGACTATATTTTCCCCTGAAGCGTTATACTCAGTTTTGCTGGGTAGGTGATTCTTGATTTTAATCCTAGCTCCTCTGATCTCCAGAATATCATATCCTAAGCCTTTTGATCCCTTAATGTAGAAGCTGCTTGATCTTGTGTTATCCTAATTGTGTTTCCATAATACTCAAATTGCTTCTTTCTGACAGCTTATAATATTTTCTTCTTGACCTGTTAACTCTGGAATTTCACTATGAGATTCCTAGGAGTTTTCTTATTGGGATTTTTTTCTAAAGACAATTGGTGAATTATTTCAATTTCTGTTTTGCCCTCTGATTTTAGAATATCAGGGCAATTTTCCTTGAGAATTTCTTGAAGAATGATTTCTAGGATATTTTTTTGATCATGGCTTTCAAGTGGTCCAATAATTTTTAAATTACCTTTCCTGGATATATTTTCCAGATCAGTGATTTTTCCAATGAGGTATTTCACATTGCCTTTTATTATTTTTTTTCATTTGTTTGGATCTGTTTTATAGTATCTTGATTTCTCATGAAGTCATTAGCTTCCTTTTGCTCCAGTGTAATTTTGAAAGAATTATTCTCTTTAGTAAGTTTTTGAAATTCCTTTTCCATCTGGCCAATTTAAGGCATTCTTCTCCTCATTGGATTTTTGGGCCTCTTTTGTCATTTGAGTTAGTCAATTTTTTGGGTCTCCTTTAGCAGGCTGTTAACTCACTTTTTATGATTTTTCTTGCATCATTCTCCTTTCTCTTCCCAATTTTTCCTTTACTTCTCTTACTTGATTTTCAAAATCCTTCTTGAGCTCCTCCATAACATGTAACCTATTCATATTTTTCTTGGAAGCTTTTGATGCAGGAATTTTGACTTTATTGTCTTCTTCTGATTCCATATTTTTATCCTTTTTGTCTTCCAAAAAGGATTCTATGGTCCCATTGCACTTCTTCTCCTTTCTCATCTTCAGCCAATTACTTGACTTTTTTAGCTTTTTGCCGTGGTAGAAGTCTGCTTCCAGAGTGGAAAGAGCTGTGTCCCAAATTGCTGGGATTTTTGCAGTTGTCAGAGGTCTCAGGAGAGTGCCCTTTATACAGCCACCACAAGTTCTGACACACTGGCATTTCTCACCCCAGGACCACTGCCGAAGACTGTGACCCTGATCCAAGCAGGTCAAAGCAAGAGCTATTACCTTCTGAATGGTCACTTGGTCCCCTTAAGAATATGCAAGCCAGGAGCTCTGGAGGCTGCCACATGGCAGCAGCTGCAGCCACCACACTGCTGCCACATCTTGCCCCAGGGGCAAGGGCCAGACTGTGTTCTTCTGTCACTCAGTTCCAACACAGTTCCCTTCTGACCTTTTACTTTCTCTTTGGTGTTTATGGGTTGAGAAGTCTGGAAAATGTCACATGTTCTGGTGATTCACTCTCCTGCAGTCTGCTTTGGCTGGTTTGTGCCACTAGTCACTGCCATTCCACCCCCTCCCCCCCCCAGTGGTCTGGGCCTATGTGGCTCATGTGGGATTGTACTCAGCTCCCAGTGCAGTGGAAAAGACCCTTCCTCTCAGCCTGCCAGTTTGCCTTCAGAAGGAGATTTGTTTCTCTCTGTTACTCTTTGAGTTCTGTAGCTCTAAAATTTGTTTTGTCATATTTTGTAGGTATTGGAGGTGGTTGGTGTGGGAGTTTAAGCAAGTTCCTGCTTTTTCTCTGCCATCTTGGTTCTACCCCCTCTGAGGTTTCTTTCAAGTTCTAAATTTATGTTTCTATGAACATGGTTTTAACATTTATTTCTAAGAAATAAGAAAATAAGCATTTATTAAGCACCTACTATATGCCAGACACTGTGTTAAGCACTTTACGAATCCTCTTTTGATCCTCATAACAACCTTGTTAAGCAGGTGCTATTAATACCCACATTTTACAGTTTAGAAAAAGTGATGGACAGGATGAGTGACTTGTCAAGGGTCACATAGCAGATGTTTGAGGTCACAATTGAATTCATCTTCCTGACTCCAGGCTCAGAATTCTAACCCCTGAGATACCTAGCTTTCCCTAGAGATTGAGAAAGAAGAAACTTTGAGCATTTGTTTGAGATTTAAAAATCTACATGGGATTAATATTCATCATGAATCTTCTAGAGAATATCAAGGTTTTATTTTTAGTTCTACAATTCAAATTATTGCATAGGATTATGAGAATGAGCTAACAGGAGAAGTTTTCATCAGTCTCTCATTATCAATCTTTTTCACAGAAAACATACTGTTTTTATATGTATAATCATTTATTACTTATTTGGTAGATTATCTGCTGGATATGATATTTACAGCAGATAATAATAAAATAAAGTGGCACATTTTCCATCTATGTAGATCATAGGTAATATAGAAAACTGATTTCTTTAGAGGTATTTTATGAGCTCAGAAATTGTACTAGCCATAACAAAGAATACAGAAATGTTTGAAATCGCACACACACACACACACACACACACACACACACACACACACCTCTTTTGAAGTTGTTTGGGTCTCACACAGATGTAGATTTTAACTATAGAATCTAAGGAAGAGGAATATTAGATAGCAAAGTTTCAAGTCATAAATCTTGCTCTTAAGTATTAATAAATTACTTTGTCTAATTTACATTGGACTTACTGACAATTTGGACACACTGAGGAAATAATGAATCAGTCAAATCATTTTTTTCTGCTGCACACTGTAATAAAAGCATCTCACAGTCAAACTAGCATAATTGTATTCCCTGAGAAGAAACTTACAGCTAGTGATAGAATAGGTTCTGCACAAAATATTCCAGGTGAGGGAGACAAAGATGGTCCAGGGCAGGCATACATATGTGGTGCTAGTGGTGGTGCATGGGACTAAAGTGTGGATATGCCTAGGTCTTTTTCCTACTAGAAATAAGAAATTAAGAGGTGGTATTCATAAAGTAGTAAAAATTAACCTGCCAGACATAGATGTAGTGATAAATTCCAAAAGTTATGTTTTTTTCAACATTCATCCTAGGCTATAATTTCACAAGAGAATTTTGCAACTTTGTCCTATGTGACTCCAGTTAGAAATCCTCTATTTTACTACCCCTTAATTCTTTCTTCAGTTTCAACTACTTGCATTATTATAATTCTCCCCAACCATTTTTAGGGTCTCAATAGTAGTAGCAGTATTAATAACAATAGTAATGTGAGCAAATATTTGTACAGTGTTTTAGTTATCTAAAATAGAGCTCATATTTTCCACATGTAGTGATTGAAGATTAGAGATAATGACATGTGAAGTCTCATCATTAATGTTTATATAGGTCTTAGTGTTTTCAAAGCACTTCATATAGGTTTTCTCATTTAAGCCTTATTATTAGCACTGTGAAACAGATGCTCTTCTAAGTACCCATTTTATGGATTAAGTTATCAATGGTTAGAAAGTGATTTTTCCTCTCCAATCATCCACCACTTATTAAAGAAAGTGTTTGAGGTGGCATCTGTTCCCAGCTTTCCCCCCAAATCCAAAACTCCCGCTGCTATAAAACAAGACATACATTGAATCTGGTGTTTATTTTATGATTTCAAATATTTTTCACTATGTTATATTCCCTTTGATTTTCTTTGTATTCAATGCTTGTATATGGTGTAGGGAA
>CM053581.1:176892848-176909605 GCA_028627135.1 Pseudochirops cupreus | reverse complement strand
GTGTGTGTATGTGTGTGTATATATATATATGCAATTATTATTATTATTATTGACTACATCCAACTGGAACTTGAGATACACAGGCACTGCAGTTGGGAGATCCATCCTGCCCTACCAAAAAGTGAAATAGGAGAGAATAGAGTGGGGGAGGGGGGAAATACTGGGAAGGATGTTTTGGGGTGGTGGGTGGGGGAAAGACGGGGAGGAAACATGTAACTCAAAAAAATTTAATAAAGAATCTCATATTAAAAAAAAAAAAGATATTCCACAAAAACTAGAACTGAATT
Source organism: Pseudochirops cupreus (assembly GCA_028627135.1). Lineage (NCBI taxonomy): Eukaryota > Metazoa > Chordata > Mammalia > Diprotodontia > Pseudocheiridae > Pseudochirops > Pseudochirops cupreus. The sequence goes on along the minus strand of CM053581.1, from coordinate 176,909,318 downwards.
CATAGTTCAGGTTTTCCTTCACTGGGATCTGACAACCATTAGTGATTGGTAATTATCAATATTTCTGTGGTGAGGATCAAAGGGAACGATGATAAAGAGGAGTTAAATTTAGGGAACAATGAGTTTGGCTAAAATAGATTTTTAATGACAGAATTAGAAGTTAATCTATGATTTTTTTTCTAACTTCTACTTTAGTTCTTAGGTGTATATAAATATGAGATGAGTGGCATTAGTTTACATCTAACCATTCTATCAAAAATATCTTCATAAATTAATAAAAATATCATATGTTGAAATAAGGTGAAACTCTAAATGGACGACTTTCCTAAGATATTGCCAAAATAAAAATAAACACACTCTTGTGAAGTAAAAAGAAGAAGAAGAAGAAGAAGAAGAAGAAGAAGAAGAAGAAGAGAAAGAAGAAGAAGAAGAAGAAGAAGATTCCATTGAAAATGCTCTGGGATAAGGCCATGGAGAAGTTTTTCCTTATTTATTTTCTCCAAACAGAGGGGAAATTGGGATCCTTTATTTTGCTACAAAATTCCCCCTCTGTGCTTTTGTATCACAAAATATATGCAGCAACTGTGTCAACATATAAACTGACAATAGAGTAGACAAGTTTGGGTATCTCCCAAGCTTGAATAAATAGTACAAATGTTATCCTTACATTTTTTCTTGTCTTTATCAGTCATCCTGGTATATTTTTTGCTATTATGAAGCAGGAATTTAAATAATTGAAGACAATCCCTGAACAAAATATTTAAAACTATTATTAAAAGGCTGAGCCAAAATGGCAGAAAGGAAGCAGGAACTTTTCCAAGCTCCTCCATGAATTCAGTCACTAAACTTTAAAAAGTCAATCTGAATAGATTTTGGAGTGACAGAACCCTTTGGTAGATGGAGTGTGGCAGATTTCCAGCCTAGGAAAGTGCTCACATAGGTTTGGGCAGGGGGTGCATGGAGCACTTGGGGGCTGCACCAGCATGGACCTGAGAGCAGACTATAGCAGAGTGAGAAGGAGCCCCAGCCAGCCAACTCACCCACCCCAAGGGTGATTCACAGCCATTTCACCACAAAACCAATCATTGTCAGAGCTGGGTGAGAGACAGCCCAGGTCCCACAGCAGGAGCATCAGGTTCTCCTGGGGCTAACAGGCCACAGCCTGGATTTTTAAAAATCACCTGCTTGAACTTGAATACCATTTCTAGAGTTGTATTCCAAAGAGATCATAGAAGTGGGAGGAAGACACATATGTACAAAAATATTTATTGCAGCTCTTTTTATGGTGGCAAAGAATTGGAAATTAAGGGGATGCACATCAATTGGTGAATGGCTAAACAAGTTCTGGTTCATGAATGTAATAGAAAACTATTGTGCTATAAGAAAAGAGGAGTAGATTAACTTCATATTTACCTGGAGAGACTTATACAAACTGATGCTAAGAGAGAAGAGCAGAACCAGGAGAACTTTGTACACAATTACAGACACAATGTATGTATGACAAACAACTTTAATAGACTGAACTCTTCTCAGCAATGGAAGGTTATAAGACAACTCCAAAAGGCTCATGATGGAAGAAGATGTCTACATTCAGAGAAAGAGCTAGAAAAAACTAACAACAGAGTTTGAATGCAGACTGAAGCAAACTACCTGTTCTCTTTCATTTTCTTGTTTGATTTTGTTTCCTCTTTCCCATTGTTTGTTCCATTGGTTACAATCCTTCTTTGCAACCTGACTTATGTCTAATGTGAAAGTATTTGGAGATCCTATACTTGATTGCATGCTGCCATGGGAAGAAGGGAGAAAGAGAGTGAGAGGGAAGAAAATTTGAAACTCAAGGGATTGTGGAACCAAATCTTATAAACTAAAATTAAACAAACAAATTAATAAAGACTATAAAGGAAAAATAAACTAATTAAATACACTCTTAGAGTAATTATTTTCTTATGCAGCTAGATTTATTTTGTCTTTTTAATTTTAATTTATTAAATTTGTTTATCTACTTTTAATTTACAATATTCAGTTCCATAATCCCTTGAGTTTCAAATTTTCTCCTCCTTGCCCCCTATGATGACATGTAATCTGATACAGGCTCTACAAATACCTTCACAGTAAGCATTAACCAGGTCGTAAAGAAGAATTATAACCAATGTAGTAAACAATGAGAAAGAAGGAATGAAACAAAACTAAACACAAAAGGGGGAGCAAGTAATTTGCTTCAATCCACATTCAAACTCCATAGTTCTTTTCTCTGAATATAGATATCCCTTCCTTCATGAGTCTTTTGGAGTTGTCTTATAACCTTACATTGCTGCGAGGAGCCCAGTCTATCAAAGTTAGTAGTCACAGATATGATGTGTCTGTAATTGTGTACAAAGTTCTCCTGGTTCTGCTCTTCTCACTTAGCATCAGTTTGTATGAGTCTCTCCAGGAAAATATGAAGTCTGCCTGCTCCTCATTTCCTATAGCACAGTGGTATTCCTTTACATTTATATATCACAACTTGTTTAGCCATTCTCCAATTGATGAACATTCCCTTGATTTCCAATTCTTTGCCACCACAAAAAGAGCTGCTATAAATATTTTTGTATAAATGGGTCTTCCTCCCACTTCCATGATCTCTTTAGATAAAGCCCTAGAAGTGGTATTGCTGGGTCAAAGGATAAGTACTTTTTAATAGCCCTTTAGGCATAGTTCCAAATTGCTTTCTGGAATGGTTACATCAGTTCACAACTCCACCAGCAATGCTTTAGTGTTCCAATTTTTCCACATCCTCTCCAGCATTTATCATTTGCTTGTTTTGTCATCTTAGCCAATCTGACAGTTGAGGTGTGGTACCTTAGAGTTTTTTTGATTTGTATTTCGCTGATCAGTAGGGATTTAGAGCATTTTTTCACATATTTATAAATATCTTTAATTTCTTCCTCTGAAAACTTCCTGGCCATATCCTTTGATCAGTTATCTATTGCATTTATTCAACCAGTATTTATTAAATCTCTGCTACATGCATGATGCTGTGATACCAAACTTGGTGACACGAAGCTAAATGACTACAGTTCCTTGCCTCAAAAATCTTCCATTCTACCAGAGCTCATACAATTTGTAAAGAAATAAATCTAATATAGGCATAAGGATCTGAGATAGATTTCAAACTCAGGTCTTTCTAACTTGAAATTAGATACCATATCTATTCTATACCTTAGATGTATCTTGATACATAGTTCTTGACTGGGTGGAATTTGAATACAAGGAAAGATAGAGAAGTTCAAGGACATAGAAAGTCATAGAAGTTTAGGAAGGAATTCAAGTTGACGGGGTTTAGCTTTTATTTCTTTTTTTATTTTTTAAATTAAATTTTATGTTTATTTTTAGTTTACATCATTCATTTCCACAAGATTTTGAATTACACATTTTTCTCCCCATCTTCCCCCTACCCACCACCCAAAAACAGTGATCCTGCTGTATACCACCTCCCCCAATACCCTTTTACTTCTTAAACAATTTTGAGCTCCGGGTTCTAGAATTGGTTCTGAAAGCAATCTTTTTTTTCTTTCTTTCATTGTCAACAGACATCTTCTCCTATTATAACATTAGATATTTAAGCTCCTTGAGAGTAGGGAATATCTTTTGCCTGTTTTTTTTTTTTTTTTTGTATCCCCAGTGCTTAGCACAGAGCCTGACAAAGTAGGTGCTTACTAAATGTTAATTCATTGACTGATTGTTTGGATGAGATCACATCCTACAATCTAGAGGGCTGAAATTAACCATTTTGTCTCTGATCTAAGATTCTGCCAACCATTACATGCACTTTATATTCAAATAGCAGTATACACTAAAATCTTCTTTGAGACATATCCAGGAGTACAATTTTGGTATGGCACTATTATTCTTATTACTAGCTCATTCTCATCTTTTTCCAATGATGGTCAGTTCAAATTTGTCCTGGGACAAGTGTTTAGATGATGATCATGATGTGGCATTTTCCTGATCCTCCACAGTTGTTCTCATGTATATGTGTGTGTGTATATGTGTATGCACATATAAATATGTATATGTTTATATAAACACATCATGTCTGTATGTATACATGTATGTGCATGTGTGTATTGCCACGTATGTATAAATGCATATGCATATAAATATATACAATTGTATTTCCTCATTAGAAAATTAGTTTCTCAAGACCAGAGACTATTTTGTCACTTTATAATGCTTAGTCACTATCTAATTGGTCATTCTTGCATTTGAGACTTCAAGCAAAAATTGAATATCTACTTGTGAAATATATTGAACTGAGGATACCCTTTGAATATGGAATGGACTACATATGTCCTTTGTCATCGATTTCAACTATAAAATCATGAGATTTTTGTGAAATTCCAAAGGACAAAGTATAAATAATGGTTGATCTATCTATTGTATTTGTGGTATAAAAGTATAAGAACATAAAGATTTTGAGCTTGAGAAATAGGATGAATGAGGTTATCATTGATAGAAAGGAGACAAACCTAGAGCAACTGATGTGAAGAGATAAACAATGAGTTATCTGTCAGATACAGGGATTCTGAAGTGCTGTTAGGGTACCCAAGTGGAAATTTTCACTAGGCTGTTGGAAACGAAGATTATAGCTTGGGGAATAAGTTAACGCTAGAGATATAAATTTGAGAGTAATATATATGCAGATGATATTTGAAGCCTTCAGAGTGAATGAGTTCTCTTAAGAAGAGAACATAAAGATGAGGAAATAGCAGAGAGGTGATCTCTGAACTTCCGATATGAGACAATTTGGAGATACAAATGGGAATTTATAATGATAATAACAATAAGAGCTGACATATATAATTGTTTGAAGGTTTGAAAGCATTTTTGTGGCATCTCATTTAGCCATTAAAGAACCATGTGATGCAGATGCTATTATTATTCCAATTTGACAAATTCTAAAGCAGAGACTGAGAGATTAAATCACTTCTTCAGAATCACACAGTTCGCAAGTGGCTTGGGTAGAATTTGAATTCACATCTTCCAAACCCCAGGTCCAGCATCAGAATAAGAATATTAAGAAAGGAAAGAATCAGAAAGAGTGACAGAGAAAGACATAGTGAAAAAAGAGACAGATGGACAGAGGCAGGGAGAGACATCTGTCTCACTTGTTAATTAATAAACAAACCAATTATCCCTGGTTCAAAGTATAGCAATAGAAAACCACTTTCAGCCCCTGAGGGTCCTCTAGAACACTGAGCAGAAAAATAGTCAGCCATCCTCTCAGGACTCAACTTGGTGATTTGATTGGGGGTATGGGATAATAATCCCAGAGAGCACATTTCAAATGTATTCTCAAAGGGTGAGGAGGCACTCCAAACCGAGGGGACCATGAAAAGGTTCTCCTGGGAGATGGTATATTAATTGGGACCTTAAGGCAAGGGATTCTATGGAGGTGGGTAGGAAATGTATTCAACATATTCTGAATCCTAGGGATATGCTGTTCAGTGGCACAGAGTTAAGAAATGAAATGCTGACTGTGGGACCAGCATTTTGCTTTCAATGACAATTTTCCAAATGTGTGACTTGTACCATGTAAGATATTGCATTGTTCTTTCTGTCTTCTGTGCTCCATCACTCAATTTTCAATTTCATTTGACCCTGCCAAATCCTTGCATGTTCCAACAATCTATTCAGCATATTACCCTATTTTTGTGCAATATTTAGTAAGAGCTGGCATTCTGCTAAGAACTGCAATTCAGAAGAAGACTACTCTCAATCAAATGCAAATTTTAAATTGAATGTTAGACAGAAACATCAGGCTAAGCAAAATAAATCTCAAATAGTGAGAAAATAATGGGATTTAGATATTTTAAAACAACATTGTAGAAACATTTGTACTGTCTTTCCTCCCTTTTATTAAGATTAGATATTTTATATTTAGATGATTTATTCATAATCACCAACTGCTATGGAAATTTTCAGATAATTCTAAAAGAAAGCATAAAGGCAAAAGAGTTATCGATGGCCACAAAATTATTATCATTATTTTAATAATTTATGCACACCTGTCTAACTATTTTTCCCATCTCTAAAAACGTAAAGGAAATCACTAGATTCAACAACTTTCATTGGTGAATTATAAAGCCAACTAATTCATTAATGATAAAGTGGAAGAAAGAAATAGTTCATGGGATAGCCCTCCATTCTTGAAGGCAATGTGATACAATGGAAATGCCTGTGATTCTGAGGTTCAAGAGGATCTAATTTCAAATCCTATCTCTTATCATTTGTATAACTGTGTGGGTATCAATTTCTTCACCTAAAAAGTGAAGGGGGAAGCTCCTGATGTCCCTTCCAAATTTAGATCTTTGAATATTAAAGCACTAAAATCTGTAAAGGAAAAGAGGAATCTCCCTGTACTAAATGCAGAGGATGGCTGCTTGTTGTCCTTTGTGCACAATGATGACTAGAATGCCGTCTCTGTGCTGGCGTCAAGGTACAGTGTGTTCAACTGTAGCCAATTAGATGAAGAAGAGCTAAGAAGGCTCTACCACAGTTATGGCACAAATACTCATTATCCATATGAGCATTGGGAATAGAAATCTCTCTAAATTTGTGCATCTCACATTTATTTTGAGCTACTTCAATTTTGCTTTTCTCATAGATTACAGCTTCTCACATTTATTTTGAGCTATTTCAATTTTGCTTTGCTCATAGAGTACACCTTTTTCACTGTGGGCATGGCATGCTGTGCAATCCTGTGCCAGTGTCTCCCATATCTCATAACTGATATCAAAATTCTTCAGAGAGACCTTGATATTTTCCTTCTATTGCTTTTTCTGACCTATATGTGAGTGTTTACCTAGTCTAAGCTCTCTTAGTCTTTTAGGCAAATGTGCATTTCACATTCAAAAAATGTAACCAACTTACCAGTGTTGGCAGCAGAATTTGAATGCTTGTCAGTTCAGCTCAAGAAAGAACTTCAGTCCCTTGTACATTATTTTTCCAGGTATTCTTCAGAATCTTCCTAAAATAATTCAAATGGAAGTGATTCCATTTCGGGATATAGTGCTGGTAGAATGTCCAGATTTCACAGGCATACACCAATGAGGTCATCACACAGGTTTTATAGATCTTCAATTAGGTAGGCAGCCTAATACCTCTTCTCTCCCATGGTTTCTTTTGGAACTTCACAAGCACTGAGCTAACTCTAACAATATATGTATCAATCTCTTCATTTGTACACATTCATGGAAAGTATGCTGCCAATGGAAGTAAACTTATCCACAGCATTTAATATTTCTCCATTTGCTGTAAACAAAGTTTCTTCATATGAATGGTGTGGTGCTAGCTGGCGAAGAAACTTTGTTCTCTTGGTTTTGTCAGGCCCAAATTAACATAAGCAGCCAAGAATCAATCCAAAGTCTGTTGCACCTCAGTTTCAGAGGGTATATAGAGTGTATAATCATCTGCAAATAAAGTCATGTACCAATTCTTCCTCTACTTTAGTAGTGGCTTTTGTCATTTTAAAGGTAAATAACTTACCATCACGGTAGTAGCTGACCTTAATGGCATTTTCCTCCTCACTGAAGTTATGCAACAACATTGCTGAAAACATCATGCAAAAAAGCATGAGAGCAAGGACACAGACCTGCTTCACTCCAGCAGTAACTGGGAAATTATGAGAATATTGTCCAGTATCCAGAACCTGTACAAGCAAGCTGTTGTAGAAGTGGTGTACAAAAGTGATGAACTTCTGTGGGGTCCCAAATTTTGTCATGATCTTTCACAAACCCTCATGACTGACTGTATCAATAGCCTTGGACAGATCACAAACATTGTTTACAGACCTCTCTTGTCCTCCTGGCTTCTCCCATGGAGTTCTCAGGCAGAAAACATCATATTTACCATTCCCTGACTTTTTTGAGGCTACATTTGCTCTCAAGTGGATGATCATATTTCACATGAACAATCAGCCTATTAAAGAAGACTGGCAAGAATATATTTTTTTCAGAATTTCTTTGTTCATTTTTAGTTTTCAACACTCATTCCCACAAGATTTTAAGAACTAAAATTTCTCCCCATCTCTCCCCTACCCACACCCAAAGATAACAAGCATACTGATTACCTGTTCCCCCAGTCTTCCCTCTCTTCTATTCCCCCCATCATTCCCCTTTGTCCCTTTGCCCCTTTCCCACTTTCTTGTAGGGCAAGATGGATTTCTATACCCCATTACCTGTATATCTTATTTCCCAAATGAATACAAAAGCAATTTTTTTTTAACATTTGTTGTTAAAACTTTGGGTTCCAGACTCTCTCCTTTCAACTCTCCTCATTTCCCCCTATTGAAAAGACAAGCAATTCAATATAGGTTATACATGTATAGTTATACAAAACATTTCCATAATAGTCATATTTTTAAAGACTAACTATATTTCTCTCCATCCTTTCCCACCCCCCATTTATTCCATTTTCTCATTTGATCCTGTACCTTTTCAAAAGTGTTTGCTTCTGACTATCCTTTCTCCCAATCTGCCCTTCCTACTATGATCTCCCCCTCTTATTCCTTTTCTCGTATTTTCTTGTAGGATAATATATCCAATTGAGTGTGTATGTTGTTAACTCCTTAAACCAAATACAATGAGAGAAAGTTTGACTCATTCACTTTCACCTACCTGCCCTTCCCCTCCATTGTAACTGCTTTCTCTTGCATCTTTTATGTGAGATAATTTACACTATTCTATCTCTCCCTTCTCCTTTCTCCCAATATATTCCTCTTTAACCTCTTAATTTTATTTTTTAGATATCATCCCTCCATAGTCAACTCATATTTCAACTATGCATACACATATGTATATATGTATATATGTGTGTATGTCTGCACACATATGTGTATATGTATCTATGTGTGTATATTGTGAATGTGTGTATGTATGTATATATGTATGTGCATGTAAATATATGCCTGTACATATATGCACACATACATATATACACATAAGCATACATGTACACATGCACGTGTGTGTTCATATACACATGCATATACACACATGCATACATATGCATATGCCTATATGTGAATATACTCATGCATAGATGGGCATATGAATATATATACATACATGTGTGTAAATGTGCACACATGATCATATGTGTATTTTTTTCAACTATCCTAATACTGAGAAAAGTCTCATGAATTACAAATATCATCTTTCCATGTAAGAATGTAAACAGTACAATTTTAATAACTTCCTTATGATTTCTCCTTCGTGTTTACCTTTTCATGCTTCTCTTGATTCTTATATTTGAAAGTCATATTTTCTGTTTAGCTCTGGTCTTTTCATCAAGAATGATTGAAAGTCCTCTATTTCATTGAATGTCCATGTTTTCCCCTGAAATATTATATTCAGTTTTGTGCGGTGTAGGTGATTCTTGATTTTAATCCTAGCTCCTTTGACTTCCAGAATACCATATTCCAAATCCTTTAACCCCTTAATGTAGAAACAACTAGATTTTGTATCATCCCTATTGTGTTTCCACAATACTTGAATTGTGTCCTCCTGAATACTTGTAAAATTTTGTCCTTGACCTAGGAACTCAGAAATTTGGCTACAAAATTACTAGGGGTTTTCCTTTTGGGATCTTTTTCAAGAGGCACTCAGTGAATTATTTCAATTTCTATTTTATCTTCTGCTTATAGAATATCAGGGAAGTCTTCCTTGATAATTTCATGAAAGATGATGTCTAGGCACTTTTTTTTTTGATCATGGCTTTCAGGTAGTTCAATAATTTTTTAAATTATCTTTCCTGTATCTATTTTCCAGGTCAGTGGTTTTTCCTATGAGATATTTCACATTGTCTTCTATTTTTTTTCATTCTTTTGGATCTCTTTTATAATTTCTTGATTTATCATAAAGTTATTAGCTTCCATTTGTTCCATTCTAATTTTGAAGGAATTATTTTTTTCAGTGAACTTTTGGACCTGTTTTCAATTTGACCAATTCTGTTTTTTAAGGTATTCTTCTTTTAATTGGCTTTTTGGGCTTCTTTTACCATTTGAGTTAATCTATTTTGGCGGTATTATTTTCTTCAATATTTTTTAGGTCACCTTTAGCAAGCTGTTGACTTATTTTTCATGATTTCCTTGCAACACTCTCATTTCTCTTCCCATTTTTTCCTCTACTTCTCTTACTTCATTTTCAAAATTCTTTTTGAGCTCCTCCAAGGCCTGCAAAAAATTCATATTTTGAGGAGGCTTTTGATGCAGGAGTTTTGGCTTTGTTTTCTTCTTCTGGTTATATGATTTATTTTTCTTTTTCAACAAAAAAGACTGTCTTCTTTCCCCTCTGTTTGCTCATTTCCCCACCCAATTACTTGACTTTTGAGATCTTTGCCAAAGTAGGACTCTTCTTCCTGGGTGGAGAGTGCAATGCCCTAAATTTCTGGGGTTTTGTTCAACTGTTGTCAGAGCTACTTTTGGGTACCTGTAAATTTTCAGTTTTTCTAAGGTGATATGGTCAAAGGAAAGGTATTTACTCCTCTCCTGGTCTGTGGTCTGGTCTGTACATGACCACAAAAACTATTTTCTGCTTAAGAACTATTAGGAGGATTCTCTCTCCACAGTCACCAAAATATCAGCCATACCCATGCTCCTCCTCACCCCAGGACCACCACCCAAGACTGTGACCCAGATTCAAGCAGGGAGAATCTAAAGAATTCTGCCTCAGCACCAGCATAGAAATCCTTCCAATTGTCCTCTGATCAGCAGCTTGATCTTCCACCATCTTTGGCTCTGGACCTCCAGAAGTAGCCACTGCTGCTGCTACCACCATCACTACCACCTCTACTTCCCTGGGGCTGAAGCCAGAGCTTGCTCTTCTCTCACTGTAATAGTAATGTCGCATTGTATTGACAAAGCTAACAGGTATTTAGCATCTAGTAATTAATCAAGCCTCTGTTTAAGAAAGAGAAGTTATGAACCCTTGTTGCTGATGTAACAAGACGGGGTTGAAACAGGAAATTCCTGAAACAAGAAGGAGTTAATGCCGTGTGTGTGTGTGTGTGTGTGTGTGTGTGTGTGATGTGTGTGTGCACATGCACATGTGTGTATAAGGGGAAGCCCTGGCTGGGTCAGACAGATCTTGGAGCCAAGTTCTGGAGGCTGAGGAAGAGAAGCCCAGGCTGGAAAGAGTGATTTTTTATTTTGAGAACATAGATGAAGTGATTTTGATTCTGGGAACCAGCTGAGGCCAAAGGCCAGCTGGAATTGCTGAGAAGCTGCTGAGGAGCTGCTGAGTCTGAGGGTTAGCCAAGCTGCTGAGGATTTCTGAGGACTGGCCAGAGCTGCAGAAGACTGAGAAAGTATTACTGTGGTGTCAGTATTTTGTCTGTTTGTGGCTTTGTTAAGCCTTGAATTCCTGGGAACAGAGACTGTGAAGGATTTGAGATGGATTGGACACTGTGAGCTTCAGTGTGGTCCAGGAACTGCACAGAGAGCCGGACAAGGAACTGGGAGCTGTCCACCTTTGAATCCAGGTGACAGTTTTGTGAATCCAGGTAAGAGCTGGGACCATAGAAGGGGATCCAGGGAATCTGAGAGCCTACCTGGGGTCAAGATGAAGCAATCTCTCCGTGGATACTGAGTAGTGACTGATTGAAGTTATAACTTACTTACAACCTTGAAATTGTAACTTATTTGTGACTGAGGGGTAGATGGCCTGTGAATTTCACACCACCCCTTAAGAGAGTGCTGAGTAGTGACTTATATTGTAACTTAGTGTGTTTCATGAGTGGAGAACTTTGACTTTTGTATTTTGTGACCCTTAAGGAGGCAAGAATGATCGAATTGAATGAATGATTGAGTTACTAAGTGATTGATTGACTAAATGATTGTACTTTGCTCAAAACTACATGGCCAATGTGGTGAAAACTATGTGGCCATTTTAGTGATAATTTGTTGTGAATGCTGTCTTTTGATTTTCTGTGATAAGTTGTAACATTGTGAATGCTGTACTTTGATTTTCTATGAATGTTTTGCTCTGATTTGTTATTGAATAGAGTGTTCACTATACTGTGTAATCAGAACCTGGAAAAGCTGTTCACAGCAGCATTCTTCTGGAAAGCTGCTCATGCTTGGCTTTACACTTACCCAAGTCCAACAGAGTTTCCCCACTGAGCTTATAGTTTGTCTTTGATATTTGTGGTTTGATAAGTCTGGACAAATGCCACAGCTGCTAGTGATTCAGTCCCCTGATGCCTGTTCTGGCCAGTCTGTGCCAGTATGGCCCTCACAGAACTACACTCCCAGTCCAGTGTGATAGATCCCTTCTTGTTGGGCTGACAGGCTATCTTCAGCTGGAGATGTGTTTCACTCTGTCATTTTGCAGGTTCTATAGCTATAAAATTTGTTTACAGTCATTTTTACTGGAATTTGAAGGTGATCAGGGGATGAATTCAAGCAAGTTCTTGCTTTTCCTCTGCCATCTTGTATCCACCACCATCCCTCCTGGCAATGACTGAAAAAGACCCTTCCATGATTTTTACAGGACAGCCTATTTCCCTTTCCTTTATAGAGATGGACAATGGAGGGATGATGAAGGTCTCCAGGTCTTCATAGAATTTTTCTTTAATCTCATCAGAGTTCATCATGGTGGGAGCCTATGCACCAATAATGATGTTGTGGCATTTCCCAACAAGTGCATCCCATTTTCATGAGCTTGCCATTTATGCCTTTTGGGAGTCAAACAAGTTTGTTTATTAGATTAGATTTGATTGCAAAACCTATGTCAGCTACTCATATCAGTGACTACTCCAGAAAAAATGTGTATCCATATCTGACTTCAGTAATCTAACTTTCATTTCCCAGGCTTCTTACAGCCAGGGCTATTATTTGAGTGTGATACCTTCTGAGTTCTCATGCAAGAAGAACTCTTTGTCTTTCAGGCCAGCTGAGTTTCATGGTCTCCACAAGTGTCAGCGTACTCCATGTACCAATGCTAGAGGAAACCATTTTTGCAAAAGGTTTTGTACATTTGGGTACGTGTGTATGTGAGCATGTGTATGTGTGCTTTTCAGTCATGGAGTAGAACCTCTGCCACCTGTGATAAACAGACCAGGATTAGTTTAGGTGCAGCAGATAATTTTAGGGCACTGTTTCTAGCCCCTTCTTCATGCCAGGAGGTGAGCAGTACAGTCTTTTTTAAAAAGGCTACTCAGACATCCAGGAAGCCACTAAGTCCCGCTGCTGCTTTGGTCCAGGAAGAAAATGGCACTATAGCCTGAGCTGCCTGTGTCCACAGTTGTGATTACAGCCCCTAGTATGTCTGTACGTGCTGCTTACTTATTTTCTCATTGCCACAGAACTTCAAACTAGGTAAAAATCGTAAGATTGTAGGGTTTATATCTTTTGGTTTGTGCATAAATTGGATCAAAGTGAGGCATGGTTCCTGAAGTCATCAGCCTCTCTTTCTCTTCCAGAGTCATTAGAGTCCAATGGCAAGGCAAAAGCCAATATAACTGGTGTTTTCATTGTCTAACCATGCTCAAAACATTCCACAGTACTTGCTTACACTACCTCTATGGCCCATTGAAATAAATTCTTTACATCTGTCTACCCAAAGTCTTCACATGCTTGGTGTGGATGCTCTCTGCCCAACTCACTGATGCTTTTTAGGCCTTTCAGTTGCCCTCAATCTGGTTTAGCCAATCTGTCATTTTAGTTTATTGGGGTATGTCCACTGGATATGCCACAGCTTCTTGAAGTCATAGTTGAAAGTTTGGTGACAGGTGGACACCAAAGGTAAAAAGCAACCCTGAAAAAGGGGGTCAGCAGCCCTCAAACCAGAGGTACTAGTCTTCCCCTAAACATCCATATACCACAAAGGATATCAATTACTCAAAGGCTAGGAGCAGGATCAATTACTCCCCTTCCACCCCTGCCATGAGATAACAAGAAAAGTCACTTGATTTCCCTCAATTCAGTTACATTCAACAAACATTTATTAACTGAATATATCTATTGGCCTTAGGGAGGGTTGCAGTAGATAAACAGAAATTGATAAAATGAAAGACAACAAGAAATATCTAAGGAGCAAACAAGATAGATGAATGGGAAGATAGATATAAAGACATTAGCTTGTTTTCAAAGGCAAAAGGACTTCTTTTTCAAAAAGAGAAGAAAAGAGAAATGTAATAATGATTGATGCAAAGGGATTGTGAAACTGAGAGAAGGAGCTCACCATGCAGAGCCTTGTATTTCAGTAAAGTGCTCAAGGTCCTTTGCTGGGGTGGTAGTGACAGGGTGTAAAGGGTTTATGGTCATAGTGGGGAATATAATAGTGTTAATCACTTAAGAATAGAAGAATTTTCATTAAGCAGTTAGATCCTATTTGAGATTAGGACAGATAAATTTCTAGTGGACATTGTCCATAGAGTTGTGTGACTTTCAGTAGTGACATTCAGTTAAATTTGGGTAGAAAGAGGAAAAAAAAAGTAATTGTAAGGGTAACCTACGATTTGAGTTTGGCAAAGCATGATTAGTAGTACAAAAAAGAGTTAATGTTTCAAGAATAAAAGATAGTGTTCAGTTGATTCAAGTCAAGACTGTGAAGGAAGGGAAGCATGGCATAAAGCAATAGAGATCTTATGATAACAGGGGATGGCTAGAGTAACTGAAGGTTGAAGTAAAAATGAAGAATTGGTGTAGGAAGAGTAGGGCAGAGGCAAAGATGATATGGTAGGCAAATGTGAGCAGAAATAAGAATTTCAGAGATCTGGAATTAGCATGCCAATTGGAGATGATAAACCATCTCAATAGGTATCTGACACTGATGGAAAGTATAGAAAAAAGGAGTATTAGATATGTATGAATGGAGAATCCCTGGTGTTTGAGAATATACACACACACATATATATATACATACATACATATAAATACATACACATGTGTCTCTGTGTGTATATATTTGAATATGAGGCTAAGTTTTAGACTAAATAGGTAGAGAATGAGCTAGGCATTTACTTCTTGGGAAAAAGAAAGGGAAGAATATCCTAAAGTCCAGGAGGTGACTAGACCACACAGAATTTTAAATACATACTAGAGAAACAAGGTGTGAACCTCAGAGGTCTATCCAAACTGACCTTATTCCTCATCCCCATCTTTGAGGCAGCTAGGTGGTGCAGTGAACAGAGCACCGGCTCTGGAGTCAGGAGCACCTGAGTTCAAGTCCAGCTTCAGACACTTAACTCTTATCAGCCATATGACCTTGAGCAAGTCACTTAACCTCATTTACCCTGCCTCCCCCCCTCCAAAAAAAAAAAAAGCAAAAAAGAAATAAAAAAAAAAGCTCCATCTGTTATCTCTGTGCCTTTTTGTACTGTAATTCTTTGTGTTTGGAATACACTTACGGCTCACCCATGTCTCCTAAAATCTTTCATTTTCCTCAAGACTCATCTTGAGAACTATCTTCTACATGAAGCTTTTCCTGGTAACACTAGTTACCAATGACCTTATTTCCCAAAGATACTTATCATGTTGTTTATATTTCATACATATTTTAATATGTATACATGTTACCCCATCCAATTGAGTTTAAGTTCTTAAGGGGTAAGAATGGGTTCATTTTTGTCATTGTATCTCTAAACTTGACACAATACTTGGCAGATGATAGACAATGAATAAATGTTTGTTTATTGACTGATCTGATACATAATGGATACAGAAAGCTGAAGTTTTGTTGCTTTTCTCCAGATGATTTTGTGAAATGGTGAAGACTAAATGATATGTCCACATGGGAAATCTGATTTTGAAGGGAGGAAACATCTAGATCTATTCCCTCAGAAAGATTAAGGGTAGGGTTATATCTGTCTGTCTGGTAATAGAAAGAGGAATAGGACTTTTAGGATAGATTTACGGTATTTGATAGAGCCTAATCTTCTTGAGCACTTTATGGAATTGTTGTTTACTCAAATAATAGTGAAAAACAAAGGGGAATACTGGTTGCAACATTTGGTAACCTGCCACCACTTCCCAGGTACCAATCTACCAGTGAACTTGAAAAAAGGTCATGCATCTGTGTTGTAATAGCAATGAGTTTAGCAGATACTTAACACTTAGTACCTTGGGGCTAAGTATGGAAAGTACAAACTCTGTCCCACTGTTGAGAAGGCATGAACTCCCCTGTTGATGTGGAAGAAGGGGATTGGCTGATACAGGAGGCTAGTGTGTGTATATAAGTGTTATGGGAATCTGAAGATCTTCCCTGCCCCTAGGCCCTTTGCTAAAGTGGCTATGTGACTCTGAGGACCCTTGGATATTTGAAAGTATACTGTGTTCCCTAATAGGCTGAATGTGGTCACGGGGGAGCCTGTGGCGCCAGGCTTGTTTTCCAGGAATGCCCGTGCCTTGTAGCTTTGTGATTGGGCAGTGGGTCTAGAGGGCTGTGACATTCTCCAAGCCAGGAGAAGGCTATATATACGCCCTAATGT
>CM053581.1:176861099-176892348 GCA_028627135.1 Pseudochirops cupreus | reverse complement strand
CTGCTTTGATCCTTCTTTTCCCCAAAGAAGGAATCTAGGGTTTGGTTGCTGTTCTTACTTTGCTTCCTATGCTTATTCATGGCTGGGCAATCAGAGATTTTTTAGCTCTGTGGAACTCTGCTTCTAGAGGGGAAAGCTTTGTCCCAAATCCCTGGGGTTTTCCTAGCTGCTGGAGTTTTTAGAGGCTGCTGGGGCCCTCTCCTGCTCTGGCTCACTGAAAAGAGTCCTCAGGACCACCACCCATGACCGTGATCCGCATCCAGGCTGCTCAACTTGAGAGCACTTATCCTCTGAAGGATCATTTGGCTCCCCTGCAGCCTGCAGGCTGGGAGCCCTGAAGGGGCAATGTGGAGGCGGGTGCAGGACCTCCGTTTCCTCCTCTTCCTTGCCCTGGAGGCGGTTTGGCCGGACCAGCCCTTCTTCCCTGATTTTAGCTGCGTTCCACTAACCTTTCATTTAGTCTTTTTTTTTTTTATCGTTATGGCTTGATAATTCTGGAAACTGCCACAGCTGCCACAGATCCACTTTTCTGTTGCTCCAGCTGCAGCTCAGCTCATCTGTTGCCCCCAGGGCCAAGGAGCAGTTTCATGCTTCCAGCCTTATGATGATGCCTCCTAGCTGAGCTGCCTTTAGTGGAAAGTATATTTGTGTGCATTTTAGAGTTCTAGAATTTGTTTAGAGTCATATTTTATGGTTATTTTGAAGTGGCTATGTGGGAGCTGTGATACTTTGCTGCTCCTACACTGCCCTCTTGGCTCCACCCCTGTTAATTTTATTTCTTGAGGATACAGTGGGTTGTAGTAAAATGTGTTCTGGACCATGTGACACAATACTATTCACTTTTTTTTTGCAATGCTTATCTAGAATAGAATAATTCTGCAACAATGGCAGTCTTAGGAAAGAGAGAATAACAATCATAATAAGCCAAATAATTTTTGAAAAGTCATTTTTTAATGTAGGGGAAGTTAAATGATGAAAATGGAAAACTCAGAAGAGAATTGATGGATTACACTGCATAATGGAAAATATTAACAAAGCAGTGGATACACTGGGTAAAAAGAATATAGGTTACAGAACTGAAAAATCCAATTTACATAATTGTATATATATATATATATATATATATATATATATATATTAGTTATATGCTAATTATTAGAGGAATGACAAGTGATAGCATAAGTAGAACAAAATGTGTGATTCTTGCAGTCAAAATTAATTTGTCTGGAAACCAGTGCACAAAGAAATGAAATGAAATAACCAGAAAAAAAGTGCTAAAAAAGTTAAAATTCTTCAGTACCACATTTCAGAATGCAGAAAATTTCAGAAAATTATTGGGATAAGAAGGTAAAGTAGATTTCAACATATTTCATAGAACTTTACCAAAAAAAGCTCCTGGATTTATTTTAGAGAGACATATTTTGCAAATCTCAAAATTTTCCAGGTCAATGAGAAAAGAATTTTCACATATATAGAAAAAGATAGACAGCAGACAGTGAAATTTCAGTAAGAATTAGAGAGGATTCTTCATTATCAATTTGAAACATAGGAAATAAATAGACTATGACATACTAAAAACAAACAAACAAATAACTTGTACTTAAGCTACACTCATATTATAAAATTGACCATAATTGCATAGGACAAAGAGAAAAGTGGATTTTTTTTAAAAATAAACTTAATTGCAACGAGGTAATCATTAACTTAAATAATGATTCAGAAAAAAATGATTGTATAATTTGAAATTACATGGAATATTTCCATTGCTTTAAAACCAATTAGCATATTTTACATAATTATACCTTAGATTAGTATGAATTTAAAGATATATGGCCACTTCACTGGATTCATTGTTCACAGTAATAAAAACTAATTATAACTCTAAAGCATTCCAAGAAAACTAGAGTTGACAGAGCTTCTGAATAGCAAATAGTTTAAATAAAATAAAGTTAAGAAAACTAAAAATACTTTCCATAACTTAATATAGATAGGTAAAGATTTAGTGCTTAAATGCTAAAATGAAGAGAAAAAAAATCATATTCTCAGGTTTTTGAAGGTGGTATTTTTGAAGGCGAGGTGTTTGCCACTTTCTTGGCCTATGCTCTGGTCTGTTATCACAAGCACTCTTTTCTGCCTTGGAACTATGAAGAGGATGCCCTCTCCACCGCAGCCACAAGCTGTGCCACAGCAGTGCACCTCCTTACCCTAGGACTGCCACCCAGGACTGTGACCCTGATCTAAGCACAACAAAACAAGGCAATACTGCCTCAGAACCAGCAAAGAGATCCCCGCAATCCCACTCTGATCAGTTGTTTGATCCTGCCACTGTCTGTGGTCCCAGACTTCTGAAAGCAACTACTGCTGCTGCTGCTACTACTACTGCCTTTACTAGCACCTCCATCACTCCAATACTAGGGCCATACTTCACTCTTCTCTTACCCAGGTCCAGCAGAGTGTTCTCACTGACCTTTTGTGTTGTCTTAGGTGTGTGTGGGTTGAGAAGTCTGGAAACTGCCCCAGCTGCCAGTGATTCAGTCCGCTGAGATCTGTTGGGGCCCTGGATGTGCTGGTCCAGCCCATCATGGACTTAGCTCAACTCCCAGCCCCATGTGATAGACATTTCCTGTCAACCTTCCAGGTTGTCTAGGGCTAGAGATTTGTTTCACAGCATCATTTTGTGTTTTCTGCAGCTCTACACTTTCTTTAGAGTCATTTGTTACAGGTACTTAGAAAGGTATGAGGGAGAGCTCAAGCAAGTCCTTGCTTTTACTCCACCATCTTGGCTCCACCCCCCAAATAAATAATTTAAAAGATTTGCTACCAATTATACACAAAAAAGTGAGTGGATATCTCTTGGCAAGATAATACACTTTGTTGTTAATCTGATCTTTTTGGATATTTTATATTTTTGCTATTTAAGCCATTGCTTTATGCATCTTTGTAAAAAAGTGTCCAGATTTGCACATAAGAAAGTCCCCTTTATTCTGTCCCACACACACTGTATTTGAAGACCTACACTGTGACATTGGTAAGATCATCTTATTTCTGGGAGGGGTCATTAATGTATCAACTCTTCCTCTTCCAGAAATATGTGGTCATTTCATCTAGCAGTTTGCTTTGTGTTTTGTTGCAGAACACCTGTTCCCTGAGGCATCTTTTCCATGCAACCATAAAATTGGTTCATTAGTAGACATATCTTCAACAGATGTTTAAGATGCATAATAAAGTAGCTCCAGAATTGGTAATAGGTGGAAAAAATAAGGTAAAAATATGGTCCTTGTTATCAAGGAGCTTACATTCTAATTTGAAAGATGACTTATGAACTGTTTTCCTAGAATATATGCACACATATACACATATATAGCTATGTATATATATAGTTATATATTGTTATATAGTGATAGAGATGGATTATATATGTGTGTATTTATGCATGTATGTAAATGTATATGTGTGCATGCAAATACGTGTGTGTGTCTATCTCTCAGAAAGAAAGTCTTAGAAGTGAGCATGGTTAGGAATAGCCTACAATAGAAAATGGCATTTCACATGAGTCTTAAAGAAATCTAAGGAACAGAGGAGGTAGAAGGGATGAAGGAGAGGCATATTCTATCAATAAGGAATAGTCATTCTAAAAGAATAGTCAAGAGATGAAGCGTTTGTGACTAACATCAAGAAAGTTAATGAAGCATCTTGATGAAAGAAATGGGGTGTGGGGGGAGCTCATATTTCTTGAAACTGAAGCAAAAGAGATTAAGAATTTTAAAACATGGCAGTGCATGTTAGAGTCAGGATTTCTTGATACATCTTCTTATTTGGGTCATTAAAAATATTATACTGTAAAAGCAGAAATCTAGAGTTGTAGTTGAACTTGAGAGGGAAGAATCACATTATCACAGAATTGTAAAGTTAGAGGGGAACATTGTGCCCATACCTGAAAAATCAATACCTTCTACAACTTATTCAAAACACTGATACTTAGATTTTGATTGAATACTGTCATTGAAGAGAAATTAAAAGCTTCCCATACAAACTTTTAAATAGCTCTAATTTTAAGGGTAATTTCCTGCAATACTTTATTTTGCTTTATTATTATACCTTAATTGACTTTTAATTGTACTGTAATTCCTAATTCTTCATGCAGGGGCAAAAGAGAGGAAGTGTAATTCCTCTACCACATGATAACATTCAGATATTTTCAGATATTTCAGATATTTGGATAGTTCAATTTTCAGATATCTCTAAGTCTCCTCTTTGAAAGATTCAATATACTCAGTTTCTTCCAAGATTCTTCATATAACATGAACTCAAAGCTCTTTATCATCTCTGAATGTACTCTGGACAACATCCAGTCTATCAGTTTTCTTCCTAAATATGATGTAAGAAACTAAAGTCAAATCAATGTAGCCCAAGTTCATGTTAGCTTTGTTGTGCTGTCATTATACATCATTGTCATACATTGAGGTTGAAACATGGCTTAGCCTGGCTGTTGAAAGATTTCTGACTAACCTTACTTCCCCCTTCATTTACTTCTCATATTATGTAATTTCTTAAATCTAAATATGATGATTTTTTTATCTGTATCAGATTTTAAATGATGAAATATTGCCTAAAGATCTAGCCTGTGGAAATATCTTTAAATCCTCACTTTTTTCTCTAATATGTTAGCTAATCTTCCTAGTTTTGAGTCATTTGCAAATTTAATAAGACTACAACTGACACCTTTATCTCTGTTGTTGATTAAATCAAAACAAAATTGGAATCTGTAATCATTGATATAAGGAATACCTGATGAGGAACTTCTTCAATCAATGCAACTGGGCACCTTCTCTGGAATGTGTAGTCATAGAGAACTGATTTGGGTAATGAGAGGGTAAATCTCTTACCCACAGTCACATATTAAGTATGCAACTGAGCCAGATTGTGAACTGAAGTTTTCTTGACTTTGAAGACAAATTTTTGTCCATTACACCATTTTGATAAAGAATCCAGAGTCCAAAACACAAATTTTCAATGCTCTTCTAAATTTCTATCAAACCATTAGAGAATTAATGACTACTTTTGGAATCCAGCCATTCAACTGGTCCTTAATATATTTGGTTGTGTGATTGTCTAGCCTATATCTTGCTTTTTTTCCCCCCCACAAAAGAAGTACGATACCAAATTTTGATATGGGGAAAAAATTCACTTGATGATTATAACTATGAATGGAAACAGGGTGGATTATCCTTTTAACTGAAGAAGAGCATCACAATGAATTTGAAAGAAATATAAACCTCAAAAATTTTCTATTTAAGGAAATTTAATGTTTGACTGAGTTTGCTGTTTATTTGTTTTGGAGGGCAAGCTTATGTTTTTGACCACCTTTGTATTTTCCAAAGCATGTGTGACCACTCAATTTCCCTCACAACTCTCCTGGCAAACACCTACACTGGAGAGAATCTGATGCACAAGGTTCTGAACATAATCTATTATCAAGGCTAGCAGCTGCCAGTAATAGGGGTCATTGGGCCCTCATTGATCAGAAACCTACCTGACAAGCAGAACAGTTTGTTACATGAGTTCCAGTGATGCAAACTAAGACTGTAATTGGTGTATAAGAAAGATGAAGAATGGGACATTTTGCTTAATCATCCTGACTTGCAATAAGGGGTCTCCAGAATCCATAGCAATGGAGAAAGGAGTTGAACAATATCATCTGGAAAGTCCTGTGTTAGATACCACTTAATACCAGAGAAATCCACTTTGGGGGGGAAAAAATATCTCCTTGATATCATCTTCTGTTTGAATCATCTTCCATTTACCTTCCTTATTTCCCTCATGAAGCAGGACCAGTTTGTAGCCTTAAAAATTTAAGAACCTGCTCTTGCCAGCTCTAATGCTGAGACCTATATGAGTACATCCAAATCAGATCTGTAGAAATTAATTCCAGTGATTGGTTAAAACTTTTAAGTATAAATCAATCAGCAATCAATCATCAAAATTTCACACACCTTCACAACATGTCTCACATCCTAGCTCTTTTCTCTCACATGACTAACATCTTAGTTCAGGCCCTTATTGTGCACTGCCTAAAATATGTGATGAAGTCCTAATCCTTCTCCTTGCCTCAAGTGTCATCTCATCCCAATACATGATCTCAGTTATCACCAAAGTGATTTTCCTTAAGCATAGATTTGATCATGTCACTCCCCTATTTAACAAATTCCAATGACTCTTTATCAACTCTACCATAAAATATGCATTCCTCTATTTGTCTTTTAAAACTCTTCACAACTGTGCTTCAGCCTACCTTTCAAATATCACTGTATGTTATTCTCCCTCTAGCATTCTTCCATCAAGTCAAACTGACTTTTTCTGTTGTTTAGAAATATAATTCCGTCTCTTGTCTGTATGTCATCGTATTGTCTATCCTACAGACCTGAAAGGTGGTGCCTCTTCAATTCTGAATCATAAAATGTCTCTCCTCCCACAGTTCAATTACCTGTTTGAAGCAATTCTGGATCTCTCAAAGGAAGGTGTCCTCCATCCGTATCTTGTATTTACATTGTGTTTATTTTATAAATACTAATATACTCTTGTACCCTTTCCCCCAAAACTGCATATAATCTCCTTGAGAGTAAGAATTGTTTCCATATTTTTGGGGTAGTAAACCTTTAATAAATATGCATTGGTTGTTTACAGAAGATATCACATAAAAATCCCTCATTTTACAAGTGAAGAAACAAAGACTCCAGTGATATGTTAATTTGTCAAAGGTAAAGCTTTTGATTTGGAGGGAGGGTATCTTTTTCCCCTCCAAAATTCCTCAGACCATAAACCAAGGGCTTCTGACTCCAAGTTCACTGGTCTTTCAGTTATGCAATTTTTACTTAATAGTATCAACTATCCTCAGGATTCTACAAAAGGTTCTGTTTTTTTTTTTTTTTTTACATTATGTTTTCTATTGCTCTTATGCTTTTATACAGCCACAGAAAATGAAGTACTTGTCTGCATAAGACTCCTTGAAATTCATAATTTTCTATTAGCCAAAGCTATTCCTAATAGCAATAAGCTATTTATGACTTGGGACTCAAGTATAAATAGGACAAAGAAATTGTCACTCTGCTTTCTAAGGAAAGAGGATATACATACATACATACATACATACATACATACATACATATTATATGACTGGGTTCATTAGAAGGCTTTCAGTTGTTGATAGTACTGAAAATTTCTCAGACAAAAATTTTCCCTTAAATGATGAAGACCCATCCCTAAACCTGAAACACCTCAAATTTGATCCATATCTAAAAATGTAGAAAGTATGATAGTTTCCTTTCCAACGCTAAGTAAAAAGTATTGAGCCTCCTATGAAGATCCTAGTATGAAGAAAAAAAAGGTAATTATTTATTACTTAAAGAAAAAAGGTGATCAACATGGATATTTGTGACCAGAAAATTAAATTTATGTAGCCAAAATTGGGGGAGAATTATTGCGAGTATCACTCAAATATCAAAGTAATAAGAACAAGATCCATTAAAGTTTCAATAATACATTGGTAATATAAACACATAGTCATGTAAAAATTGTGATGAAACATCATGAACAACATTTAAAGCCAAAGATAAAATTGAATCAGTCATATATCCAGTATGAGAAACAATACTGCCACACTAGTCCATGAAAAGAACAAATAAAATGAATTTAATTCATAATTAAATAAAATTGATAAATTAATTAACAGGAAATTGAATTTAATTAAAAGGACCAACATTAAGATCCATAAATTTTCATCTCAAAAAGAAATTTTTCTCAAGGAAAATAAAAGTACAAATAAAAGAAAAACTTCTGAGAAGAAAAAAATGTATGGATAGTAAAATAGTACTTAAAACATTAATGCTAGTTGGATATCTGCTAAGTTTACAAATTTGGGTCTTGACAAAGGTAGATCACCACCACCACATCACAAAAAAGGTAGAGAATTCACTCATACATATATAATGAGGAGATAAATATTTGCTGTTCTAGAAGTTTAGGAAATAGAATGTAGCTTCTACTTCTCCCTCTCCAATCTCTCCAGTCTGTAGTGCAATCTTGAGATGACTCTGGCCTATGCCACTCATGGTACAGTGAAAGGATGATAGAAATTGAGATGGCAAATGGAAAGAGAGTGAGTATGTTTTCTTGGACTCAAAAAGACTTAGTAGAAACTGCTGACCACACGGGTTGTATTCCTGAGACAGTCAAAAACTTGAATGGAATAATTATCCCCAGCTCAGCTAAGAATGAGAACCAAGGATTGCTATTGAAAAAGGGTGCAAAAAGAAATTCTCACGGCTATCTGAAAATAAATCCTTTAAGGAAGGGCCAACTTATATTTAGGGCTTTTAAAAAAATTTAAATTTTTAAAATTTGTTTTTAAAATTTTATGTTTATTTTTAGTTTACATCATTCATTTCCACAAAACTTTGAGTTATGAATTTTCTCCCCATCTTTCCCCTACCCACCACCCCAAAACAGGAATCACACTGTATACCCTCTCCCCCAATCTGCTTTCTCCTATATCATTCCCCATCTACCTCCAACTTTACATTAGGGCAAGATGGATCTCCATACCCAGCACCTGTATATCTTATTTCCCAGTTGCATGTAAATAATAATGATAATAATAATAGTAATTTTTTTAACATTTGATTTTACAACTTTGAATGCCAGATTCTTGCCCTTCTTCCCTCCTCCCTCACCCTTACTGGGAACATAAGCAATTCAATATAGGTTATGCATGTGTAGTTACACAAAACATTTCCATAATGGATATATTGTGAAAGACTGACTATATTTCTCTCCATCCTATTCCACCCCCCACTTGTTCTGTACTTTGACCCTGTCCCTTTTCAAAAGTGTGTGCTTCTAACTACCATCCCCCTAACATGCCCTCCTCTCCATCATCCCCCCTCTCATCCCCTTCTCCCCTTCACTCCATTAGGGCAAGATAACCTATTTAGTGAGTAAGTCATTCCCTCCCTAAGCCAAATTCAATGAGAGTAAAGTTTAGCCATTCCCTTTGCCTTCCTGTTCTTCCCCTCCATTGTAACAGTTGTCTCTTGCCTCTTCTATATGAGATAATTTACCCCATTCTGTCTGTCCCCATCTCCTCTCATTATATTCCTTTCTCTCCTCTCAATTTCAGCTTTTAAATATCATCCCTTCCTATTAAACCAATCCTGTGCCCTCTGTTTATGTATACATGTACACATATGTACACACACTCACAGATGTATTCATACACACGTATACCCTGTTGTATAAACATATATATGTATTTATGTACATGTACATGAAAATTTATATTCTCTTCAACTATCCTCATACTGAGAAAAGTTTCATAAGTTACAATGATTATTTTTCCATGTGGGCATGTAAATAGTTCAACTTTGTTAAGTTTCTTATGATTTCTTTTCCCTGTTTACCTTCTCATGCTTGTCTTGCTTCTTGTATTTAAATGTCAAATTTTCTATTCAACTCTGGTTTTTTCATCAAGAATGCTTGAAAGTCCACTATTTCATTGAATGACAATATTTTCTTCTGAAACATTATACTCAATTTTGTTGGCTAGGTGATTCTTGCTTTTAATCCTAGCTCCTTTGATCTCTAGAATATCACATCCCAAACCCTTTGATCCCTTAATGTAAAAGCTGCTAGACCCTGTGTTTTCCTGATTGTTTTAAAATTATTAAAATTGTTTCTTTTTGGCTCCTTATAATATTTTCTCCTTCATCTGGGAACTCTGGAACCTGGCTTTAATATTCCTAGGAATTTTCTTTTTGTGATCTTTTTCAAGAGGTGATCAGTGAATTCTTTCAATTTCTATTTTGCCCTCTGGTTCTAGAATGTTGGGGTAATTTTTCTTGAGTATTTCTTGATGGATGATTTCTATGTTCTTTTTTTTATCATAGCCTTCAGGATGTCCAATAATTTTTAAATTATCTTTCCTGGTTCTATTTTCCAGGTCAATGGGTTTTACAATGAGATATTTTACATTGCCTTCTATTTTTTTTCATTTGCCTGGATCCTTTTATTGGTATCTTGATTTCTCATATTATCATTATCTTCTATTTGTTCCAATCTAATTCTGAAGGATTTATTGTCTTCACTGAGCTTTTGAAATTATTTTTCCATTTGGCATATTTTGTCTTTTAAGGGATTTTTCTCCTCATTGGCTTTTTGGACCTCTTTCACCATTTGAGTTCATCTATTTTTTAAGGTATTATTTTCTTCAGTCAGGTTTTGACTCTCTTATCATGATTTTCTTGCATCATTCTCATTTGTCTTCCCATTTTTTCCTCCACTTCTTTTACTTGATTTTCAAAATCCTTCTTGAGCTCCTCCATGGTCTGTAACCAATTCATATTTTTATTAGAAGCTTTTGATGCAGGATTTCTGACTTTGTTGTCTTCTTCCCATTCCATAGTTTGATTCTTTTTGTCCCCAAAAAAGGAATCTAAGCTTGATTGCTGTGCTTGCTTTGCTTCCTTTGTTTACTCCTTTTGCCAGTCAATTACTTGACTTTTGAGCTCTTTGCCACAGCAGAACTCTGGTTCCAGAGGGGAGACCTTTGTCCCCAATCACTGTGGTTTTCACAGCTGCCAGAGCTATTGGGAGGTGCTATCTTTGCAACCCCTGCAAACTCTGGCTCACTTGTCACACACTTCAAGACCACCAGCCAAGATGGCAATCCAAATCCAGCCAGGTTATACAAGAGAAATTACCCTCTGAATGTTTGCTTGCCCCCCCCCCCCTACAATCTGTAGGCTAGGAGCTCTGAAGCAGCCATGCAGAAGCAGCTGTATGGCCACAGCACTTCTGCAGCGTCACACTCTGAGGGCAGAGGCTGAACCTTGCCTCCC
This sequence comes from Pseudochirops cupreus, assembly GCA_028627135.1. Taxonomy (NCBI): domain Eukaryota; kingdom Metazoa; phylum Chordata; class Mammalia; order Diprotodontia; family Pseudocheiridae; genus Pseudochirops; species Pseudochirops cupreus. The sequence continues at coordinate 176,881,456 of CM053581.1, read as the reverse complement.
CACCCACCCAGTTCCAATGGAGTTCAACACTGAAATTTTACATTTTCTTTGGTATTTATGGGTTGATATTTCTGGAAACCACCAATGCTGCTAGTGATCCACTTTCCTGAAGTCTGCTGCAGCTGCTGGTTGGGGTCACCCTGGGGATAAAAATGTGGGCTCACATGAGTCTGGGTTCAGTTCCCCATATGCTGTGTTGGACCCTTTCTTTCTGCCTGCTGGGTTTTCTTCTTTGGGAGATTTGTTTTTATCTGTCACTTTGTGGGTTTTGTAACTCTAAAATTTGTTTAGTGTCATATTTTATAGGTATTTGAGGTGGTTATGTGGGGAGCTCATGGAGTTTTCCTGCTTCTTTGCTGCCATCTTAGCTCCTGCCATATTTAGGGCTTATTTACAATATTGTTGGATATTTATTAACTAGTCTAAAACATATTAACCTTGAACAAATTTCTTTGCAAGAACATTAACACTTTCCTTAAGGAAGGGAATTAAATATCTGTGATGGAGGCCATAGCAGTGATAGCAGCAGATAGAGAAAATAGCTCTCTGGTAGAAGAGGAGGAAGAGAGCAATAAAAGTCTCATATGGCAAGTGGAAGAATTCTTTAACCAAGCCAAGTATTTTCTGGTTCAAGCTGGAAGATGCAGTAACTGAGGAGCATGACCACAAACTTTGTTACAGCAATTCATTAAACTTACAATGATTAAGATACACTTTCTCATATAGAGTTATGAAGTAGAAGAGCAAACTTAGTCCTTTTATCTTCAATGGTGCTGCGAGACATGTGGACTACATAGAGTCAAAGAATGAAGATTGACCATCTAACGACAACTTGAGGTAGCCTCAATGACAGAGTAGCACAGTTGATGTGCAGTAAACATATAGGTACCCAAAGATGATGGGAATCACCAGATAAGTAAGCTGTACAAACTCAAATTTCCTCTCTTATGGGGTATGAGCTGCTTAACAACATGGTAGCACTATATGTGTGAGCTGACTATAGATCCCTGGGAAGAACAGAGACCACTAGAGGAAAAAGTTTTTTTTTTTTATTATTATCATATAAGACTTTAGACATATGATCTTTTTGCACTCTTTTGTTGTATGCAATGTATTTGTTTTATGTTCCATGTTTTTTAACCTTATGTTTGCTGAGGAGCTAAGGACACCTAAATGAGAGTTGGAAATGAACCACTTGACTGAGGAATATATGATCAAAAACAGATCAAAGAGTATTTATAAAAATTATAAATTTTTAATAAGATTTCAAATTTGATCCTGGAACTGCATCTGATCAGAGCCATCATTCTGGAATTGTCGCACAGGTATTCAGAAGATAATGATAGTCTTTCCCTCCATACCCCTTTTGCTTTAGGGTAGCTTAATTAACCAGATGTTGTAAAGCTTAACTCAAACCTGCAATGGTAACCCCCTCTACAATTCACCTTGGCGAGATAACTCTGGGATTCCAGAGTACTAGCACTAGAAGGAAGCTTGAAAGCTTTTGAGTATGGAAGCAATAATGGATTTATATGCCTGTTATCTATGGATTGGGCTAGCTATTTTAAGGGATCCTCATCACCAGGTTAGCTTTAAAGTGATGAAATTATCAGCCATGGCAATTCTCAAAGGATACCTGCCAAGTTGCAGTAGGGTTGTGTGTGTGTATGTGTGTGTGTGTGTGTGTGTGTGTGTGTGTGTGTGTGTGTTGCAATGGTAATGGGAATTTGAAGATCTTCTCTGCCCTTAATAGGTCAAATGTAGTCACATGGAGCTCATAGGGGGAATAGCTTGATGAAAGGGTAAAACAGGAAGAGTAGAGCAGGAAGGATCAGAGGAGAGCCAGAATAGAGCTGGGAGCAAGCAGCATGGAGGCACAGTAGCTAGTGTGAGTGAGGGGCATTTTTGCTTAAGAGAGCTATTTTGTTTTGAAGGCCTGATGGAGGAAAGACTTGGGAATGCTGGTGCTTGCTACATTGGTTATGTGTACCAACTTCTTGGTTCCTATGCCGGATTTTGCTTTCTGGTGTTTGAATAAATATTTTGGTTCTATCTTCCATGTGAAGAGTCTGTTACATTTTGTGATTCACTAATATGCCAGCATATTCATAGCAGCCATGGTGCCATGAACATCATATTGGCATTATATATGTATATGCATATACACATATTTACATATATAGGTGCATGTGTGTGTGTGTGTATATACATATACATATATACATATATATATATACATATATACATATATATATATATACATATATACATACACATATATATGTCTTGGTGGAGGGCATATCCCTCTTGACAAATTCACATCTATTTAAAACACTGAAACTATTATTAAATCATAAAAAGTGCCCTGAAAGGTCATCCACAATGAATTCTACTTTGCAACTAAAAGAGATACTGTCAGATTTCTAAAGCACTCCATGCAGTGAAGAAAGGTGCTCTATCAAGTCCCACATTTCATGATAGGATAATGAGTGGTAGAAAAGGAATGAGTAAAAAAAAGTTTTGTGACCTCTTTGCATCTTCAATGTTAAATCATTTACCAACCATAAAACAATTTCAGAGACAGTGGGAACATTGTCAGAGGAAATAATTTTCATCCCCATTGCGGTCCGCTCTTGTCTTTTGATCCACTTCTATCAACTGGTAACTGGATCATTATTTTGTAGAAGTGAAATGGGTCAAATTGTGCTTTTGGTTATACATTGCCCAATTAAGATGGGTATAGTGAAAAGCTATCATAAGCTACATCTCATTCCTTGAAGGCTTTAATCAATTTTTGTAACAAAGTTGGTGGTTTTGCTTATTCAATCTCAAATAAATTTCCTTCTGATAGAACCATATCACTTTAGTGAATTTAGCAGAGTGGAGTAGCAGTAGTCTGTCAGGCACTTTCAAAATGAGTGTTGTTAAAAGTGAAAATAGTGTACTTAGGGAATGCTGTCATTGGGGGACATTTATCTGTTTGAGAGATTAAATCAATTTCCTTTTGTTCTCTTATTCCTGGGACAAACTAACTACATAAGAAGAGATTCAGAGACTCTTTCATGTCACTACCTTTCCTGCCTCTTGAGACGGAAAATATCTTGGACAATGACAAGTTAATCATTTAAATTAGAAAAAGAGAGACGTTTAAGATAGACACATAAATAAAAGAAGATGGATGAACAATCTTTTAAAAAGGAATGAGCTTAACAAGATGGAAAGTGCAGTATTTATGGGTATTATTAATAAATGAACTATGGCTTTTTCTTCCTTTTCTGTTTAGTTGATTGAAAGATTCAGTGATTAACTGTGGTTTTGAATCAATATCTCTGCAATTTGCTGACGGTATATTGAAAGAAACTTTGGAGGCAACAGGTAAAATTGACATCTTCAGCTATACTAATTACCACCTATAATGCTGAGAAATGTAAAGGAGCAATTCCCTCCAACTTTTGATGTGCATCTAACTTTGCTAGAGCTACATATATCCATCAGACAAAGAGAAACAAAAAAAAAAATGCAAAGTACTTTCAAAAGCTGGATTTACATGTTATATCCTATGAATGAATGTAAGCTTCTTGGGGTCATGGACTATTTCATTTAACTTTGTATGTGCAGCACCTATAATGCTTGGCACATAATAGGTTTTTAGTTAGTGCCCATTAGTTATCTAGACCACTAAATTTTAACCATGAGATTTTGATAGCATACTTTAATAAAATATTGCTTCCACAAGCTACAGTTGATATAGTGTGAAGAGACCTGAAATAAGAGGCTGGGAGTTAAAGACAGGATTTTTTCCTTAACATGCTATGTGGCCTTAAGACATTTTATTTTTTTTAACCTCTCTTGGATCAAGTTGATTAAATATTTATTAAGCACATATTGAATGAGGCTCTAGAATAACCAAAATCTTTAGAAAGGGCATTCTCTAGCCTCATGGAACATACAGTTTAACAGAAAATATAGATATATAGAATCATAATTCTAGACATAGATGGAATTTATAGGTTATCCAATTTAATTTCTTCTTCTTAAAGATAAGGAAAAGTGGATGAATATATCAGGGACGTACATAAGGTCAGTCAGAGAGTAAAGAGCAGACCTAGGAATTCCACCCCAGGTTCCTTGCCTATATATTATGTATTCTTTCCCCTACATCACACTATTCCATCATTTTAAAACACCCAATCCTACAGTATAGAATTGGGTTTCTATTCAAGTGTAGCTCTGATTTCTAAAGGTAGGATGGGGGAATATTTTTGGGACTACTCACTGCCTACAATGCAAAATAATAAATACCATGTTCATAGCAGTGTTATGGGAAGACAGTAAAAAAATGTTGCATGACTTCTATGTGTTCAGGCACTATGCTAAGCTCTCGGTACACAAAGAAAAATAAAAGATAATACCTGTCCTCAAGAAGCTCACAATCTAACAAGGGAGATGAGACAAAAATGAATCTGTATAAACAATATACAGGACACAATAGAAATAATCACAAGAGGGAAAGTATTAATAATAGGGACTAAGAAAAACTTAGAAAAATATTGGAGTTTAGCTGGGACTTGAAGGACACCAGGAAATTTAGAAGACATAAATGAGGAGTGATAACATCCCATGCATAAAAGATATCCATTCAAAATAGACAGAGTCAGGAGATGGAGTGCCTTGTTTGAGAAACAACAACAGAGTCAGTGTCACTGGATGGAAGAGAAGCTATGGAGGAGGAGGGAGTGTAAAGTAACAGATTAATGAAAATCTTTGGAGAAAACTAGATCATGAGGGTGTGTGCCAAACAGAAGATTTTATATTTGATCCTAGAAGGGATAAGGAACCACTGAAGTTTACTGAGTAGGCAATTGATATGGTCAGAGCTATAGTTTAGGAAGATCACTTTGACAGCTAAGTGGACAATGGACTGGAACATGGAGAGACTTGTGGCAGATAAACCAACTACCAGATCATGTGAGGGCCTATACCGTGATGGTGGTGTTGGTAGTATCAGTGGAAAGAAGGGGTGTATCAACAAGCACACTAGCATACACAGGGTGGCTGCTAGCACAGGTTCTTGGATCTGCTTTTCTAAAGGAAAGCAACTCAAAAATGGGTTAACAATCTTACTTTAATCAATCAAACATATATCATTTACCTAGTTCAGGGGAAAAAAGTCAGCACCCTGAACTTCAGAGAATGCAAACAGAATACAAACAGAAGTTACAAGCAGACAAAGAAACAGATCAGTAGATGGGCTTCCAGCCACCTGACCATTACATGCATACCTAGTCAGTTACCAGAGAAGGAAGCATCAACATCTGGGTTTTTTAAAGCTGGGGGGCTCAATGGCTTCCCAGAGTCTCATCTGGACAAATCATACAACTCTTTTCAAAGTGAGCCCCAAAGCAAAATCTCACATCATGGTATATATAGCCTTCTCCTGGATCAGAGAATGTCACAGCCCTCTTGACCCACTGCCCAGCCACAAAGTAATAAGGTGTGGGCATTCCTGAAGAACAAGCCTCCCACCACAGGCTCTATGTGACCACATTCAGCCTATAAGGGGGCAGAATATACTTTCAAATCAGGGGAGGTTCTCAGAGCCACTTAAGCCTATCAAAGGGCCTAGGGGCAGGGAAGATCTTCAGATTCCCATAACAAGGGGACATAAGGAAAATGTTATAAAATTAAAATATACAGGTATGGGCAACAGCTTGGATATGTCAAGTAGGAGAGAAAAAGGAGTCCAAGGATGACACCAAGGTTATGAGTTTGTGGAACAAGAGGAGTTGTAGCACCTTCAACAGTATTAAGAAAGTTTGGAAAGGGAAAGAATTTGGTGGGAAAGATAAAGTCTTCAGTTTTCATAAAGAAAGTCTTCAAGGACAGGTAGGAAATCAACTTCTTTATCTCAAAGTTGGGAACAACAATGTACGTGCTACATATCTCTCATGGCTCTTGAGGGGATACTAGAATATTCCAATGGATCAATGACTTAATTATTGTTGGTAGCACTTCCAACAATGCAGATTACAACCAGTTCCTGCCTGCTCAACCAATAGCACCCTTATCTATGACCTTCTTTTAAACTTATAAAAAGAGTTCGCATTATTTGGATACTAATGGAACATAAAAGTATTCATTATGAGTTCATTTGATTTCATAAAAGGAAAAGTAATCTTAGTGAGTTTTTCCCTTGAGTTAAAATTTCATATTTCTTGAAATTAATGCTAATTCTTCAAAAAATACCATAAATATAATAATAGAACTAATTAATCTTATAAATAACATTTATAAAGCACCAACTTTGTGTCAACCACTGTGCTAAGTATTTTACAAATAGTGTCACTTTTGAACTTCATTGCCCTGTGAGGTAGCATTTTCTGAACTTTTCATTTGAAGAAACTGAGGCAAAGACAGGTTAAAAGACTTGTCCTAAATCACACACCTAGTGTATGTCTATAGCCAAATTTTAATTTCAGGTATTCCTGAATCTACCCACCACTCTAACCATGCATCACCCAACTACTCTATGCTATAATAATAGATTACATTCATATAAGATATTAAGGTTTATAATTAATCATTTTTATGTATACCATATAATTTGATTCTCCCAGCAAACCTTTGAAGGAAGTGCTCTTTTAATGGCTGTTTTACAAATAAAGAAACTGAAGTGCAAGTAAGTTAAGTTACTAGGTGACAGTCATGTAGCTCATAAGTGACTGATATAGGATTTTAGCCTAGTTTTTATTGATTCCAACTTTATTCATTTATTACAGCATAGTATTCTCCTCCTTCACTGCTAACTCCCAAACCTAAATTTCTCCTGACTTGCTCAGGATCACTCAGTTTGTAAGTACCAGATATGTGATTTGAACCCCATTATTCCTGGCTCCATATGAATGAGTCATATTTCTGTATGACTTCTCATATTTCATATCATTTTTCCATTATTGCTCATCTCTTAAAAAAGCATCCCTTCCCCCCATCAAAAAGAACATTACAATCTTAGGGATAGATAAAAATCTTGACCCATCTCATGCTATTTGGGATGTTTGATGTATTTGCATATCAGGATGAACTAAAGCTCTAAATTTTCCTGACATTTTTCCAAAAGAGAAACTATTGCTATGCCTCACTATTGTTGCCAAAGTCACATGTTATTGTTTACCTCACCAAGACAGATTTCTCTATTGCTGCTGCTGAAGGCTTTCATTCCTTTCTTTTTTTCATAAGCTGCATCCAAATTGGCCCATAACTACACCATTCCCCTCTCTCTAGCATATTGTTATCATGTGTGCCAAAGAGCCCCTCAAACATGAAGATGTTCAGTTATAAAGGATGAATAGAGAACCCAGGAACTGGGTGAAACTCTATAATGTATTTAACTAAGAGAAAAATCAGGTCAAAAGGGTAGAGATAATGAATACAGCACATTAGCTGATATGATACACACGAATAACAAGCAGCAAAATTAAAGAAATAACTACAGAACAAAATATGGATCAGCATTTAGATATTCAAGAGTGAGTACAAAAGACATTGTTCTCTGGGCTCCAAACACCATTTGAAACATATAGGCCAAGCCATGTTGTTACTATGGATATATTTTTTCGATGATAAATTTCGGGTACATGAAAAATATACACATACATACATATATGTACACATTTATGCAAATATGTATGTGTGTGTATGTGTGTGTGTGTGTATATATATATTTCTTGTCCTAACACTAGTGCTTCCATCAAGAAAGGTCAAGAATAGGCATCCATACAAATCTCTGAGGTTTAGCTAGTATTATTATTAGTGCTGCTGAATATTTAGCCATTAAGTACATATCATGAAAACAATTTTAAAAAATTTAAGGGGAACGTTATCTTCCTCAGATATAAGTGGTTTGTCAACTATCCCCAAAGTGAGTTTGATCACAGGTTGCTAAACCAAACTACTCTACTGGAAATTGATTTTTAAAATGATGATATTCCAAATATCTATATCATACACATGTATACCTAGTTATATACATACATAGAGAGCACAGAGACACAGAGACTGAGAGAAAGATAAATAGAGAAACAGAATTAGGGAGGCCTTCTTAATGACTTCAGAAAAAGCAATAGAAAGTTGGGTGATAAGATAAGAGGCAAAACCTAAAGAAACAAGAGGATAGAACATTAAAAAAAAAGGCTATTTGTGTTTTTTTTTTGTATGAGCACCCTCCCTAGAAATTGGATACATCCTCTCTGGATACCATAAATTTTTTTCTTACCAAATTCCTCCTAAGTTTAGTCCATAGTATTGTCAATGCCTCTGCCTCACCCCACACACTCTTTGGGGAACCCACTTCCCAACAACCTCATCCTAAGGACATGATCATAGTTAGTCCTCCTCTTTCTGTTTCTCTCTGTGTCTCTTTCTCTTTCTGTCTGTCTAGTTCTGTCTGTCTCTATTATCACCCGCCCATTACACAGAAAGTGGAATATATTGAATACGTAGAATTCTAACAAAAGAAAACACTACATTATTAATTCATTTTTTAAGGTTTTTACATAGGGAAGAAGAGTTATTTTTGTAGGGATTCCCTTTTAACTAGGTATTTTCATCTATTTCCTTTCCAGCATTATTACTGGTATATTGCAGTACATCACAGGAAAAAAAAATTTTCCACTCCCTGGAATGACTAAAATTAATACTAAGAAGTAATAGTGGTAGTAGTAATAGTAGTAACAGTGATGGTAGTGGTAGTGGTAATAGTTGTAGAAGTAATAGCAGCTCATATAGTGCTTTAAAGTTTTAAAAGTATTTTACATATACATAAGTAATCCACACTAAGATGACAATGCTCATTAACCTTAAACTTTATACTCATAGTGGAGGGGGGTATTTACTTATTTGAACATTTCTTTTTATGGATCTGTAATTTCATCTGCAGTAAATGCTCCCTCACACACTTCCTCCCATTTATGCTTTAAAAAGATTTCTTTTAGAGTTGTGGCTATGAAATTATTTAACAGCCTGTGGCCAGTTTAGTGATAAGCTTCCCTCAATTTAGTTAGGCGTGTCTTTGAATAATGGATGTAAAGTCCATCCTAAGGTTATATTGGAAGGCTTTCCATCTTATTAGAACCTGGCAGAGACTATACCCTGCCAGAAGAGGCTTGGAGAACCCAGGGGCATTCTACGCTATAATGGAAGGAGAACTTAAATCAAGGAGTTATGGGGCAGGCTACTTTTGAGAAGGAGAATTTCCCTTAAATACTCTCAATTTATTCTTCCTAAAAAGGATACTACTTGATTTGGGCACCAGGGAAGAAAATGGTGTGGTATGGTTTTGAGTCCTCTATGAAGAAGGGAAGTAGAAAAAGAAAGGAAGGGGAAAGGAGAAGGCCAGAAAAGGTGTGTGAAATGAAAAGAAATGAATAGAGGAATTAGGGAAAGGAAGAGAAGCTAAAGAGAAATGGAAGGGAAAGGGCAGAATGGGGAAGATAACAGAAGAGAAATAAATTGGAAGGGAAAGGAAGGCAAGGGACTCCCTTTTGCCTCCAAAAGTTGAAGTCTCTCTCTTTCTTCAAGGCCTAAAATGTCACCTGCACCAGGTAGTTTTGTGTGATTTATCCTCTCTCCAAGCTAAGTGGAATCTTTCCTTTCCCTAACTCCTCATACTGATTTGGAATCCTCCTCTGTGCTTAGTACAATCTGGCAGGGATTGTTTATTTAATTTTTGTGCCTTCAGCACATAGCACAGGATTCACACATAGTGCAGTGGTTGATGAAAGTCTGTTGAATTGAAATGTGTGTGACAGTGGCCTTTACCAGGAATCCTTTGTTTAGTTTGTACAGTGATGCAATTATCCTCCCAGGCTCAATACAGCTGACTGATTGAGGATTTTCTTTCCCATGTCACTCTAGAGGATACATCATTTCACCCTATAGAGTTGGAATGGAAGAAAGAAGGCCAAATGATTGAGATTCTTATTTAGAAAGTCCAAGATTCTATTGCCAGCTAGAGTTATTTATTTACAATAGGTGTTGCCATAGGGAATCAGTGCCCCTCTTGGTATAATCAAATGATATACTTTCAAACTCAAGAACCTCTGCCATTTTTAACACTGGATTTTGGGGCTGTCAGGACATGGGGTTCTCAAGACACATGTGTTGTTGGGTAGGGAATAGGGGAAAGAGGACAGCACAAATGGTACTAATAAGTTAATAGGACAGATTGGGAAAATGGTTTAGGTCAGGAATACACCAAATCAGCCTTCTGACAATCTCCATACATGGTACTCTATACCTTTGACCAAGCATTAGGCCATATCTAGAATGCAATGTCTTCTTACCTTTACCTTTGCAAACCCTTAATTTCCTTCAAGACTAAACTACAGTCCCCAAGTTCACTTTTTATGCAAAGCCTTTTATGATCCCTTTATCTGTTAATTTTATCTCTTTAAATCACCATTATCTTTTCTCTCTCTCTCTCCCTCTCTCTCCCTCTCTCTCTCTCTCTCTCTCTCTCTCTCTCTCTCTCTCTCTCTCTCTCTCTCTCTCTCTCTCTCTCTGTCTCTCTTTCTCTCTTTTTCCACACATACATCTATACTAGATGTATAGCTATGCGTGTATGTATAAGCATGCATGTATCTATATATGTAAATAAACTTTGTCTCCTCCATGGAATGCTCCTTGAGGGCAAGGACTGTTTCACTTTTGTTTATATGTAGTACCAAGCAGTGCCTGACACATAGAAGACATTTAATAAATTGAATAATTAATTCTAGTTGATTGATTATCTGTTAATTGGCCATGAATGAGTAGAGATAAATTCAGAATCTGAATGCAGACAAATCCAAGAACAGAGTGGATTAAATCACGCAGGACAGCCTATGTCAACCTCACTAGAATCTCTAACTCTGTGTCTTGATGGAAGCATGGAAGCAAATCAATCACCAAGACTCAGGTCAATAAGCAGTTTGAAGCAGTTTTATGATAATCAATCGAGTTCTAGTTAAGGCTCAAGAAAGAAAAATTAGCGTCAACACAGTAAGTAAAGCAAGACTGAGCAAAACTAGAACCTCGGTTATATGAATCATGCCATTTTATATTTCTTTGTGCAGTTTTAGAATTTGGAAGGCATGACTTGACCCATAATGTAGCAAGTCAGATATATCAAGCACATTTTTAAGCTAGATAGGAAGGAATGTGGCTTAATATAGTCACAGTGACTGAAAATCCATGAAAGAAGGTCTTAATACCAAAAGAATATTTTCATCCCATTTGTGTAACCTTTTATGTTCATCATAACATTTAGTGCATTTGTAGGAAGTGCAAGACACTGTCATCTATCTTTCTATAAAAAAAAAAAAAAGAAACTTTGTGGCTTTTGACAGCTTTGATCTATTTGGAACCAGCCAGCTGTCTGGATTGAATTGGTCAACTAAGATTTTGCTAGGGGCTCATGACTTTATTTCCCTGACCTAGGACAAGCAGAAAACTGAAATATTCTGGGAATGGCTTTCATTCTATTAGCTGAGAATATTTTTTTAAGATTAATGTTCATATCATCTTTCATATATTTTGAGCTGAAAGATACCTCAATTGTGTTATAAAAGAATTCAAATTTATTTGCAGATAGTGATCCCACCTCACAATCCCCATCAATACTATACATACTCAGTTCCTCAAATTTCCATGGAAATGTCAATCAAGAGTTTCGTTAATCTCTTTGAAGTCTCTTTGCTCTTGTCATGACTCAGGCAATGAGATGCCAACACTCCTTGTGTGACCCCCTCATTTTATAGATGAGAACACTGAAATACAGAGAGCTTAAGTGATTGACCCAACATCACCAAGGTATGAATAGTTGTAGTAAGAGTCAAATCCAGATTCCCTGACTCTAAATCCAACAGTAGTAGGAATGTGGCTTACTTGCTTCCACCTTCCTTGAATTCCTTGAATCTGATTCGGTTATATGGCACATTTGAATCTGACTAAAAATTACCAAAGAGTTTATATTTGGAAAGGATCTTAGCAGACATCTAATCTAACACCTCATTTTATGGAGGAAACTGAGGCCTAAAGGAATGAAATTACTGACCCAAAGATAGTGGATCTTGAATTGAAACTAAGATATTTCTCACTCCAAACCTAATGCTTTTATTACTACTTCACGCTACTTCCCTCAGTTTTGTTATAAAAAAGGTTTATTTTGTTTACAGGTAGTGACCCAATTAGGCATACCCATTAATCCCATATATGTTCAGATTCTTGATTTTTCATGGAAAAGACTATTAAGAGTTTTACTTATTATAGAAATTCTTTTATTTCCATTCAATTGCAGGGACCCAAGATACCAGCATTTCATGTGCTGTTGCAGGTGTGCTTATATTTGAGTCATGTGGAGCAATTCTGTTATGCATTTTCAAATCACCCAGGATGGTGTTGCTCCTAATTAATGGATAAAAACTATTCCCCCCAGCCTTTTTTAACATTATTGCCTTCCTGATATTTAACACCCATCATGTCAGCACGTTTCCCAAACCTGCTAGCTCAGTGCTAGCAGTTTCTAATATTAATTTCCTGACAATTTATTTAACCTTTTTCAGTCATTTCCCTTGTCCTGCTTTCTTTGATATTTTTAGTATTTCCCTGGCATAACACCTTCTCAGAATTTTATTGAAATAGGATATCTCGCTGTCTTCAAAAGATATTAATCAATGTTAAGCTATACTGAGGCATAACTGGGAAGGAAAACTTTTCCTCAGTATTTCTTATTTTCCCCTTTTTTACCTTGTTATCCCCTTTTAGCTCCCCTTTTTCCACTCAAGGTCCCTTTCTAGTGTTGTCTCAGGAGAAAATAGCTTTGATAAGCTACTAACAGTGAAACCCCTAATTAGTTTACTAAATCCTCATTCTCCTGCTGAGTATTTGCATTTTAAAAGAAAATTTGGGGGATACATGAAGAAGAAATCTCTAATGGTGTAATTGCAGACATTGTATCACATTTGTGGGGGTGTTATTTTCATGCAAGGGGGAACTTCTTAGAGTCTTGGATATCACACCATCTGTGCAACCATCCACTTTGCCTAAATGTAATACCAGCCCTGAGCTCAAGTCATGTAATTTCAAATCTCCTTCTACTGTCTCAACATTTTAATTCAAGTTGATTTAATTCTGCATAATGAGATGTATGAGATAGCAATTTCAATTGAACTAGATGTCCTCTGAGATATCTTCTAGATCAAACATTCTCTGGTTCTATAATTCAACCGAAATATTAATAAAATTCCTTCCCCAAAAAAGGCTACATTATTCTTTGTCTGGTACTTTTCACTGTGGAATGATATGAGAATGGTAGCAACAGCTGTGTGAACACCCCATCTCACACATGCATTCCTATTTGAACACAAAGTGTAGCGAATTAAAGAGTTAAAGACAACACTCCTGGGTCACTTCCATTTAAATTTAATGAGACATTAAGATTAACTGAAAGATGCTAATATACTTAGTTCTGGGATACCTGGAATTAGAAGTCAGGAGTTCAACTGTTCTCTGTGATGCTGACTACTAGCATAAGTTTGGACAAGTGACCTCTTCTAATATCCTTCATAGATATAAATTAGTGATCTAACTAAACATTTTCATTATTATAGAAAAATGAGACCTACACATAAGGAAACAGGAATCTAGAATATCAAAGAGAGGAAATAATGCTGAATTTGGAGTAAAAAGTTCCAAGTGCTGACTTAAGCACTTTCTATCTATGTGATCTTAGGTAAGTCAACATTGAATCTGTCTTACAGTTGCCTCACTGTATGTCAAATGAAGGAGCTGGACTTCACACTAGATAGTTATGATTCAATGCAACTAAAGCCCAGAGAATGGAAATGCCCAAAACACACCATTAGTAATACAACTGAGTTTTAAACCTAAGTCCACATGTTCATATAAAGGTTAGTTAGTTTGTTTTAACTCCTGAACCTGTCATTTTATTTATTCAGAGAACACCCTCTAAGTGTTCCTTACAAAAATAAAGGGGGGCCATACCCTGTAATTTGGCATCTTACAGAGCTGAGGTTAAATGACTTGTCCAGCATTCAACTATCAGTAGATCGTAGAGGCAGCTTTATCCATTATGCCAAGATGACTCTCCATATATTCTTTTTGTTTTGGTTTGGTTTTTTTTTGCTTTTTGGAGAGGGGAAGGCAGGGCAGTTGGGGTTAAATGACTTGCCCAAGGTCACATGGCAAGTAAGTGTTAAGTGTCTGAGGTCAGATTTGAACTCAAGTCCTCCTGACTCCAGGCCCAGTGCTTTATTTACTGCACCACTTAGTCACCCCTCTATATATTCTTTAGATTTTTTATTGTTAACTATTTGGGGGATGTATTTTATAAACATCTAAACATGTGAACTTCCTCCATCAATGCAGATTCAAAGCTAATCTATCAATTATAATTTTATATATATATATATATATATATATATATATATATATATATATATAACCCACCTATAAATTATAATCTTAGATGAGTGCCAAAATAAATAAAGTTTAAGTTATCATACACTAGGACCTCACAGGGTCATTGTGAGCAAAATAGTCTAAAAGTCCTGTAAACATGTAAATTATTAATACTTGTCTCCAATTTCCAATCAGGGAACCAAAACACACTAGAAGCTATATATGGTCCTTTATTCACACTATGACAATAGATGGTATTATGCATGATACTCTGAAAATGAATTTTACCCTGTAGATTGAACTTCTGTATCTATTACATCTTTCTATCCACACACATATCCTGCTGTTCAATATGTTTCTCAGTTTTCTGGCAAAGTTTTGCTGTGTCATAGATCACCACTGCTCCTCTGTATCTTTTTTTCATATTTGAATTCAACTTTATTTTGTTTTCAACTCTAAATTCTCACCATTGCTCTTCCCCCCCATACACACACATCAATTGAGAAGGCAAGATAATAAAACCCATTACAAATATATATTATCATGTAAAATAATTTGTCACATTAGCTGTATCCCCTCCAAGAAAAGAAAGAGAGAAAAGGAAGAAAGAGAAGAAAATAAGCTTCCATCTGTACTGTGAGTCCATCAGTTCTCTGTGTGGAAGTAGATATCATGTTTTATCATGAGCCATTTGGATCTGTTATTGGTTATTGTGTTGTTCAGAGTTACTAAGTCTTTTAAAGATGATTATTTCTATAACATTGCTGTTACTGTTATTATGTCCCTGTTTCTGCTAACTTTGCTTTTTATCAGCTCATACAAGTCATCTCAGGATTTTCTGAAACCATCCCCTTCATCATTTCTTATACAACATTAATATTCTATCACATTCATATTATATCACTGGCTCAGCCAATATCCAATTAATGGTCATCTCCTGCTTTGTTTTCAATTATCTGCTACCTCAAATAAAGCCTGTTATAAACATTTTTATACATATAGATACTTTTTTTCCTTAAAAAAATTCTGTCAGATATGAGCCTAGTAGCAGTGTTGTTAGGTCAAAGGGTATGTACAGTTTAATAACTTTTTAAATTTAATCTTATGTTTATTTTTAGTTTACATCATTTATTTCCACAAGAATTTGAGCTACAAATTTTCTCCCTGTCTTTCCCTTACCCACCACCCCAAAACAGTGATCACACTATACATACCCACTGCCAATCCATCCTCTCCTGTGTCCTCTCCCATCATTCCTCCCACTTTCTTGTAGGGCAAGATGGATCTCCATACTCCAGTGCCTGTATATGTTATTTCCCAGTTGCATGTAAATAATAATGATAATAATAACAATAAATTTTTAAACATTTGATTTTGCAACTTTCAATTCCAGATTCTTTCCCTTCCTCCCTCACTTCCCACCCTTACTGGGAAGATAAGCAATTCAATGCAGGTTGAGTATGTGTATTTTCACAAAACATTTCGATAGTGGATATATTGTGCAAGACTGACTATATTTCCCTCTGTCCTATCCTGCCCCCTCACTTGTTCTATTCTCTATTTTGACCCTGTCCCTTTTCAAAACGTGTGCTTATAACTACTCTCCCCCCCAACCTGCCCACCCCTCCATCATCCCCATTCTCATCCTCTTTTCCCCTACTATCCTGTAGGGCAAGATACCCAATTTAGTGTGAATGGCATTCCCTCCCTAAGCCAAATTCAATGAGAGTAGGGTTGACACATTCCCTTTTGACTTCCTGTTCTTCCCTTCCATTGTAACAGTTGTCCCTTGCCTCTCCTATATGGGATAAATTTACCCCATTCTGTCTCTCCCCATCTCCTCTCATTATATTCCTCTCTCACCTCTCAATTTCACCTTTTAAATATCATCTCTTCTTATTCAATTGATTCTGTGCCTTCTGTCTGTACACCTGTACCTGTACACATATATACACACATATACCTTCCTATATAGACATATAATATATATGTATATGTATGTATGTATGTATATATGCATATATACACATTTATATTCCCTTCAACTATCCTCATACTGAGAAAAGTTTCATATGTTACAATTATCATTTTTCCATGCAGTCATGCAAATAGTTCAACTTTGATGAGTTCCTTATGATTTCCTTTCCCTGTTCACCTTCTCATGTCTTTCTTCCTTCTTGTATTTCAGTGTCAAATTCTGTATTCAACACTGTTTTTTCATCAAGAATGCATGAAAGTCCTCTCTTTCATTGAATGACCATGTTTTACCCTGAAACATTATATTCAGTTTTGCTGAGTAGGTGATTCTTGCTTTTAATCCTAGCTCCTTTGATCTCTGAAATATTATATACCAAGCCCTTTGATCCCTTAATGTAGAAGCTGCTGGATCCTGTGTTATCCTGATTGTGTTTCCATAATATCCAAATTGTTTCTTCTTGGCTGCTTGTAATATTTTCTCCTTGATCTGGGAACTCTGGAACCTGGCTTTAATATTCCTAGGAGTTTTCTTTCTGGGATCTTTTTCAAGAGGTAATTGGTGAATTCTTTCAATTTCTATTTTGCCCTCTGGTTCTAGAATATCGGGGTAATTTTTCTTGAGAATTTCTTGAAGGATGATTTCTAGGTTCTATTTTTGGTCATGGCTTTCAGGTAGTCCAATAATTTTTTAAAATTATCTCCCCTGGATCTATTTTACAGGTCAGTGGTTTTTTCCAATGAGATATTTCACATTGCCTTCTATTTGTCCATTTATTTGGATCTGTTTAGTGGTATCTTGATTTCTCATAAAGTCATTTGCTTACATTTGCTCCAATCTAATTTTGAAGGAATTATTCTCTTCAGTCAACTTTTGAAATTCTTTTTCCATCTGGCAAATTCAGCTTTTTAAGGCAATCTTCTGCTCTTTGGCTTTTTGGACCTCTTTTGCCATTTGAGTTAATCTATTTTTTTTAGGCATTATTTTGTTCCATCAGGTTGTTGACACTTCTTTCAGGATTTTCTTGCACCATTCTCATTTCTCCTCCCAATTTTTTCTCCACATGTCTTATTTGATTTTCAAAGTCCTTCATGAGCTCCTTCCTGGCCTGTAACCAGTTCATATTTTTCTTGGAAGCTTTTGGTGCAGGAGTTCTGACTTTCTTGTCTTCCTCCCATTCCATACTTTGATCCTTTTTTCCTCAAATAAGGAATCTAAAGTTTGATTGCTGTGCTTTCTTTGCTTCCTTTGTTTACTCCTGTTGCCAGTCAATTACTTGACTTTTGAACTCTTTCCACAGTAGAACTCTACTTCCAGAGGGGAGAGCTTTGTCCCAAATCACTGGAGTTTTCATAGCTTCCAGAGCTATTAGAAGGGTGCCATCTCTGCAGCCCCCACAAACTCTGGCTCACTGGTCACACACCTCAGGACCACCACCCAAGACTGTGATCCAGATCCAGGCCAGGTAAAGCAAGAGCAATTGCCCTCTGAATATTTGCTTGGCTCACTTACAATCTGCAGCCAGGAGCTCTAAAGCAGCCCCATGGAGACAGCTGCAGGGCTGCTGCACCTCCGCCACTTCTAGCTACAGGGCAGGGGATGGACCAGCTCCTATACCCCCCCCCCCAGTTCCAACAGAGTTCTACACTGACCTCTCATTTTTCCTTTGTCATTTATTACTTGATAATTCTGAAAACCAACATTCCTGATGATGATCTTCTCTCCCAGTCTGCCGCAGCTGTTGGTTGGAGGCCACCATGGGGTAAAACCATAGGCTCATGTGGGGCTGAGCTCAGCTCCCAGTGCGCTGTGATGAACCCTTCTTGCTAGCCTGTTCAGCTGCCTTCAGCAGGAGATTTGTTTCTCTCTATCACTTTTTGGGTTCTGTCACTCTAAAATTTGTTTACAGCCAAATTTTATAGGTATTTGAGGTGGTTATATGGGACCCATGGAGTTTTCCCTTTTCTACACCACCATCTTGGCTCTGCCCCCTCCTCTGTATCTTTTTAATCAGTTTTTATTTTTTCTGGTGACAAAGCCCCAAATAAAACTTGTCTATTGATTCTGATAATGTTCTTTCCCTATTTAGTCCAACTTTTAGCCTCAATTCTCCCAGAATAAAACAAAACAACAACAACAAACAACAAAAGCTTTTCCTAAACAGAAGTAGCATCTTTCAGCTATATATTGCTTGGCAAAGGTCCCACTCTGGACCTATATCCAATTTACATCTCCTTTGGCTTGGACTGCTACTGCCATGCAAAGTCAAACTGCATATTTTAAGTATACTACCTACAGATTTCCTTTCGAGAATATCAAACAGGCATATAAGTTTTGTCTAGGTTATATGATCAACAAGATTGATAACTAGATATTTTCCAATCTTGACAACCTTTCAAATACCTCCAAACTGTGAATTATACATCAGAGATAAAACAATTTCAGCTGTCTGCATAATCTAGAACACCAAAAATGAAACAAAAAAGCTAAATGCTCAATGAGCTAACAAAAAATAATGTCTAATTTCTAAGCCCACGTTTTCAGCAGCCCTTTTCTTAACATCCAACAAGATCTTTGCAGCAAACCTGAACAAGCTGACATATAGGTTTGGAAAACAACTTAAATTTCCACCCAACCTATTCTCCCTCCTTTGAATCTCAAAGTTACAAATGGCAAAAATTTGTTCAGAAAGCAACATGAGCTAATGGCATAAAAACATTAAGAAGCAGTGGTGATCTAGGCCACAACAAAACTTTCCCAGAGAACTGAAGAATATATTGAACAGCAACATATGTATGTGGAGTGTGCTGAGTGGCACTCTACCAAGACTGATAGAAAGTCTTGCTTCTATCTGGGTCCAGTTCTATCCCCAAGTGTTCCATAACTTGGAGATGAGACTGAGTCTGATGAACCATGGATTTCCCAGCATGGGAAGAAGCTGAGATAATTTTGGAAACCATTTCCAGGAGAACTGGCATAAATGGAAAAGGAGTTAGAAAATGAACACCTGGATAAAAGAAGAGGAGGGGAGATTGAATTACCAAAGATCTCAAGAGGAAGAAAACTCAAAGTATAGAACAGAGATAAAAGCAGAAAAAAAAAACAAATGAAGATTGTAATGAGAAAATGAAAATGGGTCTCCAGATCAGGGAAAAGAATTCAGAAATTACATATACACACACACACACATATATATATACACACATATATATACATATATATATATACACACATATATATATACACACACCCACACACACACCCACACACACACATGCACCCACACACACACACACACACACATATATATATATATATATAAGAATGTATTAAAGTCATCTGAATTCAGAAATAAATAAAAGGCTAAGGGGATATGGAGGGGGATAAGGGGGGCATTTTTAAAGAAAACCCTACTCACATCAGATCCGCATTAAATTGGGTAGAGGGAAAGGTTAGGGAGGAGAGAATAAGGGAGTTATATTTGAGGGGAGGTAGGTTAAGTAATAGGAGGGCAAGGTAGCAGGTAAAAGTAAAGTAGAGTAGTTAGGAGGGATAGAAATTAACAGAAACATAAAAGCATAAAACTAAAATCCAAAGTACAATTTATTAAAGAAAAAAAGCAGTGGTGCAAATCATGGTCTCAGACAAAGTTAAAGATAAAAAGATTTAATCAAAAGAGAAAAATCAGGAAATGACACTACATGTCCGACATATGAATCACTATTATTTCAGACTATTTGAAAGAACTAGACAGTATAACTTTGGAATATTGCTTTGGTGTAAGAAATAATGAGTTGGGGGCGGAGCCAAGATGGCGGCGTAGAAGCAGCAACACATCGCAGCTCTCACATAGCCACCCCAAAATACCCATAAAATAGGACTCTAAACCAATCCTGGAACTCCAAAACGCACACAAAGATACTTC
>CM053581.1:176819988-176860599 GCA_028627135.1 Pseudochirops cupreus | reverse complement strand
GGGCGGGGGAAAGACGGGGAGAAAAGATGTAACTCAAAAAAATTTAATAAAGAATTTAATTTAAAAAAAAAAAGAAATAATGAGTTGGTGGACTTAGGAAAATATGGAAAGACAGACTTATCAATGAAGATGTAATCCACCCTCAGAGGACAATCAAGTATGGTAGAGTCTTACATTCATGAATATGAATGTATATGTCTTTATATAAGCATGATTGTACATATCTAAGTATATGTATGTGCATGTAAGTGTATGCGTATGTAAGTGTGTGTATATGGATGCATATGCTTTGTGTATATGTGTATATGTATGTGTGTATATATGTGTGTATATGTATATACACACATAACCATGTGTGCGTGTGTGTATGTCTGCTTAATTGTGGCCTTCTTGAAGGAGGGAGAAAGGAAGGGGGAAAAACGAATGAACTAAAAAGTGGAAAACAGAGAACAAAAGAAAATTTAAAAGGAAGCAAAGAAAAGATGAACAACTCTGAACAATGTGTGTGGTATTTATTATATACATATTCATGAAATGGAAATTTATTTCTGGCTACTTTGAATCCTCTCTTATGTTTTGCTATGTACATGGCAATGCTTTTTTTTTCTTTTCTTATTTTGTATTTAAGTTTTAGTATTTAAGTTTATGATATATTTCTTTTTCCTTTCTTAACGTATATTTAAGTCTTAGTATTCAAAAATAAATTAATGGAGAAAAAATTTCATTGAGAAACAACAGATTCCAAAAGCAACCAGGTAGAAGACAGTCAAATATAAAGGAAAGGAAATTCAAATAACAAGAAACTATTCTGGATCCACCATAAGCTGCAGAAGCAAAGGGAATAATATGTTTCAGAGAACAAAGGGTCTTCATATACAATGCAAAGGTAATTATCTTTGAATCTGAGACTCATTGGAAAAAATACAAAGTTAATAAAAAAAAAAGAGGTGTTCAAAAAAGTCCTAGAAAGAAAACCACATACAAGGAAATTGTTTGCTTCTTAAATTCTAGAGACAAAAAAAAATGCAAGGAGCTAAAAAAAAATACAGTTACCAAGGACAGTAACAATATCAAAATAAGAACAGAGGTACAGTTAAGAGACTTTTTTTTTCCCTAAGTGAACACAAGATGATGGGTGAAAGCAGAAGCCAAGGTGATTGTAGAGAAACAGGCCTGAAACAACATGGACTACATTGTTCTTTCAATCTTTTTTCTCTGTTTGTTTTTGAAAGCTGCAGTTTCAGAATTGGGTGCATAATGGATGAGGGAGAAAAGACAGTAGAGGGGAATATGTGATGCACCTTAATCATTTCAAAGGCTAAACATAAAAGGAGATTTAACTCCTATAGCTTCCCAGCAGGAAGACAATTTAAAGGACATTGGGCAAGGAGGCAAAAGGACCACACAATACAGGAATCTAAATGAAGAATTAAAAATGAAATTCTAAATAATACCAGAGAACAAATCATAACAATAGTTTTATGAAAAATTATGATAAAACATAATGCCAAAATTACTGGGATAACCCTGAAGTCACCCTTCAGGGGAAGATTATATTCATATGAACATGTATTAAAAAGATAGCAAAAATGATACCATAATGAACTTTTTTTTTAAATTAGAAAGTCAGCAAACATGAGAAACCTAAAATAAACAAAAAAGGAGACATTAAAATTAGAGAACTAAATATAGATTAAAAAACATTCTTCAAGTTGGTCAAAGGATATGAAGAGGCATTTATTAAAACAAGAATTGCAAAGTGTTAAGAACATAGAAAAGAAGGCTCCAAATCACTAATAATAAGAGAAATTGAAATCCAAATAATCATGAGCTTTCACTTCA
This sequence comes from Pseudochirops cupreus, assembly GCA_028627135.1. Classification (NCBI taxonomy): domain Eukaryota; kingdom Metazoa; phylum Chordata; class Mammalia; order Diprotodontia; family Pseudocheiridae; genus Pseudochirops; species Pseudochirops cupreus. Next base: position 176,858,757 of record CM053581.1, on the reverse strand, counting down.
TACCCTGCAAATAGGTGAATATCATCAAAGATGGAAATAGTCAACGTCGGATGTCTTGCTGAAGATTTAAACACTAGTGAATTATTGATGGAGCTATAGATTAATAATTATTATTTTGTAAAGCGATTTGGAATTATGTAAAATTGTAACTAAAGTTTCTTTATGCCTTGACCCAGAGATTCCATCACTATACCCCAAGAAATCTATTTTTTTTTAATGATTGAATAAGACTTTTTTCTTAGTAAAATATGGTGTCATCTACTGTAAATATGAGTAAAAGGAATGCTTTAGAAGGTCTGAGGATAAAGGACACAGTATGAAACAGCTGCTTTGGGGAATTTCTGTCCTCTGACCAGCCCCTTTACATTCTTTCATGATCTCAGAAGATTCACAATAGGTGCCAAGGAACCTATTGATAAGAAAAATGTCCCCGTACAAATGAGCAGACTTAAAGTAGCCCTTTTTCGTGGTAGCAAAGAATTGTAAACAAAATATGTGCCCAGCATTTGGGAAATATAATGAAAATTATGGTCCATGAATGTAATTCAATATGACTGTCTATAAAAATGACAAATATGATAAATACATACAAATATGAAAAGACACACATGGACTGATTCATAGAGAAGCAAACAGAGCTAAGGAAAAATTATACATGCATACATATACGTAAACATAAATATCTCGCTAAAACAATGTAAATAAGAACAACCAAAACAGATCAAAAATGAATGCCGTAATTTTATATGTCTTATTATTATTAGCAAATACTTACTAAATTACTTGTTTTTAGTTTTCAACATTCACTTCCATAAGTTTTAAATTTTCTCCCCCTTCCCTGCCCAAGACTGCTTACAATCTCATATGGGCTCTACACATACATGCCTATTAAATGCATTTTCACATTAGTCATGTTGCATAGGACAATTCTAACAAATGAGAAAAAAACATGAGAATGAAAATAAACTAAAACAAAAAAGAAAATCGTCTGCTTTGTTCTGCATTCCTACTCCATAGTTCTTCCTCTGGACGTGGCTGGAATTTTCCATCATGTGTCCTTTGGAATTGTTTTAGGTCCTTACCTTGCTGAGAAAGGCTAAGTCTATCAAAATCAGTCCTTGCATACTGTTGCTGTTACTGTGTAAAATGTTCTCCTGGTCCTGCTCCTCTAACTCAGAGTCAATTCATATAAGTCTTTCCTGGTTTCTCTGAAGTTCATCTACTCGTCATTTCTAATAGCACAATAACATTCCATTACTTTCATATACCACAACTTGTTTAGTTATTTCCGAGTTGATGAGTATCTCCTCAATTTCTAGCTCTTCACCACCACAAAAAGAGCCACTATAAATACTTTTATGCTCTCTTTGGGATAAAGCCGTAGAAGTAGTATTCCTGGGTCAAAGGGTATGCACATTTCTATAACCCTTTGGGCCTAGTTCCAAATTACTCTCCAGAATTGGTGGATCAGTTCACAGTTCCACCAACAATGAATCCCACATCCTCTAAAATGACTCTGTCATTTTAATGTTTTGCCATGCTAGCCAATCTGATAGGTGTGATATGGTCCCTCAGAGTTGTTCTGATTTGCATCCCTCTAATCAACAGTGATTTAGAGCATTTTTTCATATGACTACAAATAACTTTAATTTCTTCCTCTGAAAACTGCCTGTTCATATCCTGTGAAGTGTCAAGTGAGAAATGACTTGTATTCTTGTAAATTTGACTCAGTTCTCTATATATTTTAGAAATGAGACCTTTATCAGAGAAATTTGTTGTAAAAATTCTTTCCTAGTTTTTTGCCTCCCTCCTAATCTTGGTTGCATTGGCTTCGTATGTGCAAAAACTTTTCAGTTTAATGTAATCAAAAGTATCCATTTGGAATTTCATGATGTTCTCTATCTTTTGTTTGGTCATAAATTCCTCCATTCTCCATAAATATGACAGGTAAACTATTCCTTGCTCCCACATTTATTTATAGTGTCAGCCTTTATATCTAGATCATACCCATTTGGACTTTATTCTGGTATATGATGTAAGACATTGGTCTATGCTGTTTCTGCTAAACTATTTTCTAGTTTTCCCAGCAGTTTCTGTCAAACAGTGGGTTCTTATCCCAGAAACTGGGGTCTTTGGGTTTATCAAACAATAGATTGCTATAAACATTGACTAGTGTGTCTTGTGTACCTAACCTATTCCACTGATCTACCCCTCCAGTTCTTAGGACCAAGTAATTTTGATGACTGTTACTTTATAATACAATTTAAGATCTGGTATGGCTAGGTCACCTTCCCTAACACTTCTTTTCATTAATTTCTTTGATATTCTGCATCTTTTGTTCTTCCAGATAAATATTGATATTATTTTCTCTAGCTCTAAAAAATAATTATTTGTAGTTTGATTGATATCACAATGAATAATTATAAATAATTTAGGCAGAACTGTCACTTTTATTATATTAGCTCAGCCTACCCACAAGCAACTGATGTTTTTCCAGTTATTTAGATCTGACTTTATTTGTGTGAAAAGTATTTTGTAATGGTGTTCATACAGTCCCTGGGTTTCTTTTGGCAGGTAGACTCCCAAATACTTTTTTTAATGCCTACAGTAACTTGAAATGGAATTACTCTTCCTATCTCTTCCTGTTTGGCTTTGTTAGTAACACATAGAGATGCAGATTATTTATGTGGGATTTTTTTTTATATCCTGCAACTTTGCTAAAGTTGTTTATTTTTTCAAGTAGTTTTTTACTTGATTTTCTAGTATTCTCTCTCTATATCATCATATCACCTGCAAAGGTGACAACTTAGTTTCTTCTTTGTCTATTGTAATTCCTTCAATTTTTTTCTTCTCTTATTGCTAAAGCTAGCATTTCTGAGGCCATACTGAATAATGATGGTGATAATGGACATCCTTGTTTCACCCTTTGTCATACTGGAAATGGATCAAGGTTATCCCCATTATATCCAATGCTAGCTGATGATTTTAGGTATATGATATTTATTGTTCTAAAGAAGGTTCCATTTATTGCTGTGCTCTTCAGTGTTTTCAATAGAAATAGGTGTGTTCTGTCAAAAGCTTTTTCTGTATCTATTGATAGAATTGTATCTTGAAAGATATATCAGATGTTCTCACCTCATCCCTTTGTAGAGATGAGAGACTTAAAATTTTTTGTGTTAGATTTTCTTACAGAATTTTTTAATGTATTGATTAGTTATACAGATTTTTTTCTCTTTTTTTTTTCCTTTTTTTTGTCTTAAAACATACTACTTGATATATGAGATGGTTTTTTGGAGGTAAAGGGAAAGAGGAAGGATTCTGGGGGTAATTGTAGTGATAAAAATACAGTCGTATATTTTAAAATGGGAAAAACATGCATATGTAACAATCAATATTGATGCCACTGAAGTCCATTAAGGTAACTATTTATTAGTTGTGAGTAACAAATAGGTTCATTTCCTTCACATACCAGGTATCTAGAAGACAGTACCAGAAAACTATAATTAATAAGTTAGCATAACAAAAAATTCCATAATTAACTCATAACAAAGATAATTTCTTTAGAGAGCAAAAGATAGCGTATCCTCTTTAGTAATCAGAGGGATATGATATGTTGCTTGTCAACTTCACTATTCTTTTTATAACAGAATTTATCATGTTTCTTTTCTTCATTAGAATATCTGTGTAATAATTACATTTGGAAATGTCACAGAAATTTCCTCATCCTCCTTCTCTAGTTTTAATGTATAATTAAATTTGATCACATACACACATGCACACTGATTAACTGACAGTTCCCATCTTCATTGGTCAAACAGACAGTTTGTTAACATGATATTTAATGTTAGATCCTGCATCTTCTATTTAGATATGTTTTTGTTCCATGAACGCATATAGTAAATTTAATTAAGGAGAATTACATTTTTTTAATGTAATAGCAGACGCTCTTAATCCACCAACCTCTGTGTTAAAGGTCTAGAAGAATTCCACTGAAACACTCTGCTACTACTAAGTAATATGTGTTCATTCATCTAAAAGAAGAAAAATTGCATGCTGAGCATGGATTTTAGCAAGTGTAATTTACAGAATAAAATTGACATTTTTAGATACTTGTAATACTTAAGATATTTTATAAATTCAACAAAAACTTTAGGGCATCTAGTGTCTTCCATGTGCTGAGCACAGTGCTAAATACCAAAAATAAAAATACAATAGTCTTTGCTGTAGATTATTGGGGTTGATAATTTGCCTGCTTTTGTCTATTTAATCTACATTAAATCAGCAGCATGTGTTTAACTAGAATACTGGCCTTGGAGTCAAGAAAATACTGTTTACTTTTATAAAGAATACATGCACATATATACATACACATATGTAGATACATACATACATACATATATGTGTGTATATGTATGTGTGTGTGTATTCTTTATAAAATTCTGGGTCATTCTTATGCCAAATCCCACTCATTAGGTACCCCAGGTCAAGTCTACATCTCCTTTTCTAGAAGGATCCCTGAAAGACTGCAGATATTTCTCTAATTCGACTCACTCAAGCCTCCAGAATTTCCCATGGCAATCACCTGTGATTAACACTCTAGTTTCATTTACTTAATTAACATCGATAAACTTTTAGAAAAAGGATAGCTACTGAGAATATATAGCAAGAATGGGAGTTAGAAAATATTTCCTCAACTCCTGGGGGCACACCAACCCTATGCCACCTAAGACACTGGAGAAAGCAAGCTTAAACTTAAAGCACTTTCTTTATAGCTTCACCTCATCAGTTTAACTTCTAAATGTGACAGAGTTGAAGGATGGATTGGTTCACATGTCTATTACTGCTTGGCTAATGAAAGCAGATTACTTTTTCAGAACCTCAGTTGCATCTAGGGCCTTCCACAAATCCCAATATGAATTCTAATTGCCACACTTCTACTTCTTGCTATTCCAACCTTTCAAAGCTCAAAAGAAGATACCCATCTCTAATACTTCTTCACCTAAAAGCACAAAGAATGAATACATCATAGACAAAAGCAATTTTAGAATCATGCATCATGGACCACTAAGGACTTATTAGTGTCCTTTCCTCTTAATGTGAACACAGATCACAGGAAAAAATATAAAGGGACTTGGGTGGGGCAATTAGTAGCTTTGCAATGTGTCCCCATTTTAGCTCTGCCACAGATCAGCCATCCAGCTACTCACCATATGGTCTGCAGACCAGAATCACCTACACAATGTCTGCAGATGCTCTAAGTTAGATGTGGGGGAAGGAGAGAGGTATAAAGCCAAGCACAGGCAGCTTTCCAAAGGACTGCTGCTGTGAACAGCTGCAAGGTTCTGATTACATAGTGTAGTGAACTCTCTATTTGTTGAGCAGTAAATTAGAGTAAAACATTGACAGAAAGCAAAGTACAGCATTCACAATGTTATGACATAACAAGTTATCACTAACGTGGCCACATAGTATTCACCAAAGTAGTCACCTAGTTTTAAAGAAAAGATATCATTCAGGAAGGACTTAACTCAATCATCTTTAAGGAGGCTTGCCTTCTTAATGGACACAAAGTACAAAGGTCAAAGTTCTCCCCACCCCAGGCCATATGGAAGGGACTTGAAAGCTTGATTCTAGAAAGACAGGATGATGTCCTCTTGTAATGACAAGCAAAGAAGTAGTTAACACCTTGTTTCAGCTATTTGATTATTTAGTCTTAATCTCTCCCCCAAAAAGTCTTCTTTCTTCTTATTTGGAGATTAGTTTCCAATCATCCTTAATTCAGTCATCCTGAAGAGTTACAGGATACAGAATACAAAGTCCTCCCACCCCAACTCCACAGTAAATCATGATCTTCTCAGTTTGCATTAAATACCCAACTAGAGGTCTTTTCATATTGACTCAAGACTGGCTCTCAGATTCCATGGTTCCTTTTCCATGGGTTCAGCTCCTAACTGAATCCACCCAAATGTCACCTGGGTTCAAAGTCAGGCAGCTCCCAACTCCTTGTTCATATCCTTGTCCAGCTCCCCATTGAATTCCTCATTCAGTTCCTGTTCCATATTGAAGGTCACAGTGTTCAGTACACCTCAAGTCCTTCACAATTTCTGTTCCTTGGAAGACAAAGCTTAACAGAGCCACAATATTCATTCACATTGCCAGTACCATCATCAATTCACTTTTTGCCTGTGAAATCAATGTAGGCCCCACAAACAAGGTCTGAGAAATCAACACAAATCATCAGTATAGTCCCAGGACCTCTGAAAGTGACAGTAAGACCCTCCTTCTTCTTTAAACATACAACAAGAAAATCCTCTTTCAGGGCATTTGAATAAGCAGTAAGGTCCCAGGACTTGTGTAACAACAGCAACATCCTCTATCAGCAGATGAATCTAACAAAGTAGCATCAAAAGAGACAGATAAAGTATTAGTGCCACAGTCATGCTTCCTCCCAGTTTCTACTCTCTCAGCCTGGGCTTTTCCTTATATATGGTCATTAAACTCCTCCATATTCCTTCCGTGCCCTCCTGTTGCATCAGCAACAAGGGTTCACAAGTTCTGTTTCTTAACAAGACTTGATATAATCATGGGCAAGAAACTTGAACTGAAACAAGTTGCTAAATAATTAAATAGCTGAAACAAGGTGTTAACTACTTCTTTGCTTGCCATTACAAGAGGACATCATCCTGTCTTTCTAGAGCTCTCAAGTCCCTTCCATATGGCCTGATATCTGGCAAAACATACCATGCATACTGTAAAGATGAGAACTTTAGAAGGGTCTTCCAGGGCGATATAGTACAACTATACCTAGAAAAATATGTTCTTTTCTTCCATAACATCACTAACAAATGGTCATTTGGACTCTGCTTCCAAACCTCTAATGAGGGGGAACATACATCTTTTAAAAAAGCTCATTTCCATACTTTAGAGAAAATTATACTCTAATTTTAAGGTTTTTTTATATGTATGTATATATTTAAGTTTGTGTTTGTATGTATGCATTAGACTAAATTTTCATTTTTACACCTGTCCATTGTTTCAGATTTTCTCCTATAGAGCCGAGAAGAACAAATCTAATTATTCTTTTATATAACAACCTTTCAAATAATTAAAGACGTTTTACATTTCATCCCTAAGTCATCTCTACTATTTGTTAAATATTCCCAACTGTTTTACTTTGCCTTCTTATGGGATGGGCCACAGTTCTTTTACTACCACAGTACCTCTTCTCAGGATGTTTACTGGTTTATTAATATTATGCTTAAAATGTGGCAAAAATAATTGTGCATAATATTCCCAATGTAGTCTGGACAGATCATACCACATTGGAATTATCACCTAGCTAGTTTTAGACTCTATTCTTCTCTTAATAGAGACTAGGATAGTATTAGCTTATTCAAATAGCATGTCACACTGATGGTGTTTTGAGATTACAGTCCAATAAAAGTTCTGTGTTTTATTAAAGGAGTTATTGTCTTGTCATATCTTCACTGCCCTATACTTGTAAAGACATTAGTTTTTGGAGCATTAACATAACACTGTACATGTGTTCTTATTTGTGTGGTGATTCTTCCATTGCACAAATTCCAGTGATTTCATCTTACCTCAAGGGTCAAATTTAAACTCCTATTTGTCATTTAAAGCCCTATACAACTTACTATTCCAACTTTAGTGCACATTACTCCCGTATATGCACAATATAGTCCAAGCAAACTGGCCCTCTTGCTGTTCCATATACATAGCATTTCATCAGGGCATATTTTTGCCCTGTTTCCAAAGATTGGGATCCACCTTCTCTTTACCTCCTCCATGTATAATCACTAGTTTTTTTTAAGGTTCATTGAAGCACCACCATCTACATAAAGCCTTTCTGAATTTCCCTTTCAACACCATTAATCATACCTTTCCACCAAAATCACTTTTTATTCTATTTTGAATCAATATAAATCTATGTACATATTGTCTTTCTTGTCTAGACTTGAAGTTCTTTAAAAGTAGGATTCACTTTTGTTTTTGTGTCCTTGATACCTAGTAGAGACACTGGCATGTAATAAGTAATTAATAATGTTTGACATATAATGATGCTTAATACATGCTTATTGACTGAATGAAGGACTCAATCATGAATTTTAATCCAAGACAATGTTATGTATTCAATCACTACCACTTACCCCTTAAAGGCTCTCAATTGTAGGTTTTGTTTGTCTTTGGTATGAAGGAACAGTTTCTTTACTTAAAGTCCATGGGTGGTAGCAACTACATGCTACTCACAATTGGAAAATCCACTTTTGGCTGGAAATCTGATAGGAAACAGCTCATTTAAAGGGGGGGGGCTTTCTTCCTAATGAAAGGAATCTAAAAAATTCACTACCCCATTCATATTAAACACCCAGAAAAAATACAAGGGAAGACAAGGGAAGACTATGGCTATATAGCAAGATCAGTCCACTCTGAAATTATTTCAGCTATCTCTCCTGTATATTATTTCCATGAGAACTAAAGTCAGGGAGAGGAGATATGGAAAACAGTTTCCACAGTTAATTGTCATGATCTTATAAATCCAGGCCTAGTTGTTCCTCATGTAACAACTGTTTCCAAGCCTCTTCTACAGATGTTATAGTTAGTGCTACTGTAGTTTTAAAAGGAAAATGTGATATTTAGAATTGATCAATTAGGCTAGAAGTTGTTAAAGGAAAAAACAACTGAGAAAAGTTAATGGAGATGGTTTGAGAAAAACTATGGAGAAAACAGAGATAAAGCAGAATCAGAAAAAAAAAATCCTTGGGGGAAATTCAGCTATTATTTTGTGAAGAAATATTATAAAGAGAAGTTTATGAAGACTGAGTATGGAAAGAGACCATTAAGAGTGAGGGCTAGGGACAAAAAAAAAAAGCTGAAGAAATGTTTGTTTTTTTGGTTTTTTTTTTATGTCCTGGCTATAGTATAAAGCTTGTGAAGGCAGAAAGAAAGTAGATGGGGGAAATCTTTTCCTTTCTTCCTGATAAAACTTTCTTTTAATTCAATGATGAAAAAGATCAAACAGATTCCAGAGAACAGATTTTTACATACCTTTAAAAACTGAATTATTCAATTTTACTGTCAGAAATAAAATTATCTTCAATTAGTTATGATTAGAAATTACTCCAGCTATGATCTTTCTCACATCTAAACCCATTGTAAATAATTTTCAATTTTTTTATACTTGTTTTCTTGTTAATAAATTGTGGATCTAGTAACTTTAGTAGTAATTTAATCCCAGGCTATTGGGGAGATTATAACGATATATGAATAACTGTTTATGGGAAAAGCAGGTATTTCCAGTTCATTAAATAAACATTTGGTGAACTGAAGTGAGGGCTCTGAGCATAGTTGATTAATTGAGGGACCCATTTAAAAAAGTTATTAAAGATGGAGGCCCTGGATTAATTTAGAGCTCAAGAGGATAAGATGAACTATGGGACTGAATCAAATATTAGCATAGGTAAGACGTACAATAAGATTGATTGATTCTATAAACTGTTTCACCTGAAAGAATTAAAAAAAGGCCCAGAGGGTTTTATTAAGGATGCAACTGTCTCTGACTTTCTGACAATGTATTTTCGGGGTTCAGCCCAATATCTTGAGTAGTTTACATAACATCACGATGCAAAAGATCTTTCTCAGAGATGTACATAGGCTAAAACAAGCATAGATGTTCAGGAAAAATCACTGAAGTACTTGGAGCTACATCTGACATAATACGTTGTTATTTGGATCTCTTGTTCTTCCTATTGTTAACAAACTCTGCCCCACTATAGCTGTCTGAGGTTTAGAGTTCAGAGAACACCATCCAAGAGTTCCAGATTACCTCAAAATTTAGCTTCACACAGGAAACATCAAAGTACAAAAATGGCTTATACCTTTGTTCCTTTTAATATAAACTGCTCCCTTCATACTCTCATAACTCAAATGTTCCTCTTTCATAATTATAACAATACTTATGTCATGTACCTACAATGGAGAATTCCATTTATATAATCTGAGGAGAGTTTATGGGCAGGTAAGTGGAGCAATAGATATATGCCAGACCTGGAGTCAGGAAGACTCATCTTTGTGTGTGCAAATCTGGCTTCAGACATTTAAAGTTGTGTGACCTTGGGTGACTTAACCTGTTCCATAATCTACTGTAGAAGGAAATGGCAAACCACTCTAGTATCTCTGTCAAGAAAATCCCAAATGGGCTTGCAAAGAGTAGGCTACAACCCAACAACAACAGCAAGAAAAGGGTAGTTTAACAGTGTAATGTTTATGGTTTTCAGTCTGATTATTAGCATCTGTCAAGGAATAAGAAGAAAATGTGAGTTGGCAAAGGGTACTCCCAGCATCTCAGGCCTCAAGTGACTCTGTGCATGTGTGTGTGTGAGTGTGTGTGAGTGTGTTTGTGCGTGTGTGTGTGTCTGTGTGTGTGTATGTATGTGTGTGTGTTTGTGCATGTGCGTTTGTGTGTGTATGTGTGTGTATGTGTGTGTTTGTGCATGTGTGTGTCTGTGTGTGTCTGTGTGTGTGTATGTGTGTGTGTGTTTGTGCGTGTGTGTGTATGTGTGCGTGTGTTTGTGCGCGTGTCTGTGTGTCTGTGTGTGTGTGTGTGTGTGTGTGTGTGTGTGTGTGTGTGTATACTAGGAACCAGAGCATGGGAACATGACCTCAAGTTTCACAATTATTAGAATCTACCTTCAACAAATGTGAATAGCAAAAGCTCTAACCATCCCAGAAGAAAACTTGCGTGTGACCCTGGGCCATTCCTAGAACTATGCCTTCTTTATTCTGTTTCTATAATACCTGGCTTGGCCTAAGGGTGCGTATAGGGATACATATTTTATCTTGCTGCTACACAGGATGGTCCTCTTGTGAATAAGATCTCCCAATTAACCTTAGTAAAACCTATTAATAACCAAACTGACCTTAGCTCCTCTTTCTTTGCTATCTCAGTATTATCTTAGAGGGCATGCCATCCTACAATCGGCATAATCTGGGAAGAATAGATCTACCCCACACTTAAGATGTGTGTGCTTATGGTGTGGTGTGGTGTGGTGTGGTGTGGTGTGGTGTGGTGTGGTGTGGTGTGGTGTCGTGTCGTGTCGTGTCGTGTCGTGTGGTGTCGTGTGTGTGTATATGTATGTGTGTGTGTGTGTGTGTGTGTGAAGAAAGAAAATGGACCACACAAACATCCCTCATTAGAAAGAGGAGAAGGAATCAAAACAGACGTGAATTACTTTCAAAATGTGCATAATCAACAGTCTTCAAGGAAAATCTTTCCAATTATCTGTAAGAACTCATGGTTAAAACTCAGATTGCATATGATATAAAGGGCCTTACTGAGCCACTTGATAAAAGTTTGTTGAACTGAATTCAATAGAATATCTGCTAAATGTGAAATTTAACAAATGACTTCTCAGATTTCTATTCTCTGTTCAATATATTAGATAAATTTTAAGTAAAAGTGGGCATAGAAGTCTCCCTTATGTCTGAGGAAAACTCATGACCTCTTCTTCTTCTTGAACATGCAACCCCTCCCCTCAGTATTTCATTTGGTTTGCACTGCTGGAATCTTACCGTGACTTTAGTTGATATATTGCACATTTTCTCTACTGCTTATTTTCAATCCTGAAGACAGCACGTTATTGCTTTAACTGTAATTTTCCAAGAGCCCTTATTTTTTTTCTGATGTAGTACTGGAAAATGTGTTTCTGTGCCCCATTTTATTCATCAACAGTAGATGTTATGTGCCACTCAGTATTGATAAATTCATCAGCTGTCCAGTCTTCACTGTAAGCTGGCAATCAGTTTCACAAAGAATTTTTCTTTCCTTTGTGGACAGAATATCTAACTAATTTTTAATTACGGGGTTGATGTTTCTCCTGCTATGTAGCTGAGAAACTGTTTATTTCAATCTGTTTGCACATTGGGCTTGCAAAAAGATTTAAATCCTGGAAGGCTTGTTGCTGGACATATTTATACAATATAAGTAAGGATTTGGAACATAGTAGTGTATTGGGGATGATGTCTCACCATGGATATGCCTTTTTTTAATTCCCTACTTTCCTCCTTTTGAGGGAACCATCTATTTGAGGGAACCAAAGGGTCATGGGGAGTTGGGGCAAAGAAGCATCTCATGCCTCTATGAATCTTCAAGATTTTCTTTGGTGAATATTCCAGGGTGTGATTTCATAATACAGGATCCTCAAGAGGTATAAAAAAGTTGTCAGAGGGAATCTCTAACACAAAATCAGATACTAATCTGGGACACAGTAGGTTCAAAACCACATTCAATGCCCATAGTTTCTACTTGGCAAGATTAATCCCTTGAGACAAAAACTCACATTTTGAAAAGTCAGACATAAGGAAGGCTCTGAGAATGAGAATATCCCCCTTTCCTTGTGAAGAAAACAAATACATTCACAAATAATTGAGCTTTTACCTCACAGCAAGAGTTAGAAGGGCTTGTTTCCCAAAAATAATTTAATCAAAAACTTCCAAGCAGTAAGCCAAAAGCAAAGTTGTATAGCTTACTTTTCCATGTAACTTCAGGTGGGGACTCGAGGTAAAGCCAGATTTCAAAAAGAGAAGTGATATAACCATGTGCCCATCAGAACATTATCCAGAAGAACAAGAAGATCAGTGAAGCACAGCCTGTTAACAGACACAGGAGAACAGTGAGGAGGAAATCAAATAAGGACAGATGTGCCTAAAGAGTTAGAGAAATTGCCTGTCTATTCATGCTTGCTAGTTTAGTATGGCCTCAAGTACATGGGCACATGTCCACATGGACTCCTTGGTTACACATTTTCTGCTTGTGTGCTACTGTATATCTTTTCCCCACTAGGCATACCTGCTCCTATCATTGGTAATATATCTATTGGATAGTGCGCCTTTGGCTTGAAATAGGAAATATTTTTGCTGGTTCTTTTTAGGATGTAATTTTATTGAATAGATTTGCTTTAGACAAATTGTGTCTTCTGGAAAACCAATGAAAATAAACACATCAGTGGGGGTTCATGCAATGGTATGGAGTTCATTTAGACCCAGAGTATCTCAAACTTGAGGAAGTTTTTTTCTGGAAATCCTAAATGTAATTAAAGGGTACTGCATGTTTAATTCCTTTAATTTCTCCACCTAAAAGAACTTCAGTATGGGAATTTATTTTTGGCCTACTGCCAACAAAACGGAGTCGAAAAAGATGAAAATGTGAGTATATGCCTTCAAACAGACTTCTCTATTATTAAAAACAGCCTCAGGAAACAATCATTAAGTGACATTAATGTTAAAAAAAAAAACATATGTTCTGCCAGAGTACTTCTAGTATTTCCAGATTTTATCTTAGTAGGATAATAGAAAAATAATGACAAATTAAAATAAAAATTATTAAGAATATACTTTCATACATTTTTAGACATTTGGTTCTAGGTCAGCCAGACTCACTAGGGAAGGCATTTCACAGGTTAAAGACCTTCTAGGCATTAAAAATTGTCTAAATATCTAATATTACCTATTTCTTATTAGCTTTCATATTAATCCTCTGGTAAATTGTCTCACTATAAAGGAGATCTTTTTAACGTTCTCCTATTTTCCCAATCAATAAATTCTGTGAAGGGATCATGTTATCAAATCTTTTTATTGTGTTATTTTCCTGTACACCTTGAAATATATCTATTTTAGGAATCTCCCATTGACCAAGGAAAAAAGCTTTTATCCCTCAGACTGTAAGCTTCAGATATCACAGAAAATAAATCTAAAATACATTGCATATACAAAAAAACAATGCCCTTGTTTTTTGTGGAGGTTGGTTTGCAAGAGGAAGTATGAGTTGATTTCCTATAGGAAAATGATCCTTTTTTCTCTTAACATGTTGATATTGGAATAGATCCAGGAGAGACAATTAAAAAATTATTGGACTATTTGAAAGTCATAATCAAAAGAAGAGCCTAGATATCATCTATCAACAAATTATAAAGAAAAACTGTCCTGATATTCTGGAATCTGAGGGTAAAATAGAAATTGAAAGAACCCACCAATCACTTCCTGAAAGAGATCCCAAAATGAAAACTCCTAGGAATATTATAGTCAAATTTTGGAAGTCCCAGATCAAGGAGAAAATATTGCAAGATAACAGAAAGAGCAATTCAAACAGCGTGGAACCACAGTCAAGATAGAACAATATTTAGCAGCTTCTACACTAAAGGATCAGAGTGATTACAATATAATATTCTGGAAGGCAAAGGAGCTAGGATTACAACCAAAAATCACTACCCAGTAAAACTGAATATAATCCTTCAGAGGAAAAATGAATATTCGATGAAATAGGGGAATTATAAACAATCTTGATGAAAAGACCAGAACAGAATAGAAAATTTGACATTCAAATAACACACTAAAGAGAAGCATAAGAATGCAAACCAGAAAGGGAAATAATAAGCAACTTAATAAGATTAAACTGTTTACATTGCTACATGGGAAGATGACACTTGTAACTTGTAACTCTAATTATTGGGAGAGTTAGAAGGAGTCTACAAAGACAGAAGGCACAAGCGTCAGGTGAATATTAAGGGATGATATGTAAAAAAACGAGTGAGAGACTGGGAGAAAGGGAAAGGGAAAGGTAGAATGGGGTAAATTATTAAGAGGCAAGAAAAAACTTCTACATTGAAGGGGAAGATGGGGGAAAGTGTGTGTGAACCTTACTCTCATCAGAATTTACTCAAAGAGGGAATAACATATATACTCAGTTGTGTATAGAAATCTATCTTACCCTACAGGAAAGTAGGAGGGAAAGGGGATAAGAGAAGTGGGGGTGGTGATAGAAGAGAGGGAATATTAGGGGAGGGGTAATCAGAAGCAAAACACTTCAAGAAGGACAGAGTGAAAGGAAACAGAGAATGGAATAAACAGGGGGAGGAATAGGATGGAGGGAAATACATTTAGGAATAGTAACTGAAAAAAATTGAAGCAAATTTCTACATGATAAACATATAAAGAGCTGAGTCAAATTTATTTTAAAAAATGAGAGTCATTCCCCAACTAATAAATGATTGAAAGATATGAACATTTTTCATATGAAGTAATCAAATCTATCTATGGCCATAGCAATAAAAAAAATGTTCTAACTCATTATTTATGGGAGAAATACAAATTAAAACAATTCTGAGGTGCTGTCTCATACCTATTAAATTGGTTAATGAGAAATAAAAGGAAAAAGATAAAGTTGGAGTGGATATGTGAAGAGTAGGACATTATTGTACTATTGGTGGAAATGCAAACTGATTTAATCATTATGTAGCACAATTTGAAACTATACCCAAAGGGTTATAAAAACCATGCACAACCTTTGACCTTGAAATACCACTACTAGGTCTGTATCCCAAAAGAGATTAAAGAAAAGGAAAAAGGCCTGTATGTACAAAAATATTTGTAGCAACTCATTTCTGGAGACAAAGAATTAGAAGTTGAGGGGATGCCCATCAATTTGAGAATGATTGAATAAATTGTGGTATGTGATTATGATGGAATATTATTGTTCTACAAGAAACGATGAGCAAGATACTCTCAGAAAAACCTGGAAAGACTCACATGAACAGATACAAAGTGAGATGTGTTGTGTACAAAGTAACAGCAACATTGTAAGATGATCAGCTATACTCTCTATAATGCAATGATCCAAGACGGTTCTGAAGGATTTATAATGAAAAATGTTATCCATCCCC
This sequence comes from Pseudochirops cupreus, assembly GCA_028627135.1. Classification (NCBI taxonomy): domain Eukaryota; kingdom Metazoa; phylum Chordata; class Mammalia; order Diprotodontia; family Pseudocheiridae; genus Pseudochirops; species Pseudochirops cupreus. Next base: position 176,843,023 of record CM053581.1, on the reverse strand, counting down.
AGCGAAAGAAGTGATGGTGTATGAATACGGATTGAATTATATTTTTATTAACTTTATTTTTCTCGAGGTGGGGTTTTTTGCCTTATGTTTTCTTTCACAATGACTAATAATAAAATGTTTTACATGACTATGCATGCATAATCTATATCAAATTGCTTGTCTTCTCAATGAGGAGAGGTGGGGAGGGCAGAAGGGAGAGAATTTGGAACTCAAATGTGAATATTACAAATATTAAAATTGTTTTTACATGTAATCAGGGAAAAGTAAAATACCAAAAAAATGTGATATTAGAAATTTTGGAAAGAATAAAAAGCCAACTAAATTGGAAAAATTCATCTAATAACTTTTGTAAGTGCACAATATTTTGACTAATAGGTAGTTTAAGATATAGTCTTTTACTCTCATCTTCATGATCTCCCAAACCTCTACAAAATAAGAATTATGTGTAAGAATTAAACTAATTGCAGCTATCCCCACAGGCTATGATATCAAGAATCCCAACAAGTTAAAAACACTGTGAACAAACAACATAGAAAGTTAATCACTAATTCTTTAACACATCAGCACTTCCTTACCCAAAAATCACTATGCTCTCTGACTAGGCTTCACAATGAGACCCATAGGCTTGTGCTCTGGGATCCACAGAGAAATACTCTTACTGATGCTATAGTCTCTGTCAAATAACCTTCCTGTTCCTGCTACCACCCTGCCATTTTGTAGAAACCAGCCACAGAACTTATCTTTGCCCCCAACCAAGGAGCAAAAGTGGTGGTTTAGAGAAGCAAGTTGTTTGTTCTGTTTGGGGAGACAATATGAAAATACAACAGTGCTTGTCCAGAGAACTAAAGAATAGAGGGAACTAAGTCAAACTTCAGCATGGTGAGCGATCCCACCTATTGTTTGTCCTTCATTTTCAGAGGACCAGTGATATCACAAGGTGATGTCTTGACTCATGCATGAATTGGATTTCAGTGAGACAGAATTGCACAAACTTCTCAGCCTCACTTCTCTTCCAGTCATTGACATCCAGTGACAAAAGTCAGGATGACAGGTTATGGCCTAGGATGCAGTAGATGAACTTGGTGTATTTGATGTCTGATCAAGCTTGAAGTGCTCTACAATATCTGTTTCAGTTTCCTTTGTGGTCATTAGAACAAATCGTTCCCATCTTCCCATTCTGCTGGGGAAGTCTTCACATGCTTGGGGTAGAAACCCCCTTAACTCACCAATAGGCTGGTGGCCTTTTAATTACCATCAGCCTGGTTTAACCCATCTGTTGAGATGATTTACTGGTGACTTGCCAGATTATGGTGCCCTCTGCACATGTTACAACTTCTTGAGTCATAAGTGAGAGATGAGTGCCAGATGGAAGACAAAGGTAGATGAACAGCCCTGAACAAAGCTTGGCAAGCCCTTACCACAGAGGTGCTAGTCCTTCTTGAACACACATGTGCCCCAGGGACCTCCACTAGCAAATTGCTAGAGTAGAAAAACTTGAATCTATGGCTGCAAGTCTTCCCCAAAGAAATTAAATAGATAACAACTGAATGGAATATGAATAGTTGTTGTCCTTCATTCTTGAAGAGGACCAAAATGACATCATTATGTTAGAATCATGTTACAGTGCGTCCAACTGTGGTGATCAAACCAATACAAGCTTGGAATGCGCTACCACAGGTTGGGTACAAGTAGTCTATGTAAATATTTGGGGTGGATCCTATCTCACATTTCTTTTGAGCTACTTTAACTCTGCTTTCTCCATAGAGCACAGCATCTTCTTTGATGAGGACACAACCTGCTGGGTGGTCCCTGTGTCAGTGTTTCCCATGTCATGCAATCAATTCCAACATTGCTGCATCTCAACTCCAGAGGCTAAAAGGAGCGCACATTCTTCTATGAACAAAAAACATGTGCCAACTCTACCTCCACTTTAGTCTTGGCTTATAGATGTTTCAAGTTAAATAACTTACCATCACTGTGGTAGTTGATCTTAATGCCATGTTCATCGTCATTGAAGGTGTCTGAAAACATAGTTGAAAACACCATCCAAAAAAAGCATGGGAGCAAACACACAGCCTTATTTTACTCCACTGGTGACTTGGAAAGCTAGAATATAAATATACAGAACTAAAAGACAATGAAGAAGGCAATGAAAAACATTAAACAAAATCATAGTCTCTATATGAGCAAAACATACTGACTGAAGACAAAACAAGTTGAGAAAACTTAGTGATTATAGGTCTCCCGTATATAATAAGACATTATATACATAATATGACAGGTCAAAAACTTGAACACTGTAAACCAAAAAATAGTACAAGAAAACTATCTAGAACTTCTACACACAGAAAACAGTGTCAATTAAAAACCAAAAACCCAAAACCAAAACTATGCTTTACATTTCAAGACATATTGTGTTCACATTGAACAATTTCAATGACAAACAACACAAATTTTAAGTGAATAAAATGTTTGGGAATCAATCAACCAAAGCACACAATATATTTATATGCATTAAAATAAATATTCCTCAAAGGAAAAAAGAAAAAAAAACTCAAATAATGAGAGGATAATCAGTACTCACGGCTAGGTATCAGCAATGTAATAAAAATAACAGTACTACCAAAGTTGATTTATAGATTCCATGTTATAACCATTAACTATCAAAGGAATACTTTTCAGAACTCAACAAAATAATAGTAGCATTCATTTGGAAAAACAAAGGATATTAGAATATTAAAAATAGTAAAAAAAAAAAAGGTACAGATGAATGTGGAATAACACAGAATATAAACTATACTACATGGCAGTAGTTATTAAAACTACTTGCCATTGATTAATAACATAGAAGCAAATCAATGCAATATTCTACCAGGTAAGATTCAGAAACAATGGAACTGAATAAGTTTGTGTTCCTGAAATGTAAATTATTCAGGAAAGAACTGACTTTTTGATGAAAAAAGAATTGCTGGGAAAACTGGAAAGTGATCTGGGAGAAATAAGACAAAGACCAACATCTTATACCTTATTCCATAATCAATTTAAAATGGGAAAGTGACCTTAATATTAAAGATCATGCCATAAAAATAGAAGAAAAGCAAATCATACCTTTCACAAATATGTGTAGATGTATTCTTAACCAAACAAGGAAAAGAGACAGTAGCCAAAGTTAAACTAGATATCCAACTATTATGGCATGAAACTACAAAGCTTCTACACAAACAAAATTAATGAACCTCAGATAAGAAGAGAAGCAGTCAAATGGGGAAAAAATCTTTCTATCATATTTCTCATATATCTATATGCAGGTATATCTACCTATCTACATGTCACATATATGTATATAATCATAAACATATGAACAGAAATGTGTTTATAAAAGTATAAACTTTTTCATGGTAGAAAATTGAAAGTCATTCCCCAATAAGCAAGTCATGTGAACAAAAAATCATTAAAAGAATCATTGTAATCTATTAACAACTTTATGAAAGAATGTTCCAAAACAATTACAAAAAGAGAAATGCAAATCCCTGAGTTTTACTTTCCATCTTGTAAATTGGCAAAGGTGACAAAAGATAAGTACACCAGTTCATTGCTGGTATAGCTGTGAATCACTGCAGCCATTATGGAAAGCAATTTGGATAAATATATATATATATATATATATATATATATTTATATATTTATATATTTATATATTTATATAATATCATAAATATAAGATGACATGATATATAATGTAACATGTTATATATGCATATGTAACATATACAACATGCTAATATAACATGGTACATTGCCAACTCTTTGATCCACATATCATATTACTGATAAGAAAAAAGTCCTCATTTGCAAGAAAATATATTTAGCTGCACTTTTTATGTTGGAAAAGGATTAAAAACAAGTCAGATGCCCTTTGACTGGGGAAAGACTAAACAGATTATGGTATCTGAATGCAATGGAACAATAGAATTCTGTAAGAAATGACAAAAAAATAAATCTAGAGAAACATGGGATGGTATCTATAAACTGATACAGTCAAGTAAACAGAGTGAAGAAAACATATATACCATGACAGTAGCAATGTAAATTTAAAAAAAGGAAAAGAAAATACTAAAAATTAAAAATAATAAGAATGACCTCAAAAAAGACAATGAGAAGACACACACATACTATTCCTATAGACAGGCGTGAGTTCCATGGGTGTGTTGCATTGTATCCATTTTCAGAATGTCAATGCATTGATTAATTTTGCAGTTTACATTTTTCTTCCCCACTCCCCCACCCCGCCCGCTTTAAAGTGATATTTATAATATAGATTGTCTTTCAAGGAGGTGAATGAGGTGGGCATACTGGGAGAAACTCTGGTGTATATTAAAAAAAAGATTGTCAATTTTTTAGAATTGTGTAAGGTCAACACCATTTTTTCCATATACATTCTTGCCACTTTCTTTTTATTCTTAATTCTTTCTATTTCATAATATGTATAAAACATGAGCATGCATATATAAGCATGTGCACGTAGATACACACATGCATATATACAGATGCACATTCCTGCACATGGACACACATACACATATAATATCTCACCCTAGTAATTTCCCACTTCTTTGCAGCAGAGCAGATATGTATCATTGTATCTTCTCTAGGACCTTCCTTGGTATTTTTTCTTAAATGAAAGGGTATGCATAGATAATAGATTCAGCTTGAAGATCCCTTAATTCGTATCTTTCTTGAGTGTAAAGGATATTTCTTAATGGTAAACGGTAGATTTGATTTTACCCTTGGTAGAGGTTCTGGCAAATAATTAGTTGAGCTCAAGTAACTAAAAACAATGACTTTAATCATATGCCAGTGGTAGGAGGATAGCCCAGCAAGAGACAGACAATCATTAGCTTCCAGTGACTCAGTCAGTGCATCCCAACGATTTGCTTCCTGCTGAGACATCTATTAGAGTCTTCCAAATGGTAAATTAATGTTTTGTTAACTGGAACTTGATTTCCCTTTGATTCAGCTTCCTCCAAAGACTGAAAATCTTTCTGTATGTGTTGACTGAGTCCAGCTCTGTCATTCCCTTGACTTTATTAGCAGCGGGAAATATGCAAGGCTGATTTTGTAAGAGACTTATATTTGCCAGCATTTACCTGTTTCGTGTTTACTTGGCACTCAAATTCCACTAGCACTGAAATTTGTTGTGATCCAATTAAATAAGACCTTAAAGAATATTATTGTTCTTTTGATTTGATAATCCAAATATGGTTATCTTTCTGATTATTTGAGGGGCAGTCTGGTACAGTAGAAGGAGTACTGACTCTAGAATCATTGGTTGTTGCTGCTGCTGTTGCTGCTACTATTGTTGTTGTTCAGTCATGTCTGACTCTCTGGGATGCTGCTTTGGGTTTGTTTGGCAAAGATATTGGAGTGCTTTGTCATTTCCATCTCTTTACAGATGGGCAAGTTGAAGCAAATGGAGTTAAGTAACTTGCTCAGGGTCACACAACTAAAAAGTGTTTGGCGCTATATTTGAACTCAAGAAAATGAGTCTTCCTGGCTCCAGGCCCAGCACTCTGGCCACCTAGGAGAATCATAGAACCTGGCTTCAAATCCCTCTTCAGAAGCTTACTATTGAAGTGACCTAGGACAAATCCTTTGCCTTTCTTTATTAGTTTTTTTTTGTTTGTTTATGAATACAGTAAGGGAAACTGCCCCTTATAGTACGTTACCTCTAAATCTTTACAGTTACATTGTTGTAACTTGTTATTGGTCAGACTCAGAAAATATAGAAAACTCTCTCATAGGTTCCTCCCAATCATGTCACTCCTGGTAATTGAGCAGCAAGTGGGATATGGGCACAGACCAAATAATTCAGTCAGAAAATAATTAGTGTAGTCCAAGGACTAGTGATGAAACATGAGATGTCAAACAAAGATAGGTGGAAGGAGCAGATTGGCCTAGATGAAATATTTGAGTAATCAGGTAGGCATCAAGGATGTAAAGATCCAGATAAGACTCTAGACATAGGAAGATAGGAGTACAAGTCAAATTCTGAGTAGCAGATATCAGAAACTTGGCAAATAGACTTCCTAGTGGGAATCAGGCTCTGATATTAAGAAAGGGAGTTTGCTGTTGAGCAACCATCTTGTTAGACAGAAAAAGTTTCGTACTTCCTAATCAGGTCTTCCTGAGTTCAGGCTGAAGTCTCATTCTTGAGAGAAAAGTAGGTTCTCATGGATAAAATAAGGAAGTGAGCAAATGAGGGTTAGATGAGGAAGCTCCTAACACCTATATGAATGATCAATGAATATTTGATGCTTCACCATCCTAAAATTATTGCTTTATCTCAGTTGACTTCCTGTGAGATAGAATGTTGTGAATATTAACTGGCCTAATAAAAAGAAATTCAGTCTGATAATACAACAGAGATGTAGGCTAGGTGAGAAAATGGGGGGACAATGGGATAACCATAAAATATAAACATTGGCAAAAGTAGATACAGACTCTACTCTCTTCAGAATGTCTGTTACCATTTTGTTATGTTAGGGAAAATTTGTAAAACTCAAGTATTAAAAGTTATTACTGAGAGATATAGAATATTAAATAGAAATTCCAGGTGGCCAGAGGCTCCTAGGTAACATGTGAAATGGAGACAAGGTTTTACTACTTTCTGTTTGAAAGGTGAAATCTTTCACATTAGCTAATGTAGCATCTGCCTTATAAGCACTGCTATGGAGGCAAGAGATTCAAGGAGATGCTATCTTAGAATTCACCAATCAAGGACGGATTTGCATTTGAATTTCCAGAACTGTGATGTTAGAGACTTTTAGAAAAAGGAAGTGACCTAGAAGCTGGTTTACACTGCCATTCTGCTTACCCACTACCCTCTTGAAGTGTGGGATAGTGACACAGAGTACCTAATCTCTAGGTACTGGCTCCCCTGCTCCTTTCACCACAGCTCTGGTCATGGATAATGATAATTTGAAGCTGAGAAATGGTCTTCCACATACACGACCCTCATTCTCCATCCAAGAAATGATGAAATGTACATTGGTGAGACTATAGAATGGCCAGAGAGAATTATTCATTCCTTTTCACTAGCCTGGTAAAGAGAGAATAACTCAGAGTTGATGAATCCATTTAATTGGTGGAGAGATCTTAATGTGAGGGCTGAGTCCAGACAAAGAAGTTGATTGTACTCCAGCAGTTGACCTTATGAGCCAATAGTACTTATCCGAATGAACTGATCCCCCTTTGCTCACTATCCTTTCAACATTATCTTTCTCTCTTCCCTTTATAGAAAATAAAACCCAACAACCACAAATTCCTGGTCTGCTATGATTAATGTTGGTATGGGTAGAGATTTGGGCAAAGGGTAAAATCTAAGTAGAGAGCTAGAACACTTATCTCTGTCTTAGTGAGGCAGAGTTGGGAGCAAGAGAAAAAAAGATAATTCCAACTCTATTTAGAAACCTGAAATACCCATTGCAGCCCACTGAAATTGTGCCCTTAAGGAAGAGCAATTTCTATAAACAGAAGAGTCTATAAGCAGAGGGAGAATAATAATAATAGTTATAAACCCTGCACATACTAGAGAGAAATCCTTGAGGTAAAAATCAGCTTAAGTCTAGGGAAGTGGCATGTGTGCTACATGCAGTATAGGACCACCATTTCTTAAACCTGTATAAACAGTGGAACATGAGGAATGAGGAAATTATCTGCCTGTATATTCTTTATACTTCAAAACATACACTGATGTAAGTGTGAAATAATGGTGGCTCTTACAAATAGTATAGATAGGTACCTCCCTATCCTTCTTCCTCCAAGAGCATGTTACATGGTCAAGGTCAGCCCATTCTCTACAACTTTATAGTGTCAGAGAGTAGTTTGGGTCATTGAGGGGATAAGGAATTTGCTTAGGCTTCTACAGCCAGTATATGTCTGACACAAGCCTTAAACTCAGATCATCCTGGTGTCAAGATTAGATTCCTTTCTGCTATGCATCTTTGCCTCAACAAATGTAAAAGAATAAATGATTATTATAGACAAGAAACATAGTACATTGGCTAGAGTCCCAAATTGATTGCCAGCTGTCAGCCTGCATCACCTTTTCCCAATGAACTATTTCACCTGCCATTTCTTTTGTAAATGCCATGAGACCACCTTTCATATACTTTTTTGTTTGTTTGTTTTTGAGAGGCAATCAGGGTTAAGTGACTTGCCCAGGGTCACACAACTGGTATATGTCTGAGGCTGGATTTGAACTCAGGTCCTCCTGACTCTAGAGCTGACCTGCTTTGGTAGAAGGAATTTCCTTATCTAAGTGTTCACTATAGCAATGAAATCACAGGTCCCTACCCTAGTCATCCATAATTTTTGTGCCTTCCTCTGAGACTACCAGCAATTTATTCCATCTTATCTTGTTTGTTCATAGTTCTATGTTGTCTCTCCCATTAGACTGTGCGTTCCTTGGGGGCAGGGACTGGTTTTTGCCTTTCTTTGTATCCCCAGCCCCTAGTACAGTGCTTGGCACATATAGGCACTTATTAAATGTTTGCAGACTTGTCTTCCTTGTCGATTATCCTTATTCTATTGGATTTGTTGAGAGAGGGGGAATATTATGGTGACCATTTACTTAAACTAGATATGGGCTGGAGTGAGCAGAGACTGGCTCAGACCCCGCTATGATATTTAAAATAACTTAACTTTAAGAATGTATTATTTCAAGCATATTATATCAAGGAATCAGGAAAATAAGTAACAGATGGAAAAGTTAGGTAGTCCTTGGTTCTTGGGACTGGTACATGAAAATAGCCAGATGCTACATGAAGAATATGTATATAAGAAAACCATAATACAGAATCAGCTGAGGACAGGAGGATAGGTCAAGACAACCAGAGGATAAATTGATGCAGTGACAGGTCAGCACAGTGGCACTATTACTAGCATCACAGAAGACTACCTTCCTCCCAAGCTTGGAGTTGGATGGGACCAGTGCAAGAAAATGCAAATTGTAACATATGGCAACCCAGAAAGGACACAGAGTTCTGACCTTTGTCACTTAAATTTCAGAGTTGTATGTCCTTTCTCAGTTGTCATATGACATTTTGTGTTGTTTGAATGAAAACTGGGGAGAACCCATACCTGGTTTTGGCTTTGGTGTGACTGGGATGGTGCTCATCCGTTATAAGGTACAGCATCCAGAGAGGAAGCTGGATTCAAGCCATGAATACAGTTGACTTTGACCCCCATAGCTCCAACTAACGTTATCAGAAGAGGTTGGCCACCAAAGCTAAGCAGACTATAGTAACTGGATAATTCTTTTACATTACTTCATGATCCCATCCAGAACAGAAGATGGAGACAGCGAGAAAGATCTTGGCTTTCACAGGATTCCTGATTGTCACCTGGTTTCAATGAATGCTACAGTTTCTAGGGAGGGTCAGAGAATAGTCACAACTGGAAAACATAGAATATTGCAGCTGAATTGTAACACAGAGGATGGACTTTAACACACTGAATGTTTGAGTTAGAAAGAATCTTGGAGACTACCTAGGTAAAAGATTCTTGACCTGGGCTCTGAGAACTTGTTTTTGGTGTTTTTTAAATTATTGTTAGTATTTCAATTTAATTGGCCTCCTTTGTAATTTGATGTATTTTATTTTGTGCATTTAAAAATATTCTTTTGAAAAAGGGTCCATAAGCTTCATCAAATGGTCCAAGGGGTCCCAGGACATAAACAAGATTAGGAACCCCTGATATGGATAAAAATTCTAATTTGAAAGAAAAGGAAACTAAGGCCTGGAGATGCTAAATGACTATTGTAAGGACACAGAGGAAGTGAGATGTAGAGCTGGGAACATAACATAGGTCTCTTGACGCCCAGGCTGGTACTCTTTCCACTTTCACCATATAGTATGTTCAAAGCACTTCAAACATAAATGACAAAGAGGTCCATAGACTGAACAGGAGAGGCACAAGCAGCCAGTGCTTAGAACCTACTCAACACTGGGGTTGTTTCAGATCAATATTGCTCTGGGGATGATGCTGCTGGACAATACTGAGAGTGGATCTTCTCCCAGATGGTTGAAAAGACTCTCAGTTGGATAATTGCATCATCAGGGTTCACTAGTTCTTCAGGTCATGTGATCCAAACTATCAAGGCAGTAGTTCATGTACCATCCTGATATCATATGTACCTTTTACTTTTGTCATGTAGACATACCAATGTTTTCCAGACTCTCTCATCACTTGTGCACAGACTCCACATGGTGTGATAAAGTCATCTTCCAAATTATTGGTAATAGCAATGGCCTAGAACTTTTTGTGTCCTTCCAAGATGGCCTTCTGAATGGCAGTGCATTCTGTACAGATACAAACTGGGTAGGACACATTTTCTATTTTGCATCCTGAAAAAAAATCTTCCTTTATACAGTCAAGAGAGCTGCCTCCACAGGGAAGTTACTGTAGGGAGAGTAGACAAACTCCTTTGCTTTTTCATCCTTGCAAATGAGATGCTTAATCTGAGCTGGATCTAAAGGCCCTTTGGTGCTTGGGCATGGGGCCAAACCAAGGAACACTTGAGTCATGATCTTGACCCTGAGGAGCTCTTCTCTCAGATCAGCAGCAGGTGGAGAGCAGGGAGTGAAATATACACTGTATTGAATCAAATTAACCTAGTCCTTTTCCCTAATTGATAAAAGGTCAAAGGATATAAACAGGCATTCATCAGATGAAGAAATCAAACCTATACACAGGCACAAATATTCTAAATCACTCTTAATTAGAGAAATGCAAATTAAACCAACTTTGGTACTACCTCACACCTATTACATTGACTAATATGATAAAAAAGGAAAATGATAAATGCTGGAGAAGATGTAGGAAAAGTGGGTCACTAACACATTGTTGGTGGAGTTGTGAACTGATCTAACCATTCTGGAGAGTAATTTGGAACTGTGTCCAAAGGGCTATAAAACTATGCAAACACTTTGATCCAGCAATACCACTGTGACATCTATATCCCAAACAGATAATTAAAAAGGGTAAAGGACCTACATTTCCAAAAATATTTATAGCAGCCTGCCCTATTTGAGGTGGCAAAATATTAGAAACTGAGGGGATGCCCATCAGTTGGGAAATGGATTAAAAAACTGTTATTATATGAATGTAATAGAATATTATCCCACAATAAGTAATGATAAACAGGCAGATTTCAGAAAAAAACATGGAAAGATTTGTACAAACTGATGCAGAGTGAAATGAGAAGAACCAGAAAAACATTGTACAAAACTGTCAGCAACATTGTGTGATGAACAACTGTGAATGCCTCAGCTCTTTTCAACAACACAATGATTTAAGGCTAGTACAAAGGACTCATGAAGGAAAACGCTATCCACATCCACATATGGGCTCTGAATGGAGATTGAAGCATATTTTTTCAATTACATGATTCTTTGTCACATTTTCTTTTTTTCTCTTTTGATATGTTTATTCTTCCACAACTGTGATTAATATAGAAATATTTTTTACATAATTACACATATATAAACTATATCAAACTGCCTACCATTCCTAGAAGAAGGGATGGCAGCAAGGGAGGGAGGAAATTTTGGAATTCAAAATCTTGTAAAATTAATGCTAAAACATTTCTTCTTGTGTCACTGGGGAAAAATTAAACACATTTAAAAAACAAAATACCACACATAAATAGGAAACTGCCAATTATTTATAATTCAATATTCATGTTAGATGAAATGAAAGTAAGTTATTCATGGCTTCTCTATACATGGATGACATATCTGTTTCTTCTATTTTTCATGGGTGGATGGGTTGTTATTTTAAAATACTGTTGAAGTCTTTATGTATGTTGCTTTTCTGATTCTACTACCTTCACTCTTCATCATTTTATGACTTTTTAAATTTGCTGCATTCTAAATATTTGTCACTTCTGATGGTATAGTGATAATCTTTTACACTGATAAAGCAAGATGTATTCATCTGTTCCCCTTTTTGAAATTGACTCCATTCACAGACTGTCCCTGGCAATGATGTCAACATGATTGATCTCACTCAGACTTAGAGTCCTGGGTCCAAGTTATTTACTACCTCTCTCCTCAGGTACTCCAAATTTACTTCCTTCTACCTGCCTGGCTATATTACTCCTCACCCCACACCCACTATACCCTGAAATAAAAGGTGAAAACATTAGAAGGAGGCATCCTGAGCGCCAGTGCCATGGAGAAGCCCTTCTGCCTTTTGTGGCTCTGTGGCATACTACCTCAAATGCCCCTCTGCGTTTGTCACTCCTCTTCAGAGTTGACTGCAGTCTCTAGTGGGTGGTCACAGTACGGGTCTGGGTGTGCTCTACCCAGGCCACATACCCACCAAACCACTGGTACTGCCTGCATGGTGCTCTATGACACCTACCACCCGCCACTGATATGATTGCTGTTCTGTGTGAGACCACGGGACACCAAGCTCTGCAGGCACCCACGGATTGGATGAGGAAGGACCCGAGGACACCCAGATCCTGCAGGATGACTTCAAATCCAGCTCTCTCCCCTGGACTTGAACAAACTCCAGACCCTACCAGATGGCTGTTTTGGTTGGGAGTATGCGCACTTTCTTGATGTTAATAGGAGATGAAGAGAGTTCAAAAAGTGACTTTAAAGGGATATGTGAGTATCCCCTAATCTTCCAATGAGAAATGAAAATAAATACTTGTTTTTCAGAAGAAATCTCTTGAGTAGTCCAAAAGCAGTGCACCACTGCCATGTAAGTGAAATTGGATGGACTAAATACAGAGAATTCTATTGATTTATCAGGAATCCATGGCTCCATAAATTTGTTTAATTTACTCTCCAGTCATGCTCTCCCCTGGAACTAACTAATCAGACTGTCTTAGGGATAGCACTAGTTACTGAATCCCAATCCCAATTGGGAGTTGATCAAGATTGGACATAGAGGAGGGAGTGGCTCCAAATTATCCAGTTCATCTTGGAGCAAACTCAATTTGTGCTAAATTCTGTAGAAAGAGGTTCTTTCAAAAGTCCCAGACAAATGAATCTCCATGTTAGTATGTCAGCTTGATGGAGATCACTTTCATGATCATCACTCTCCCCTTTAAAAAGGTAATAAAAGTGAAAATGAAAAGCTAATTGCCTTTTTCTAGTAAATACCAGCAGCAGAATATAAAATTGTGTCTTTCTTATAGACTAATTAGCCATGTGACCTGCTTGCCTCAGTTTCCTCACCTGTAAAATGGAGATAATAATGACACTTACCTCCCAGGGTAACTTTGAAGGTAAAACGAGATATTATAAAACCTTAAAGCAAAATGTATTATTATTTATTATTATTATTCCTTCCTCCAAGCCCAACATTCTATTTGCTTTAATAAGCTGTCTTGTTGCTTAGGAGTAAAGACACAAACTCCCACAGGTAGTTCTTCTTACTTCAACATACAGTGCAAAGCTAGGGAACACCATATCTCTGCACTAGTTCTTCCTCAATCTCCTACAGGAAAGATCACTGCTGAGACTGCAAGATCCTAGACACACTTCCATATATTGAGTAGTGACTCTTTTCCTTTGCACTTCAAGGGACATAAAGATTAAGTAAATTGTGTTTCTCCTCTGATAGGAGTAGGACAAGCACATAAAATACCACAGCATGAGTCAGGATGTGTCATGGAAAAAGGACAAACATCTCTGAAGGGAGTAAAGGAAGGAAATGCTGTTGGGACAGGTAGGGAAGGTTTAGTGGAAGAGAAAACATTTGATCTGAGTCTTAAGAAAAGGTGATATTTTGACAGTCAAAGATGTGAGGGAAGGTACTGAGTGTATAATGAACAGCATGAGGAAAATGTCTTCCCTCCCTCTTTTTGAATGGCTCCTCCACCACACTCAAATTGCTGGGCTTTTAATACTCCCTTTCTCATTTCACTTTTCACATATCCATCTCTCTCCCTCTCATGCACATCCTTGTATTTGTCACTGAGTCAAATTTCTTGCATACTTCTTTCTCCTGTGAATGCATTCAGAGATTCATAGATGCTAGAGTTCACGGCCTCAACTATGACTTCTATAGTACAGTGTCAATGGCATACTATACAAATAGCCCACTAAATGATTAACCAATGCTTGCATGCATATGCCTTGCATAACCTGGAGCACCCACATGAACTTCCTTAAAATTCTCACAGTTCTTAAGCATATGAGAGTTTATTTTTTTTAAATCATCCCTGCTATTAAGAATATAGATACTATGATATTTTATACAATGAGAACTAGGTGGTCTAATTGATAAGGCATCTGGCTTCAGATTAGAAAATTAAGGCTTTGAATATCTTCATGATCAAATTCTTTTAAAGCCAGCTAGGTAATTTAGTGACTAGGGTACAAGGACTGGAGTCAGGAAAAAGTAAATTCAAATCTGACCTGGGACATTCCCTATGTGACCCTGGGCAAGTCACTTAACCTCTCTTTGCCTTACTTTTTTCTATTGTACAACTGGGATGATCACAACACTTTTGTTTTGAAGATCAAATTAAACAATATTTGTAAAGCACTTAGCACACTTCTTAACATATAGTAGGTACTATATATAAACGTGCATCCCCTTCTCTCAATGGGTTTTTATTGTCCTTTACATAGTTAGGATTCTGGAAACAATATCACCACATCTAATTGCATGATCTAACTTTATAACTCTTATTCTATATGGCTTTAACACTAAAGTCCCATTAAATTTAGCTTTCTGCACCATTCTTCCAGTTCACCTCTCTCCAGGTCCTGCTATATTGAATAGACTAAATATTCATGAAGATCCAAAGATACTGTGAGGAACTTTTGAAGTCTGAAACATTAAGAGATAACTTTAATTCTTTATCTGCATAGAAAACTTATATTTTGTAAAACTTGTTTACTTTTATTTTCATATTCAATTCCCACAGAAGTGGTGGGGAAAGGGAGGGCAGGTATTATTTTAATTTTATAGAAGTATATTTGAAGCTATAAAAACTAAAGTGGCTTGTGTGTAATTCCCAGACTAGATCCTAACACTCCTGGCTTCTACGTTCTTTTTACTTACCCCATGGCAATTTCATATACAGTATAAGATTTCCTCTTAGAAGGGGAAATTAGGTATACAAGGTAAGGGTGTAAGAAAGCTATAAATCCAACATCACTTTCTCATGTTGAGAGGATGAGCCCTAGTGGACAGGGTTATTGATCAATGAATACCATTAATTGCTCTTTGGGGAGGGAAAAGCCCAATCAAGGAGGCACAGAACCCTGCACAGATATGTGATTTTTATGTCAATGCAATCCATAGAGCTGAGCTGAGTTTTGATATTAGAAACACAGTTTGAAGATATAAATAGTCAAACAACCATTGTCTTCTATGGCCACAAAAAGATGCTTATTACACAATGAAATCAAACTATAAAACAAAGGCATGTAAAACAAGCTGTATGGCGATCGGGCTACATTGCGGGTGCAGCAAACCAAAACATATGAAGGAAGCCAGTGAAGCCATTTTCCAAGAGCACTGAAGGTAATTTTCACTAATGGATTGACCTGCTAAGCAAAAGCATATACAATATAACAAAATACCCATTAGAGAAAATATTTTTCTACCTAATGGCTGTGTATTTAACAAATGTATATCCTAATGGCATACTGGGTCATGTGGAACTTTTCATAAACTCCTGGAACACTACTCCTCTGCACTTTTCCAAAACATTGGTGATGAGATGTGCTCTAAGGGTAGAAACACAATAAAACATTACCCCCTTCCAAGTGAATCTCTCTCTCTCTCTCTCTCTTTCTCTCTCTCTCTCTCTCTCTCTCTCTCTGTTTCTCTCTCTCTGTTTCTCTCTCTCTCATTCTCTTTTTCTCTCTCACTCTCTCTTTCTCTCTCTGTTTCAGATCTGAACCAGATTTAATCCATTTTATAATAATAGTAATTGTGATTATCACAAAAATAAACAGTTCACATTTATATAGTGTTTTAAAGTGTTGAAGCTGGGACATGAATTGAAATTCCTGACTCCAAGTCTCTTTCCATAGCATCATGCTGATACCATTGTAAACTCATAAGGGACTGGGATACCATGACCACTCAATTTTTTTTCTTTGATATCAAGCTTTAATTTCATCAGTGTATGGAAATGTAGGTGTGCATATTGGTTGGATGATAGGAAACTAAAATTCAATTTACAGTCCTAAAGTTTTGTTAGCAGCAGGGGTAATCAACTTGAGAGATTAGGTGACTTCCCCCTGGTCACACAGCTAATATGTTTCAGAATCCAGACATAAATGCATGTCTTCTAGTTTACAAGGTTAGCTTAACATACACTATAGCCTGATGCCTTTTTTTTAAGTGGCATACATGGAAAGTACTTGTTTTCAGAGTTGTACTTTTATAAGGTTAATTTGTGGCCAATGGGAGCTTTATTGACGCAAAAGCATATGGGCCTGAGATACAGCAAGAAGCTAAAAAAAAGCCTGCAAAATTAATTTGATCTTGGTTTGTGGTCCCAGTATTGGAGGAGGGTTAAGGAAAGAAAATATATGTATGCTAAAAAAAAACAAAAACTAATGTAACTGTGGGTTTTATTAAGAGAGGCTAGCTTCTAGGAATAAGGAAATAATAGTATTGCTTTTCTCTGTCCTGGTCAGATATAGAGGATTAGATTCAGTTATGGAGGTCACACTTGTGAAGGACATTGAGAGCTTCAGGTTTACCAGGATTTTCAAATGTCTTGATTTTGTGAAATATGTGGCTTAGTTGAAGGAACTGGGGATTTTCAGCCTAGAGAAGAAAATAGTAGCTATAGCTATAGCTATAGTCACGGTCCTCCTCAATGGTACCTCCTCCCTGAGATTGACCCTGATTTATTATATTAGGTACACTTAAAAAAAAAACAGTACCCTACTGACATAGAACAAAAAGAAAACTACCTGCTTATTAGTCTATCAAATTTACATGTTCTTACCTATGATGATATCTCTTAACTTTCCTTTCTTGTTCTCTCTCCTTTACAAATTAACCAAGTACCAAAGTAATCTCCTAGGGAGCAAGACTTTTCACTTACTTCCACTATTTAATTCTGCAAAGCCCCCAATAAAATAAATTTTTCAAAGTAGACAATGAATAGATTAGTTAATAGCAAATTTCCTCTAGCATGCTATAGCTACAGACATTTTCACATTGTGTCTTTCTTTTGAGTCTAATAACAAAGAATGGGGTAAGTATGGTTGGTATTTCCCCTGTTTTATAGATAAGGAAATTGGGGGTAAAACTAGAGCAATCTGTCCAATGTTACACCAATTGTGATGGTTAGGATTAGGGCACAAATTCAGGTTGTATTCCATTACTCTCTCTAATATACTATTCTGAATTTGGTTACCACATTTTAGCTCAATGACCATTTGATAGGAAATATCTATAATATTAGTTAGCTGTAACAGAGCTGTCCCAAGGGCATGGAAATTCATGAGAACTATCAATATACACTGGTCTTCTGATTAGGTTTTCAAATTAATATGGCAAGGATGTAGGCTAGTTTTCAAAGTTCAATGATAGCTCTTATTTTTATATTCACAAAACATACTACCAGTATGTCTTTGGGCACATCATTTAATTTTCCTTGGCTTCAATTTTTTTTATCTGAAAAACAAAAAAAAAATAAAAGTTTGGAGTACATGGCCTCATATCTATGATCTAACACACAAAAATGTGTGCTAGAGTTTCTATTTCAGAAGTAAGATCTGACCACACTTGTTTGTAGAGTTTTGGTTAACTTAGACTCTTTGATTCAAAAATCAAAACCATTTCTTCAATTAAAAATCATCCAATGCTTGTCAAGTATCTGTCGTCTATGAGCTGACCAATTTGATATTGGCACAAACAATGAAAATCTGAACCAAACCATACCAGACACCCCCATGTGTTTCTTGTCCAAATCTTCTCCTATATTCATCACAGTTGTCTACCCTATATTCTATATAACTTTCTAAATTTTTCTTGATGTTTCAAAGATACCAACATAGAATGCAAGGTGGCCATCTATCATGCTTCACTATTGCTGAGATATTCTCTCTCTTTTTGCTATCAGTGGTGGTACTGGGCCTGGATTCAGGAAGACCTGCATTTAAATCCAGCCTCAGACACTTCTTAATTGTGTGACATTGCTCAAGTCACTTAATCTCCTTGTCCTAGCTTCCTTGACTATAAAATAGAAATAATAATAGTACCTACCTCAAAAGGCTATTGAGAAGATCAGATGAGAAATTTGTGAAAAGCACTTTGCCTGGCAAACAATAGATACTTGTTAAACTAATATGCCTTTCCCCTTTCACTTTTTATTATTATATATTCATTTGACATTCTCCTGAATAGGTATCACTTTAAAAATTAGAATAGTTTCTGCCCTCAAGGTAATTACATTGTTCTCCATTAGACTGTGTGGGGCAATGCAACATTTGTATAGATAGATATATAAAGGGAAAGACAGAAATGATGAAATGTAGTAGAAGGGTTTTAGGAAACTTGAGGAGTGGAACACACTAGGAAATTGGGGTATTGATTAAGACTATGCATAGAAGGTAGCATGTAAACTGATTTTTTTTTGTTAGAAATTAAAAAGATTCTGAAAGGCAGAGATAAGGAAGAACTTTGTTCCAGGCATGAGGCCAGCTTATGCACAGACACAGGGCTGGGAAGTGGGATGTTCAATTCAAGTTTGAATTGAATAAAGTTTGGCTTGAACCTAATAGAATACAATGTTAAATATGGCTAAATATGGTTGTAGTGAGATTATGGAGAACCTTAAATTCTAGTCTGAAAAGTTGTTACCTTATCCTGGGAGAAATAACAGTCATTGATGGAGTTGGAATAAAAAAAAGAGGTGTTTAGGAGTATTTTATAGCTTATGAAATAATAGATTGGAGAGAAAAGAGTGGTGGTAAGAAGACCCATTAGGAGATAATTAAAATAGTTGTAGCCTTGTAAAGAGAAAGGAAATGATTCTGTCCATTTAATGGAGTCAGAATCAAAATGATTTAGATCAAATGCAACAACCATGTCAAATATTTTGAAAACCTTAGCACACTGGCTATTTTTATTGGCAAAGCATATGCAAGATGAGGAGGAAGAATGAAGATATTACAATGTTAGAAAACTGGTTGACAAGGAGGTAAACCTCCTGTCTCTGTGATGAATCGTATCCAGTGCAAAGACCAAATTCAAGACAGATCCTTTGGGGGAATGAAAGGTCCTGCACTTGTTCATGTTTGTGGTTCTTAGTGTGTTGGTTGCTTCAAGCACCAGTAGAAAGCAACATGCTTAAAAGCAAGGACTATTTCAGTGAACTGCAAAATGTCTGACAAATAAAATGTGTTTAGCAAATGCTTACTGAGTTGAATTCAAATGATTTTATCAAATTAAACTGCAGATTTTGCTATAGTTTCTAGTTCTGCTTTCTTAGACCAAGAACAAGCATAATCCCCTTTCAGTTATGGCAGCACTTTGAATACTTGAAAAGTTAGGATTAAACAATAAAACTTCTCTTTTTCTAAGTGAAAATATTTCAGTTCCTTCAAGTGATGCTTATTTGGCATGGATTAGAGGAAAGTGGACTTGTTTAGTTCTTTTTTCAGGAACCAAAACCAAATAACACCATAATTAGTTCCTTAGTTCCTTTTAATTTAAAGTGCATCATTAAATCTACCCCAGAATAATATCAGTTTGAATGACTACATTTCCAGGACTATAATAAAGATGTATCAAGGGAATGCTTCTTTATCACTTGCAATCTATTCTTTTTATCTATTCATTAGATTCTTGATTCAACATTACAGAGCTTTTAAAAATAGAAAATAAAACATATCATAAAAGAATCATAGACTTTGTTGCAAAAGAATTTAGAAGACTTCTAGCCCAAACAATTTTCTAATGAATAATTTTTTACAACATTATTCAACTTCTGTTTTAATGTTTTCAATGAGAGGGGTCTGAGTACTTATGAAAGCAGTGGATTCCATTATAGGTATCTTTGAATTTTCAGAAATTCTCTTATCATGAAAGGAAAACCTATTGTTAAATTTCATCCATTAAAGTATGTTGTGTTTTTTTGGGGGGGGGCAGTAAAAGGGGTAAAGGAGATTTATTTGGATATTGAGTTTGAGGCAAGACCTCTGTGGAGAAATTCCTAGGATGCCATGGGAAATGAATGTCTGGAGATCATGAGAGAGGTTAAGGCTTAAGACAGAAATTTGGGAGCTATTTTCAAAGAAGTGACAGCTGAAGCTATGGACATGAAGTAGAATGCCCAAGGGAGAGAAAAGAAATGTGCAGAATAAAGATCTTGTGGGATTGCCAGAATTTGAGAGGCAAGAAAGTGAAGAGAAATATGGAAATGAATCAAAGAATCCAATCTCAAAGAGGAGGAAAACCAATGCAATACACTGGCATTGAAGGCAAAGGAGGCACGAATATCATGATGGAACAAGTAGTCAGTACTGTTAAATGAAACAGACAGTTTGAGAGGAGTGAGAACTGAGAAAAGGTCACCAGACGATGGTGTTAGAAACAGTGGAAATTCTTGACCTTTGAGAGAGAAATTTCTGTACAGAATGTCAAATTAAGCAATATCGATACAGATATCAAACATATAAGGAATCTTTTTATCATAATGGTTCCTGAGAAAAGCTACCCTGAAATTCAGGAATCTCGGTGGTAGCACCCTCTCACAATATCATTGCTAACCAGGTCCCATCACAGTGGTTAATTTTGCCATTTGGCCAGAAGATATGTTGGTGCAAAAGACACTGAATCAAATGGTACAGTAAATAAAATGACTGTTAAAAATCTCTCTCAGCTATGTTCATATGATTCAACAGAACCAATAGGTTACAACCAGAGAAATGGCAGAAAGGGAAATCACAAGCAAAGAATGCATGTAAATCCATAGACACTCGTGGTCATACATATGGCAATGGCACGAGGGCAGGAAATAGGCATGAAAAAGAAATCATAAAGAATCTCTTCAGTCAGGATACACACATGTTGAAGGCACACATATAGAAAACAGATTCAGTCTGGTGAAACTCACATCCAGGGAAACTCACTCCTCTACTGATTTCATTACATAGCTCTCTGTTACTTTCTCAGGAATATCAGCTCTCACTGTCTCTACTGGGTGACTCCACTATTGTCCATTAATCAAGTTTCTCTCTGTTATCATCACCTACATTTCAGAATGGGTCATCCTCTAGGCTTTTGAATGTCGTTGACTAAGATGTAGATTAGTAAGCCTAACAAGAGATATCTAACAGTTTTTTAATGTCATATATTAGGATAAGATACTACATTTAGTGAAGGGAAGCTGATGAATGCCAGATAGGGCTTGCCTGCCCATGATTGAATTGATTTATTTATCTTATTATTTCTGTTGCTGATTCAAAGTCTTTAGTGATAGACAACAATCTGATTTAGCATTGGAAATTGTCTTTCTTAAGTAGGAAATTCATATTTAACCCAATTTGGGAGTCTTATGTCCTCCTCCCTAATTTACCTACACATCCACAAAAAAATGGGAAAAAAAATGTGTTGCCTAGGGTTGCAAAGCCTAAAATATCTTTGGCAATTTCCATACAAATACAGCAAAGGGGAAAATACAAAACCTTTGTCTTCCACCCTCTTGACCTATAAACACACACACACACACACACACACACACACACACACACACACACACACACATATGTACATACATATATACAGGTATCCATAAGACATCTTAATCTTTTATCATCTTGACTTATTCAATCTATGTATGTGTACACACATAGACACACATTTATACATATATGGATATCTATCATATAAATATAAATATATGATAAATATATGAATGCATATACAAATTGTATCTGAAGCACTCAGCATAATCCCTTTGCAGGTAAAAATCCCCCTGTGTTATGTTAATATTATTTCTCATCCTTCTGGGACAATTAATCCTATTTTTAAACCTATAACTTCTTGTCATTCTGGGATCCATCTGCATGTTTCTGGCCTCTATAATTAGGCCTGATGTCTTCAGTTCCTTTTTTTTTCTATCTCTTGGTAGCTTCTAAACATTCAATCACAAAGATTAACAACGATAAATAACACTGAAATTCAGCACTTACTATCCACTCAGAATTTTACATTTCAATTTCATCCCTGCTTAATTCAATAACACAAAACCAAATTTCAGTAAGCTGTTATAATTGATTGTTCCATTAATTTAAAATAGCTACTACAATCACTGGTTCATTAACGTAGAATTAATTTCAATTAACAATTACAATTGCTTATCAACTTATAATTGTTGATAAATGAATTAGCAGTATACCACAAGTAGTAAAAAGAGCAGCTTACATTGCTAGAGGTTGATGGGTGACAAATCAAAGGGTAAATAGAGGCAGGGAATGCAGATTACTCTTTCAAGGGGTATGTCAGAGAAGCAAAGGTAGGAATAAACCTGAAAGGGAAAGTAGGATCTAACGCAAAGAATTGGGGAGAGGGGAGAAGTGGAGTTGTTTTTGATCTATGATAGGGAAAACCTGAGAATATTTATAAGCAGCAGGAGATGAAGATAATTGAGAGGAAGAAATGGATAATGGAAATCCAGGTAGAAAACATGAGCAGAATGAGGTGCTGGAGAAACCCAGAGGGGATAGAATCACTTATTACTTTGAGACACCCCTCCAAAAAAAAGAGGTGGGAAAGATGAACTTTAGTTGAAACTATGGGTAGCTTATAGCTGCTGCTTCTTCATTAAGTAGAAGAAAATGTTATTAATTAGATTTGGGGACATAAAAATTCTGGAACAGTTCCTGTGGGCTCTGTTAGAGGGTGTTATTTCCCTTTGGCTGGTTGCAAGAGAAGTAGTTGTGGAGAAACTGAAAAACGCACTTTTTTTCCCTTAAACTACTGAGTTTAAAGCATACCTAATACTGTATGTATAGCATACCTAATGATGTTC
>CM053581.1:176800023-176819488 GCA_028627135.1 Pseudochirops cupreus | reverse complement strand
CTTTTAGGACATAATGTCATAAACAGAGTAAGAAGAAGCTTTAGAGCTCATCTAGTCAAACTACCTCATTTTATGGATAAAGAAACTTAGAGAAGAGAGAATGATTTTCCCAAGGTCAAATAGCTATAAATAGTAGAGTCAGAATTAGGACATGTGTCTTTTGCCTTCAATTTCAGTGTGTTTTATACTGTACAATTTCTCTTTATTAATTCAGTGCCTTCTTCCTTTTCCCACTTACTACACTATTATCTTTTCATAGTCTTATCTGATTTATACCCCACAAAAAATTTCATCTTTCCATCTAAGTCTATCAAGTAGCCCTCTTGTATTTGGATTTCCATTGTTGGAAATCTGTTAAAAAAGAAAGAAAAGAAAAAAAAATCTTTTACATAAATTAATTCAACCTAAATATAAATCTTCAATTATTTGTCTCTCTTTATTTCTGTTAAATTGTTTGTGTCTCAGTAGGCATTACCTTTGTTGCTGTTGTTGTTTGCAAATGATATGAATGAATACAATAGCATTTATTAAGCTCTTACCTTGTGTAAAGCACTCTTCTAAGTGCAAAGACAGTTCCTGCTCTCAGGGAAATCACATTGAGAGAGATATCATATATAGCTGTAAGTAAGATGGAAAATCTCCATGGTCTTTAGGGAGCATAAACGAAGCATAAGGAAATATATCTTCTTTAATGCCACTTCCACTGATAAACATCATATCCATTTCTGACATAAATCTTTTGACATTGCCAAGCATGTTGGTGTTGAGCACTTTCTATGACAGATCTTCAGTAATTGTGGCTACAAAGAAGTCTGTAGCTCTAGTACCATCAGGGGTATTTTTCCAGCCCCTACCTCCATCTAGTTTGCTTCTCTTGATCAGAGAGGTTGAGGTTGTGCTTACCAGCCCAATATCAGCTAGGCAAGGGGGCTTAGAAAGAACTATTGTTGTGAAAGTTCTTATTCTGAGAGTCCTGGACTGTCCACATCAGAGAGGTGGTGGTGTTTTGACTTCCTTAGGATATGCTGCCTAGTATCTCTGAAGGGTGACTGTTGCTTTAGCTAAGTTGATATAGAGGAACATCAATAATTTTAATAATGACACTAATATTGACTAGCATTTATATAGCACTTTTAGGAAAGTGTAATGCTTTACATGTTACCTCATTTAATAGTCATAACAATCTTGCAAGATAGGTACTAGACTACCACCTAGTTGCCTCCAAATATTACATAGTAATTTAAAGTTTGCGATAGACGACATATATTGACTTCTTGGCTCCTTTTTTAATTATATAATTTTTATAATTATTTTCCTTTTATATAATCATCCTTAACCATTCATTGTCAATACACATTAAATGTTAAATATATCCATTACATATATGCATACATACATATATCATGTGGGGAATTGGCCATGGTTATTTTATATATTGTTGTATTCTACTTTAACTTGTTTTCTTTTAATAGCATCCATTAATGGTATTGTTGTTAGTTTTATAGTATCATGGTAAAGTGGAAATAATTATGGAACCGCAGTTAAAGGATACAAATTCAATGTTTTCTCTTACTATGTCTGCCATTATCTTTAAGAAAATATCTTGATGTTTTTCTAATACATTTATAATTGAATCTAAAGTGTTTCTTTATTGTTTTCATTCATTTAACATAGCTTTATTATGAACTTTTAAAATTTTAGATTTCCATCAGGCATGTAGCTTTTGTTCATATCTTCCTTACTGATTGTTATTTTATTAAATCATGACTCATTAATGTACCTTAATGTACATTTAAAATGTTCTGCCTTTCAGAATTTATCCATAAATTCTGTGTGCTCTAGCAAAAGGTATTTTCATGTACCTTTACATTTGCATTTGTGGGGAATTTTTTCAATCAAGAATTCATCTAGAAGAGATTAATGATAAGTGAATATCTTCCGTCACAGGTATAGTGGGCACTTTTCTCTTTTTTCCTGCCTTTTGCCCATTAATATCACCTTGGAATGATCAGAACCAAGGTTATTTAATTGTTGATGTATATTTCAGAGGAAAAGCAATCATTCTATTCCTAGTGGAGGATCACCAGTTCTTACTAATAGGGTTGTCTATAATGTCTTCTGCTACTATCATCTGACATATTGATGAACCACTAGTACTTTCCCTCTTTTACATACACATCACAGATAAATTTTCTTTTTTAGTCTCCCCCAATTACAGAGTGAGATCCATGAAAGAAGGGTCAGGCTCACATTGTTTTATTTGTGTCCTCAGCATCAATAAAATGTTAGCCACATAAAACTGCTTAATACAAGCTTTTGAATTCAATCAATCAATAAATTTATTTTGTGTGCCATAAGGCCATTAAGTCCAGTTCTTTCAGAAATTTTTTTCATATTTTTATTGATCACATTGTGTTATTAAGCTACTTAAATATTTTACTACTTTTATTTCCTATTTAATTTTTTAAAATATGTTTTCTTTTGTAATTGTATTTATTCTATAAGCAGGTAGCCGATTGTTTAAAAGTAATATTTTGTCATTGGCATTGGTTCAATTAAGTACAATATAATTACATTATTTTCAATGTTTGAATCCATATATTATCAACAAAATCCTGAAATTAACAGTAGCAAGATAAAATTTAATCTATATTATTTTGTGAAATATGTGTGCATCTATCTCCATATACACATATAAATATATGTCTTTTATAGTCAAATGGATTTTATTAAATCTTTTTAATAACTTGTTTTCTTTTCATAAATGAACTCATCATATTTACAGTGTGAACTTCCTTCTTCAAATACGAGTTTCACATAATTTTTGTTTAAATATTTTTTTCAGAATGAAATAGAATTTTTATTTCAATAACAGTAATGCTTTCCCAAATTTAACACACACACATGCATACACATGTGCACACACACACACACACACACATACAGAGAGAGAAAGAAAAAGAGAGAGAGAGAGAGAGAAGAAAAAGAGAGAGACAGGGACAGAGAGAGAAAGAGAGAAGGAAGAGAGAGAAGAAAGAGAATCCTAAATAAGGTTATTGGATTTAATTTTTTTTTAAATAAAATTCAACCTGCTCTTTGTACAGGACTGTCCGTCCTGCCAGACACACCTCATTAACACGTTGACTGCTGTTGTAGTAACTGTTATTTTTCTCTGTATTTCTCAATAACAAACTTTAAACATTCATTTGTAAAATAATAAGTTCTGAGTTGAACAGGATCTAATACATGCTTAATAACTACTTTTACAAAAATGTTTCTTTTATTTTGATAAATATTTCCAAATAACATTTTTTTTAAAATTATAACTTTCTTTACAAAATGATTTCTTAATTCTCTCCCCTCTTTCCATTCCTGCCTCCACTTGAGAAAGCAAGCAATTTGATGTTTATTATGCATGTGAGGTCATACAAAATATTTTCATACTAGGCATGTTGCAAAAGAAAACACAGACATAAAAAGAAGAAAAATAAAGTAAAAAAAAAAAGAAGAAGAAAGAAAGTATGCTTCCATCTTTATCCAAAATGTGCCATCTCTCTCTGTGGAGGGGGGATAGAATTAGTCACAATGAGTCTTTTTAGATCGTTGTATTACTAAATTGTTTATGGTTCATTTTTAGCAAAATATAGTTTTCCTGCTTATCATTTTAAATTAGTTATATTCTTGCTTTTGCATTGTCGGAGAACATGGTTGTTACCCTTCCCTCCGGCCCCATTTTTTTTTTAACTTTAACTGAAGCATAATTGATTCTGCTACAGCTATTTATTTTAAGGCTGTCTGTTTCTCTTGGTTTCAGGTGTCTTTCTTGCAGACAACATATTGTTGGATTCTTGAATCTAATAAATGTTAATATCTGTTTCCATTTTATGTGTGAGTTCATCACATTCACATTTGCATCTATGATCACTATTTATTTACCTCCATCTTATTTTCTTTTGTTTATCCTTCTCTTTATCTTTTTATCCTGTCACTTACACTAAAGTCTATTTTGCTTCTTACTGCCTTCTTTGATCTGCCCTCTGTTTTATCACCTGTCTCCTTGATCATATCTCCTTAACATCATACTTTACTATTGGTAAGATAGATTTCTATCAAGTATACATGTATGTATGCATTATATGTATGTGTTAAAATACACATGCATGCATATGTGCACATATATTTTCAAGTTTTGCATCAATTTAGAAATAAATGAGGATCAATAATTATCATGCTCCTGCCATTTTCTTCTCCACTCTAAAAGCTCTTCTTTGCGTGGCTCTTTGCAAGAAAAAAAAAACCAAATATTTTGCAGAAGTACATTTTTAGCACTCATTTTTTTAAAAATTCAATTTATTTTAAGTTTTCATTATTTACTTCCATAATAATTTTAATTACAAACTTTCTCCCCCTTTTATCCCTACCTTCACATGAAGATGATTTGTAATCTGATATGGGTTCTACATTTGCTTTCATATTAAACATATTTTCAGATTAAATATATATGACATTCATTTATCTTTAAATTTTGAGTTCCATATTTTCCTTTTAAAAATATCTATCTATCATCTATCTAGCTATTTATCTAGCTATCTAGCTATCTATTCATTTATATATTTGTTTATTTATTTATTTACTTACTTTTAGTATTCAGCATTCATTTCCACAAGATTTTGAGTTACAAATTTTCTCCTTGTTTTCCCCCTAACCCCCATCTCAAGACAGTTAGCCTACTGAATACCCCTTCCAAAATCTGCTCTCTCTTATCCTTCCCTATCTCCCCTCTAACTTTCTAGTAGGGCAAGATGGATTTCTTAATCCCAGTGCCTGTATATCTTGTTTCCCAGTTGTATGTAAAAAACAAAACAAAATAAAACAAAATATTTTAAAATTAACATTTGTTTTTAAAACTTTGATTTCCAGATTCTTCCCCTTCTTCCCTCCTCACCCACCCCCACTGAGAAGATAAGCAATTCAATATAGGATGTACATGTGTAGTTACACAAAACATTTGTATAGTAGTTATATTGTGAAAGACTAACTATATTTCCCTCCATCCTATCCCATCCCCCACTTATTCTATTTTCTACTTTGACCCTGTCCCTTTACAAAAGTATGTGCTTCTAACTACCCTCCTCCCCAATATATTCTCCCTTCTATCATTCCCTTTCTTATCCCCTTTCTCCCTCCTATGCTATAGGGTAAGATACCAAAAAGAGTGCATATGTTATTCCTTCCTTAAGCCAAAGTCAAGGAGAGTAAATTTGTCCCACTCCCTATCACCTTCCTGCTCTTCCCCTCCATTGTATCTGTTTTCTCTTGCCTCTTCTATATGAGATAATTTATGCTATTCTATCTCTCCCTTTCTCTTTCTCTCATCATACTCCTGTCTTACCTCTTAATTTTATTTTTTGGACATCATCACTTCCTATTCAACTGATTCTGTGTACTTTGTCTAGCTATACATGTACACACATATACATACACTCACATATGTATTTATACACACATAAACTCTCCTATACATTTATATTTATGTATACATATATGCACTATTATGTTCCCTTCAACTATCTTCATACTGAGAAAAATCTCAGGAGTTAAAATTATCATTTTTCCATGTAGGAATATAGGTAGTTCAACTTTAATAAGCTCCTTTTGTTTTCTTTTTCCTGTTTACCTTCTCATGCTTTTCTTGCTTCTTGCAATTGAAAGTCATTATTTTCTGTTCAGCTATGTCTTTTTTATCAAGATTACTTTCAAGTACTCAATTTCACTGGATGACCATATTTTTCTCTGAAGCATTATAGTCAGTTTTTCTGGGTTGGTGATTCTTGCTGTTAATCCTAGCTCATTTGACCTCCAGAATATCATATTCCAAGCCCTTTGACCCCTTAGTTTAGAAGCTGCTTGGTCTTGTGTTATCCTGATTGTGTTTCCACAATGCTCAAATTGCTTCTTCCTGATTGCTTACAATATTTTCTCCTTGACCTAGGAACTCCGGAATTTGGGTATGATATTCCTAGGAGTTTCCTATTTGGGATCTTTTTCAAGAGGCGATTGGTCAATTCTTTTAATTTCTATCTTGCCCCCTAGTTCTACAATACCAGGGCAATTTTCCTTGAGAATTTCTTGAAGGATGATTTCTAGGCTCTTTTTTTTTATCATAGCTTTCAAATCATACAATAATTTTTAAATCATCTCTCTTGGATCTGTTTTCCAGGTCAGTGGTTTTTCCAATGAGATATTTCATATTGCCTTCTTTTTTTTTTTTCATTTGTTTAGATCTGTTTTCTAGTACCTTGATTTCTCATAAAGTCATTTGCTTCCATTTGCTCTAATCTAATTTTGAAGGAAATATTCTCTTCAGTGAGTTCTTGAAATTCCTTTCCCATCTGGCCAATTTGTCTTTTAAGGCATTCTTTCCTCATTGGCTTTGTGGGCCTCTTTTGTCATTTGAATTAGTTTATTTTTAAGTTGTTATTTTATTCAGAATTTTCTGGGTCTCCTTTAATGGCTGTTGTCTCACTTTTCAGGATTTTCTTACATTTTTCTTATTTCTCTTCCCAATTTTTCCTCCACTTCTCTTACTTGATTTTCAAAATCCTTCTTGTGCTCCTCCATGGCCTATAACCATTTCAAATTTTTCTTGGAACCTTTTGATGAAGTTTTGACTTTGTTTTCTTCTTTAGGTTCCATGTTTTGATCCTTTTTTGTCCCCAAAAAAGGATTCTATGATCTGATTGCACTTCCCTTGCTTACTCATCTTGCCATCCAATTGCTTCACTTTTGAGCTCTTTTCCATGGTAGAACTCTGCTTCCAGAGTGGAGACATCTGTGTCCCAAATGGCTGGAATTTTCCCAAATGTTGTCAGAGCTATGAGGAGGGTGCCCTCTCTACAGACACCCCAAGGTCTGGCACAATGGGTACACACCCCAGGAACCCCACTCAAGACAGTGATCTATATCCAAGCCGGTCAAAGCAAGAGTGATTACACTCTGAATGGTTGCTTGGTCCCTCCTGTAGGCTAGGAGCTCCAGAAGCAGCCATGCATCAGCTGCTGCAGCCACCAGGCCTCTGCTACCTTTAACTCTGAGGGGCAGTGGCCAAACTGTGCTCTTCAGTCACCTGGTTCCAACAGAGTTCTCCACTGACCTTTTACTTTCTCTTTGGAATTTATGGTTCAAGAAGTCTGGAATTCACCACAGCTGCTGGAGATTCACCCTCCTGAAGTCTGCTCTGGCCAGTCTGTGCCACTTTTTGGGGCCACAGTGGGTCTGGGACTTCATGGCTCATGGGGAACTCTGCTTGGTTCCCACCTTGGTGCGACTGACCCTACCTGTTGGCCTGCCAGGCTGCTTTCAGTGGGAGATTTGTTTCTCTCCTTCACTCTGTTGGTTCTTTAGCTCTAAAATTTGTTTATAGCCATATTTTAGGTATTGGAGGTGGTTGCAGGTCAGATAAGCTCCTGCTTTTACTCTACCATCTTGGCTCCACCCTGATTTCCATATTTTCTCCCACCCTCTCTCCACTTCCATTATTGAAGAGACAGGAACTTTCATATATGTTGTGTGTGTTCAGTCATGCAAAACATATTTGGATATTAGTCATGTTGTGAAAGAAAACACAAAGCCCATACCAAAAATGAAAAAAAAGAAGAGAAATAAATTGAAAAGAAAAACTATATTTCAATCTGTATTTAGAATCCCTCAATTCTTTCTTGGAAGATGGATACAATTTTTCTTCCTAAATCTTGGAGAATTGTCTTGCATCATTATGTTGTTGAGAATAGCTAAGTAATTCACAGTTGAACATCATATAATATTGCTGTTGCTGTATACAACATCCTCCCTGTTATGCTCACTTTACTTTATGTCAGTTTATGTAAGTCTTTCCAGGTTTTTCTGAAAGCATCCTGGTTTTCCTTTCTTAGAGTACAGTAGTATTCCTTAAAAATTGTATACAACTTGTTTAACCATTCCCCAGTCGATGGACATATCCTCAGTTTCTAATTCTTTGTCAGAACAAAAAGAGCTGCTATGGCTGTTTTTGTACATAAGGGTCCATCTTTATCAATTTGGGATGTAGCTCTCACAGGACTATGCTGGGTCAGAAGTTATGCCCAGTTTTATACTCCTTTGGGCATAGTTCCAAATTGCTCTCAGAATGGTTAGATCAGTTTACAGCTTCAACAATAGTGCATTCATGTCCCAGTTTTCCTACATCACCTCGAACATTACTTTTTTGTCATATTATCCAATTTGATAGCTGTGAACTGGTACCTTAGAGATGTTATAATTTGCATTTCTTTAATCAATAGTTATTTAGAACTTTTTATTTTTCATATGACCATAGAAAGCTTTGTTTCCTTGTTCTGAAGACTGCCTGTTCATATCCTTTGCTCATTTTAGGAATGCCTTGTATCCTTAATTTGTCTCAGTCCTTTATATATTTAAGAAATGAGACCTTTATCAGGGACATGCTATAATTCCCCCCCTCCCCCAGGTTTTCTGCTTTCCTTCTTAGCTTGTCTGCATTGGTTTTGTATGTAAAAAACAAAGAAACAAAACAACAACAACAACAAAAAAACCTTTTTTATTTAACAATCAAAATCATCCACCTTACATCTTATAATGCTCTCCCTTATTTCATCATAAAATTATTCCTTTATCCAGATATCAGGCAGACAACATTTCACATTTCCCTAATTTGCTTATGGAATTTCCCCTGTATGTCTAAATTGTGTATCCATCATGATATTATCTATGCGTATGGAATGAGATACTGGTCAATGCTGCCAAAATGTGGTTTTTTGTTTTCCCAGAAGGTGTTTTTTTTTGTCAAAAAATGAATTCTTGGGGCAGTTATGTGGCACAGAGAATAGAGAACTGGCTCTGGCACCAGGAGAACCTGAGTTCAAATATGGCCTCAGACACTTAACACATACTGGCTGTGTGACCTTGGGTAAGTCATTTAACCCCAATTTCCCTGCCTTCCCCCAACCAAAAAGACAGAAAAATATACTGAGTTTTTGTTCCAAAAGTTTACATCTTTTCATTTATTAAACAGTAAGTTATTATGGTCATTTACCACTTTGCATGATTTACTTAGTTGATTCCCCTGATCCACATCTCTGTTTTTTAGCTAGTAATAGATTATTTTGATGATTACCAGTTTGTAATGCAGTTTAAAATCTGACAAAGCTAGGTCACCTTTCTTCACACTTTTTTTCATTGATTGCTTGATTTTTTTTACCTTTTGTTCTTCCAGATCAATTCTGTCATCATTTTTCCTAGATGTATAAAATAAGTTTTGGGTGATTTAATTAGTATGGAACTGATTAAGTAAATTAATTTAGGTTAAAAATTAATTTTTATGTATTGACTTAATTTATATATGAACAAATAAATTTGTTTCCAATTTTTTAGATCTGACTTTATTTGTGTGGAAAGTGTTTTGTAATTGTGTTGCTATAGTTCCTGAGTTTGTCTTGGCAGGTAGACTCTCAAGGATTTTATATTATCTACAGCTATTTTAAAAGAAATTTCTCTATCTCTTGTTGCTGTGATTTGTTGGTAAAATATAGAAATATGATTTATGTGGATTTATTTTATATCCTCCAACTTTGTGAAAGCTGTTAATTATTTCACATAGGCTTTTTTTTTCAGTTGATTCTCTAGGATTCTCTAAATGTATCACCATATCATCTGCAAAGAGACAGTTTTGTTTCTTCACTGACTCTTCTTATTCCTTTGGTTTTTTTCCATCTCTTATTGGTATAGCTAAAATTTCTAGTACAATATTGAAAGACAGTAGTGATAATGGACATCCTTGCTTCATCTTTGATTTTATTGGAAAGGCTTCCATCTTATACCCATTACACATAATGCTTGATGATTGTATTAGATAGATAATTTAGCAGAGATGAATAAAATCCTGAACAGTAGTGAGAACCCCTAACAAAGATAATATTATTTTATAGTGGGGCTAATCAACATGATATCATGACTGCCACTAAGAGGATTCAAAGGAGGAATAGATATTGGAAGAACTAGATAGGAATATCAGAGTGAAATTATAGTGAAGAACTTATTTAAAAAGGGGAACAGATTATGGTGGTAGGCAAATGAGATCAAAACTTGTGCAATAAACTGGAATAACAAGTAAAATTTTAGGGCCCTAAAGTCACCATTGGGATAATATGCACAGGAATAAAAAATGAAAGAACTTCAGCATGAGAGAGTAATGGTACACAGAATTTTAGATCTAATAGGTACAACACTTTTTGATGAAGATGAAGTCAGAGACATGATTATTTATGTCGCTGTTAGAGGTCAAGTAAAAGTGGTGATAATAGGAACGGAGGAGAATAAAAAAATTCAGTGTTTGAAAGACCAGAAGCACAGTTCTTGATATCCCTGAAGATGAAGGCAGAGTTTGGATGAGAGAAGATGATTTGTGCCTAATACTGAAATTACTGAAGAAAATCTCATTAAATGGCTATACCCAAAGTGTAGCCATTAATTGTTCAAAGACAATTTTGAAGGAGGTAACCAGTGTAGTCATCAAGGGATATGTGCTTAGTCATGTGTTATTTAACATTATTTGTCAATCACTTGAAAAATGTATATTATGCAAGCCTATGAAATTTCCAGGTGACACAAAACTAGGAGAGAATAAACACAGTGAATGATAAACTCATACTTCAAAACAATTTTGGCAGGTTAAAAAATTGGAATGATTTTAATCATATGATAACTAATAATGACATAATAAATCAATTTTGCAGGCATAATATGAAAGAAGGAAAGCTGCAATTCACCTGTGAAAGATGTGGAAACTTTGGTATCTAGTATAAGATCAATGAATCAACAGAGTAATAGGGCAGCAAAACAAAGGCTTACAATTGTAGACTGAATTGAGAAGTATGAGGTCTCAGACTAAAGAGCTGATAGTACTGTTGTACTTTGGCTTGATTATATTCATTTCTCATATTTGTATTTGATATGATTATGTTCATATTTTAGGAGAAACATTGACATTCTGAATTTTCTTCAGAGGGGCAAAAAGGATGGTAATGGAACAGAATACTATATCAGATTTAATTAAGGTATATAAGGGTATGTACATTAAAAAAAACAAACAAACTTGGAAATCATCATCAAATGTTATGGACGTATCATTTAGAAGAGATTAAAAAAAAATAATTTGGTCCAGAGGAAAAATCCTGGAAAATTGGTGAAAGTTTTAATTTTAATTTTATTTTTTTTAGAAATCATCCCTTCATTCCCTTCATATTCAACTCATCCTGTGCCATCTGTCTATGTATACACATACATACATATGCACACCCTTGCATATATATTTATAAACACATACACCCTCCTATACATACATATATATGTATTTATACATATATATGTATGTATACATATATAAATATATATTCCCTTCAACTATACTCATAGTGAGAAATCTTATGAGTTACAATTATTGTTTTTCCATGTAGGAATGTAAATAGTTCAACTTTAATAAATTCCTTAGAATTTCTTTTTCCTGCTTACCTTCTCATGCTCCTCTTGCTTCTTGTATTTGAAAGTCAAATTTTCTGTTCAGCTCTATTTTTTTCCTTAAAAATGCTTAAGAGCCCTCTATTTCATTGAATGACCATATTTTCCCCTGAAGCATTGTACTTGGTTTTGCTGGGTAGGTGATTCTTGGTTTTAATCCTAGTTCCTTTGACCTCTGGAATACTATATTCCAATCCCTTTGATCCCTTAATGTGCAAGCTTCTAGGTCTTGTGTTATCCTGATTGTGTTTCCACAATACTCAAATTTGTTCTTCCTAACTGCTTGCAGAATTTTCTCCTTGAGCTTGAAACTCTGGAATTTTTCTTTTT
Organism: Pseudochirops cupreus; assembly: GCA_028627135.1. Classification (NCBI taxonomy): domain Eukaryota; kingdom Metazoa; phylum Chordata; class Mammalia; order Diprotodontia; family Pseudocheiridae; genus Pseudochirops; species Pseudochirops cupreus. Next base: position 176,807,590 of record CM053581.1, on the reverse strand, counting down.
GGGATCTTTTTCAATAGGTGAGCAGTGAATTATTTCAACTTCTCTTTTGCCACCTCGTTCCAGAATATCAGGGCAATTTTCCCTAAGAATTTATTAAAGGATGATTTGAAGGCACCTTTTTTGATTATGGCTTTCAGGTGGTCCAATTCATTTTAAATGATCTCTCCTGGATCTATTTTGCAGGTCAGTGGTTTTTCCAATGAAATATTTCACATTGCCTTCTATTTTTTTTTTCATTTGCTTAACTCTGTTTTGTAGTATGTTATTTTCTCATGAAGTCATTAGCTTCCATTTTCTCTAATATAATTTTGGAGGAATTATTCTCTTCAATGAGTTTTTGAAATTCCTTTTCCATCTGGCCATATTTGCTTTTTAAGGCATTGTTCTCCTCATTGGCTTTTTGGTCCACTTTTGCCATTTGAGTTAGTCTATTTTTTAAGGTGTTATTTTCTTCAGTATTTTCTGAGTCTCCTTTAGCATGCTGTTGACTTGTTTTTCATGATTTTCTCACTTCATTCTCATTTCTCTTCTTAATTTTTCCTCCACTTTTCTTACTTGATTTTCAAAATCCTTCTTGAGCTCCTCCATGGTCTATAACCAATTCACATTTTTCTTGGAAGCTTTTGATGCAGGAGTTCTGACTTTGTGTCTTCTTCTTGTTCCATGCTTTCATCCTTTCTGTCTCCCAAAGAGGATTCTATGGTCTATTTGTGCTTCCTCTGCTTGCTCATATTGGCAGCCAATTCCTTGAATTCTGAGCTCTTTGCCATGGTAGAACTCTGCTTCCAGATTGCAGATATCTATGTCCCAAATTGCTAGGGGTTTTGCAGCTGCCAGAGCTATTAGGAGGGCACCCTTCCTGCAGCCCCCACCAGCTGTGGCACACTAGCCACACACCCCAGGGCCACTAAGACCATGATCCAGATCCAAGCGTGTTATAGGAAGAGCAGTTACCCTCTGAGTGGTTGCTTGGCCCCCTTACAATCAGCTGTCCAGGAGCTCTGGAGGTAGCCATAAGGTAGTAACTGCAGCCACGATGCCTCTGTCAGTTCTTGCCCTGGGGTCAGGGGGCAGACTACTCTTCTCCACCCAGTTTCAACAGAGCTCCCCATTGACCTTTTATTTATTTATTTATTTTTGGACTTTATAGATTGAGAAGTCTGGAAATCACCACAACTGCTGGTTATTCACTCTCCTGAAGTCTGCTTAGGCTGGCACTGATTGGGTCAACCCCAGGGCCAATACTGCATGGCTCAGGTGGGACTGCCCTTGGCTGCCAATGAGGTGTGATAGATCCTTCCTGGTGGCCTGCTGAGCTGCCTTCAGTGGGAGATTTGTTTCTCTCTGTCACTTTGTGGGTTCTGTGGCTCTAAAATTTGTTTAGAGTCATTATTTTTTACATATATTGGAAGTGGTAGGAGCTGGAACCATGCAGAAGTCCTGTTTTTACTCTGCCATCTTGGCTCTGCCCCTGAGAGTTATAGATGGATAGATTTTTGTCTACATATAATGGAATTTCTAGAACTGATTTTCCCCATACTAAAAAGAGCTACATCATAACCTAGTGTTTTCCCCATTTCTTTAAGACTTTGGGATGACTGAAAGCTGTATAAACATCTTTTGGCATAATGAAAATGAGTTGAATTTTTACAGTGTGAACTGGATTTGCTTATAAGTCTCTTCTAGCTCTCAGATTCTATATGAGATAATGACTAGTTAATAAGAATGGTGATGTCCCTACTGATTAAAGGACTTAAATTGATGGATTACATCTGTTTTGATCCTATTCCTTTTATTCTTTCAAGCTAGCAAATGAGTTAACAAAATTATGGGTTTTCAAACTAAGAAAATATTTTGAGGCTGGACCTTTTCTACATAAATTGCTGAAAGCAATTGTAAATAATTAGCATTTTTAGGAAGCTAGTCTGGGTATGAAATACAATATTGTCTAACTTTTAATATATTATACGGTTTCCTTATTGAAAACTAATCTTCTATTTCTTTTATGTTTATACAACTAATCCACACACATACAAACACACACATATGTGTTTGTGTGTGTGTGTGTGTCTGTGTATGTATGTACATTAATTGATTTGCCCAGGATAACAAATCTAGCAAGTAGCAGAGATTGCATTTGAACTCAGGTTGTCTTGACTCAAAATACAACATTCTATATACTGTACTCCACTGATATGTGTGTGAGTGAGTGTGTGTGTGTGTGTGTGTGTGTCTGTGTCTGTGTCTGTGTCTGTGTCTGTGTGTGTGTGAGAGAGAGAGAGAGAGAGAGAGAAAGAGAGAGAGAAAGAAAACCAGTCTCATAGACAACAAAATGTGGGTTCAAGTCCCATCTGCATTGGTAGATGGCATTTCCTAACCTAGATTTTCCCTCCATACAGGAAATCATATGCCTAGATTGGGGGGTCAGGAACTTGTGGCCCTCTATGTCCTTAAGTGTGGGCCTTTGACTAAATCCAATCCAAACTTCACAGAACAATTACCCTTAATAAAAGTATTTGTTCTGTAAATCTTGAACACAGTCAAATGACCTGACCTATGTCTAATCCCTATATACTGTCTGTCCCCTTTAGACTATAAGATCCCCCAAAGGAGGGATTGTTTCTTTTATATATCTACATATACGTACACGCACACACATACACATACACATACACACACACACACACACACACACACACACACACACACACACACACACATACACATCCCTAGCACCTAATAATACAATGTCTGGTCCATTGTAGTGTTTGTTACATACTGTCTCTTTTAGATGGTGCCCATTCATACACAACTGATTAAAGCCAAAATGTTCAGAAAATATGTTTTTTTCATGTAAATAAAAAAAAGATTCAAATCAATTTGTAGGGGAGATAAGTTATTGCCTCTATTGTAGATAAATATTGTGATGCCTGAAAAGAAAAGGAAAATAATTATGTTTTAATAAAAACTGTTAAATATGTAGATGAAGAAATAGTTTTTAAGTGAAGTTTGAGCAATTTGGGATGGAAAATAAACTGTTTTTTAAATATAAAGACAAATTATTTTGTAAAAATGTGGGGTGAGGACTTTTTGCATATAAACAGTTTGATAGCTTAGAAAGGTAGGGAAATATCTTATTTTTTAAAAGCCAGAAAATATGAGTACAAAGAAACAATTTGAAAGTGACCATGTTAAAAACTTAGAGGTGAAGAGCATCATGGTCCTGCATGTTATTTGAATATATCTGTTTCTAGATTTACAAGAAACTAAATTAAAGGTGGAAATCACAGATATTTGGGGATTATAGCATTATGCTTGGATAAATGTAAATTTCATGTGGGGTTAATTTTTACTTTTTAAATGAAAGGTAAATCATTGATTCCAGGAGCATCTAATTTAGGTCACTGAGAAATATAGAATGTAGTAGACAGAAGATGTAAATTGAGGTTTGCATGGAAAAGAGATTCAATCTCCTAGAAGATAAGAAAGAATAGCAGCAGGATGGGGGTGGGGAAAAAATACCAGTTCTTTCAGAACTCAGTGTGTGAAGAGGATAGCAAATGGGGAAGTCTGGTGACAAATAGATTTCAGCTAGGTGATTCCTGATTGATCTCAAAATCATTGAACAGCAATTTCAGTTGTAAATAGCGATTTCTAATGATCACTAGATTTTAGGAGAGTGAAGCTTCTCAGAAAGGCCTATAATTTTTTCTTACACAGCACCCATTTCCCCACCCTTTTTGGTAAAATAGGCAAGAAAACACCAACACAGGTTTTTCAGATGCTGGATAGGAAAGAGATGCCGAAATTTAATTGGATGTCACAGAATTGAAGTAATGGAAGAACACAGGCTTGTTAGCTTAGCCCAGAGAGTTAACCTGAGATGTTTGATCTGACCTCTATTCTGATTAGCATCCTATTGAATGAAGATCTGATTAGTTTGGTTTCTTTTTTCAAGAGAGAGATTCTGAGCTCTTTTGCTAAAAGGTCTTTCTGCTACAATCTGATTAGTCCATACAGATGTAAGGTAAGTGAACAGTTATAAGAACTACTGGTTTGTGTTGTCCAGACTAAGCCTAATGAAATTTGCAGTTCTATGACTTAAAGAGAACTATGACCCAAATTATAAGGCAATATTGCCCAACTCCTTTTTAATGATGATTGTAAATCAAAAGAATATTTAAATACCATATGGTCTTAAGAATGGAAAAGAAAAGAGGATTTGCCCAGCTGGAGAGTTGTGAGTAGAATAAAAGCAGTTAGCAGAGATGTGTTTCTCTGTGGTGCATGTGTTCCTGAACAAACCAATGGAATCAGAACCTGTAATCCAGAATTTTGAATTACACGAGTTTTTCTCCTCCATTGACTTCTTTGCCTGATTTCTTTAATTATAGGTCCAGATTTCTCCAAAGTTGCTGAGTACATTGGTAAGCATATAAGTCACATATTTATGGGAATTGTCATATATTTGATTATTCGAGCTTACCATATGATAAAGTGTGATTTCATTTGTATTTTGATGTATTGCTAAGTAGATAAGAATGATTAAAATCTAAAAATTTTCTTATTATGTGTTGCTTGTCAAGTCAATAAGTTTATTAAGCACCTACTATGTAATACATACTGTACTAAGCTCTGAGTAAACAATAAAAGAAGGGGGGGGGATTTAGCTCTTTAGGTCTAATGGGGAGACACCACGCACACAACTATGTCAAACAACATATTTACAGGATAAACTAGAAATAATCTCAGAAGGAAAATTAAGAGGAACCAGACAAGACTTTTTGAAAATGGGGGGGGAGGGGACCTTAGCTGATACTTGAACAAATCCAAAGAATCAGAAAGCAGAGATTAGGAGGTTGAGATGTCCAGCCAGTGAAAATCACAGGAGATGAAAATACTTCTTCCATGGGGAGTTTAGAAGCTAAAGAAATGGATGTGGGGTTGTGTTCACCATAAATGGGGATAACCTGAGAGAATCTGAATTTATCTGGGTAGTGATGCTCCTTTCCTGGGAATTTAGAGCTGCTAGTAGAAGAGCATGTTGAAGATATTGATACTACCCAGAAATAGAGAAGGTTTCTACATACCACAAAGTGGACATTCTAAAATTTGTATGTTCATACCACATAGCTGCTAGTCATTTAATAAGTGAATATTCATTAATTAATTGGACTGAAATTTGAATAATTTTTGAGTGGATAGAGAAACTTAGCTATATTGGTAGCAATACAGGTGATATCTTCTTCCTGAAAGATGTTGATTGAACCAAAATGATCCTGTTGGCCAACACACATCTGTATGTATAATTATATATGCATGTACCCATGCATACACACATGTATACATATGATACCACCTACAAATTATTCAAATTCCAGTTCAATTGGTCAATTAACAACCATTTATATCAATACCCATATCTCTATGAATGTATGTACATGCACACATATACGTATATGTATAATGTATATATATGTATATGTGTATACGTATATGTTTTATATGTATGTATATATTTGTATGTATATCTATATCTACCTATCCTATCTATCTGCAATTCATAGATAGGATAGATAGATAGCTTGAGAATTATATTAGACATTATGCTAGTATGGACCTTATTTCATTTCTTCACCTTAATACTACCCAAAGGATATCACAGTGTGACCATGAAAGCTTTATATGGTGATTTTGGGCATGGAGGTAAGAAAGGGTGGCAGAAGTAGTAAGAAACAGATTTTGCTGGCCTAAGAGGGTGTAATGGTAATGGAATTTAAAGGTTCCCTCATATTAGCCTGGTTTTCAGGTTAAGTATTAAGATCCAGAGATTGTGAACCCTACAATGGGATGGACTTGTTTACATAATTAGAGGGGGCTGAACTTGAAGGAGCTGGTACCCAGTATAGGGAGAGGCCTAAGCTAAGAGAGGCCAGAAGAACTCTTGGGAGCAGTATTGTGGAGGCAGAGAGAGAGAATTGCTGGGGGCCAGAGTTGCAAAGAGAGACAAAGAGAGAGAGAGAGAGAGAGAGAGAGAGAGAGAGAGAGAGAGAGAGAGAACTGCTAGCCAAAGCCAATCAGACTGCAGCAGGCTAGTTGCTGAGGACTTTTGAGAACAGCCACCCGGTGCTGCCAAGATCAGAGAAGGCATTTCTGTGGTACCTGTATTTTGTCTGTCTGTTTTGATGTTACTTTTTCAGAGTCATTTGTTGACAGAGGCCTCAGGCCTTGTTGGACCAAGATTGATTTCACAGGCAGAAGGTGAAATGAAGAGGATGCTAGCAATGTGCATAAATATTGTAGTGTCTTTGTAAAGCTTTGTCTTCCCAGGAACAGAAAGTGCTAAGAACTTTCCTCGGGTCAAGATGAAGAAAAGACCTCTACTTGGTTACTGAATGCTGTTATGATATTGTAACCTAGCTGTGACCTAGGGGTGAATGGCCTTTGTGCTTTTCGCTGCTTCTTGAGAGGGTGCTTGGTGGTGATGGATTGTATTGTAATTCAGTTCTGATCCAGGGGTGGAAAACTTTTTACTTTTGTCCTTTGTGACTGACCAAATGAATGTACTTTGTTTATGATTGGAAACTAATCTCCTCTTTGAGAAGAAAGAAGACTTTGTGACTGACCAAATGAATGTACTACCCAGGGGTGGAGTACTTTGACTTTTGTACTTTGCGATTGAACTGAGAATTTAATTGAGTTACTCTGTATTTTGATTTTCTCTTTTCTGTGAATGTTTTGCCTTAATTTGTTACTGAATATATGAAGAGTTACTATGCTCATAATCAGAACCTGGAAGTTGCCTTTGCTTGGTGCTGCAGATGATTACAAGATGTTTTCAAAAAGTGGAAACCTTGTGCTTATTTATTACAAAGAAAAGTCTTATTTTATGTTCCAAATTGTGAAAATAAAAGCATTAGAAAGTTAATTTTGATTTTGTCTTCATTGACTTCCCATTTCTGAAAATATGAATAACTGTATAACATATATGGATAATAACTGACCACTGCAAAAGGTAAGTATGTGTATATCTAAATAGGAATCACAAAGCTTCAACTTTTACTAAAGTATTATCGCATTAATATTTCTTAGTGCATGAACTTTCTGTTAAAATCCATTGAGACAAGGACTCAAAACATAAATGTTTCAATCTCACACTGATGAATATATTTGGGAAAAAGATATTAGAACACATCTCATGGGAAATCCACATATGGTTTTCTTAATAGATGTATGTGACTCCATCAAGAATAATGCCACTAGGGGGAGGAGCCAAGATGGCGGCGTAGAAGCAGCAACACATCGCAGCTCTCACATAGCCACCCCAAAATACCCATAAAATAGGACTCTAAACCAATCCTGGAACTCCAAAACGCACACAAAGATACTTCCCACTAAAGTCAGCGCGGCTACGAGGAACCATATCAGCATTGCGAACCGAAACCAGCCTGGCTTGAAGCCGTGGCTGTGCCCCGGGGGTGGCTGGACGGGAAGGGCTGAGAAGCTTCAGGTGAGCAGATTAGCGGCAGCTGTGAATGGGATTTGTGAAAGGGGGAGATAAGCAGTC